>CM060335.1:19717977-19730477 GCA_030674155.1 Stramonita haemastoma | reverse complement strand
CAATAAATACATAAGTATATTTACCGCGCAGCCAATTCATTGAAAGGATTTTTTTGTCTCTTAAAGCTTTGGTCACATTGATAATGCTAAGATGACATTGATTAAACCACAATGACTGACGCGGGTATGACAAACCTAGAGAATAACAACAGCAACAAAGCCACGGCAATGACAGTAATATTCAAAGCAACGAAAAACAATAGTGACAAACATAACACCAACAGCATCATTCAAAGCAGCTACATCTACAGGATGACGATGATGATGGTTCTATGTCATCATCATTAGCAATAACAGTAATAGTACTACTTCTACAACTAATCATGATGATGATGATGATGGCTGTACTACTACTACTACTACTGCTACTGCTACTACTACTGCTACTACTACTACTACTACTACTACTACTACTACTACTACTACTACTACTATCTACTATTATACTACTACTACTACTACTATACTACTACTACTACTACTACTACTACTAACCACTACTACCAACAACAACACAACAACAACAACAACAACAACAATGACGACGACGACGATGATGATAGTAACGGTACCAGTAATAATGATATAGTGATGATGATGATGATGATGATGATGATGATGATGATAATAATAGTAATAATAATAATAATAATAATAATAATAATAATAATAATAATAATAATAATAGTAATACTACTAATACTACTAATAATAATAATTTGAAAAAATAAAATAATATGATAATAATGATAAAGATATTGATGATGACGATGATCATCATCACATCATCATCATCATAATTATGATCACAATCAGAATAGAGAAGGATAATGTACATTGTAACTAATGAGCATTGCACTACTGATGTTACTGCAGATATTAAATTTTGTTGTTTACTTCTGCTGCTGCTGCTGATGATGATGATGGTCATCATGCCGCTGATACTGCTTCGGCTGGGCTCTCTCTAACTGCAAAAAAATAATAAATAGATAAACAGATAAATAAATGAACGATTATAAATAAATGCCAAAAAAATACACAACAATAAATTAACAAGCAGACGAGTAAACATGTAAATCAAACAAAGTACTGCAAGGCATCATGCGCTCTCGTATATGGAGAAAAAGGATGATAATGAAAAGACAGATGTGTCAGATAATTTAATAATGAAGAATATAAAAAGTTAATATTTGCTTTTTGTTCTGAATCATGAGGTCAGCTGGATAATAAACGACTTATCGTGTCAGTAAATTGTCAGAATTATGGAACTATTATTTCACAACACATCTGCCCTTTTTGTTTTCCTTAACCAGGAAGGAAACTTCATGAATTTAAAACGGAGTGGGAGGAAAATAAAGAACGAGCGTATAAACACAGATGTCTCACCCAAAACAGCCTATATGCAGGCGTGCAAGCATGCTTGTATGTGCTTGAACGCGTGCGCACAGCACACAGGCACACAGGCATACAGGCACACACACACACCACACACACACTCACACTCACACACACACACACTCTCTCTCTCTCTCTCTCTCTCTCTCTCTCTCTCTCTCTCTCTCTCTCTCTCTCTCTCTCTCTCTCTCTCTCCCTCCCTACCCCCCTCTCTCTCTCTCTTCATCTAAAATTTCTTTATTTATAATCAATTATTTACCTGTTTAGCGCGGAAGGTGTCATTTACTTGAAGCAAGATGAAAGGGGAGACATCTGTTGTTGTTTTTTTATAGTAGTTTTTTTCTCTCTTTCATCGTCATTATGATTTATACCATCACTATCATTATCATCATCAGCAGCAGCAGCATCAACATCACCATCGTTATCATTCTTACTATTTTAATCAATTTTTTTTATCATTATCATCATCACCACCACCACCACCACCACGATCATTACCATCCTCATCCTCATCTCATTATTATTATTATTATTATTATTATTATTATTATTTTATTATTATTATTATTATTATCGATGATGATGCTTATTATCATCATCATCATTATCATCATCACCATTATTATTACCATTGTTGTAGGCCTAATACCTAAAATGTTGATTAAAAAAATTTGTCGGCATAGACTGTGTGATGATACATTTTTTTCCCATCTCAAATCTTCGGCCACACAAAAGTGGCAAAACAAAATCAGGTTATAGATCTAGTATTCATAACAAAAAGTCTCTGTCTGTTTTTTGTTGGAAAATATTTTATCCTCACACCGTTTGAAATCTGTATGTATATTCTGTGCACTAAGAAAAAATATTTAAAAAACAACAACCAAGAATTCGTTCCTCGGCAAGAGCTGTGAAGTTCCCCATTAGTGAAATATTGCGAAGCGACCGTTTTTGCCTATCATGAAGGCAGCGGCATTCCGACTTTGGAGATGGAAATATTATCATAAGAATGTTCTCCAGTTGTTATGGTTTTTGTATTCTGTTAAAATAGCAACGTATGTGAAGAAAATGATTAGACTAAAAGAGACAGTCAGTAAGAACGCCCCCCCCCCCCCCCCCCCCCCCCCGAAAAAAACAAAAAAACACACAACAAAAACCCAAACAAACAAAAAAACAAAAAAACCTATAACCCCCCCAAAAAAAACAACAACAAAAACAACAAACTAAAAACAAAAGCAAGAAAACCCAACCATCAAACAAAAACACAAAAACAAAACAAAAAGCAAAACAAAATAACAAAAACATAAGCCAAAAAATCAAACAAAACAAAGCCCCAAACAACAACAAACAGAAAAAAATCACAAATAAAACAACAAACAAAATAGAAAAACAGAAAGAAAGAAACAAAACAAAACAACTTTATATACATTTCACAGAAATCAACAATAGTAATCATTGTGCTTTATCTTCCATTTTTCTTTCTTGTATTATTATTATTTTTTTTAGATTTGTTTTGTTTTTCTTTCTTCGTAAAAAGCTTTGATAATTATTGCCTTGTTTATTCATGTTCTATCTCACTTCTAGACACTTTCTCTCTACCAAAATAAACTACAGCTAATTGATTTTTTTTTTTTTACCAGATCCACGAAAGAATACTTGTAAAACATTAAGTGAATCAATACATTTTGATAAAAAAAAATATTTTGAACAGATAATTGAAAGAACAGAAAAATAATTAAAAAGAAAGTCAAGAGAATGAATTCTTGACTTATACAAACCAACAAAAATGAGTAAAATCAGGAATCATAATTTTAAAAATGGCAATAAACTAATAAACACAAAGCTAGGTAAATAAACAAGAAGCTGATTGACTAGACAAACAAATAAATAAATGATAGATGTGTAAATAAACCAAACAGGATAACTGAATAAATGAAATGCGGCAGAACTGTAGAATCTTCTTTTTTTTTTATCAAATGCAATTCTTCCGTGGGTATGCCGGGGGCTTATCACAATAAAGTACCATCCCCACATTCTTAAAAATTTGTGCCGGGAGTTTCCCTCTTTTCTATCGTTCTCTTTGTTTCTTGCCTTGTTCTTTTTCTTTTTGTTACTTCTTGTCTATTTTCTGTTTCTTTGTCTGTTCTCTCGCCCTTTTTTTTTTTTTTTTTTTTGACCAAGAAAGACTTAAAAGATAACAATTATCTCCCATACCGAAGTGGGATGCGCTGGGATTGACTTGTCAGGTGCTTAACGGCAGCACAACACATTTTTGCTCGTATAACAACAACATTTGTTATTGTCTGAGCCTTCGACAAAGAAGAAGAAGATCAAACGCAGCATTTCCTGAGAGAAGATGGGTAAACTGTGATTCTTCACACTGTTCTGTTTTTAGACATACACATTCTCACTCGTATGTTCTTATCTTGAATTTTGTATTTTTGGGGGTACAGGGCCGGTAAAGCCAAAAACAACAACAAATGAAAGCAAAGGGTTAGAGGGTTGATTTTTCTTACTCTGCGTTTGGTTTAAAGTGTTGTCGCTGCTCTTGTTGTTTTCTTTTTTTATGAAACATATTCCTACACACATTATACCATTGCCCACAAAACGTGAGTAAATGCTAACGGAAGATACATAAACAGACTGCAAATTATAAGAAGAATAAATAGAGAAAAATTAGTTCCCTCGAGAACAATATATATAACAGAGTGGGGGTGGGGGTGAGATGTAAAACCAAACAATACTCTAAAAATTGAAGTATTGACATATGTGCATACTGATAACAGTTGAAAAAGTCACACATTTCAGACATTATTTGTTGTGAGTTTAATGCATCTTTTATATTTTCCCATGAGTTGGGATGTAATAGAAAAAGGTAGCAAGAAAAAAAAAGGAACAGACAGCTTGATGATCTTCTTGTTCTCTGCTGCTGTAAAGTTTTGTGCTTGGTGATTCTGTTGTGGCGCTGCTCTTGTGGCGAGGCTCTCTCCCCACGGGTAATGCAAGCACCCCCAAATGTCACACAGAGAAAGCTGCTGTGACTGAAAGGGGTATACAAGACAAGTTACAGTACAATGCAATACAATGCAATACAATATAATACAACACAGCACACTACAATGCAATTTCCCCAGTGGCAGAAAGTGAGTGTGATGTTTTGCTCTTTATCGCATGTAAATAAGCAATCAAACCTGTCACTTGCTTTGAATGATATACCGGCACCTCTTTCTTTTTTTTTTTCATTTGTTTCTTTGGCATTAAAAAAGTCTTAAGTATTAAAAAAAAAAAAACCCACCAACAACAGCACAATATAAGCTAACTAACAGCCGAGAAAAGAATCTAAAAAAGAAAACTGTTTACTTATTTTTTATCTTTTTTTTTTTTTTTTTAGTGATCAGTTTAAGTGTTTGGATGCATTTGACGTTTTGATGAGTTTTAAGAAAGTGTCCAACAGCAAATAAATGAATAAATAAATAAATAAATAAATAGATAAATGATAACAAACAAAGAGACAAAAACAAAAAAAAATAACAAAAAGTGAAATCATAGCAAATAGAAGAGGGACGTGCAGTCCAAATTCATGCAAGGTTTATACATATCCAGGGGTAAGACTCCATAAGCAAGATAACTTTTTATTCATGTAAATATTCCCACAGCATCTCAGGTTAGCAACAGTTCAACAACATCAACAACAACAAAAAAATCCAAACAACCAAGCAAACAAAACCCCTCCACCACCACTGTTTGTTTTACCTCCCCTCTTTGCTGTTTCTCCCCTCTACTTTGCCGTTTCTCCCTCTTACTTTGCCGTTTCTCCCCTCTTACTTTGCCGTTTCTCCCCTCTTACTTTGCCGTTTCTCCCCTCTTACCTTGCTGTTTCTCCCCTCTTACCTTGCGTTTCTCCCCTCTTACTTTGCTGTTTCTCCCTCTTATTTTGCTGTTTCTCCCTCTTACTTTGCCGTTTCTCCCTCTTACTTTGCCGTTTCTCCCCTCTTACTTTGCCGTTTCTCCCCTCTTACTTGCCGTTTCTCCCCTCTTACTTTGCGTTTCTCCCCTCTTACTTGCTGTTTCTCCTCTCTTACTTTGCTGTTTCTCCTCTCTTATTTGCTGTTTCTCCCTCTTACTTTGCTGTTTCTCCTCTCTTACTATGCGTTTCTCCTCTCTTACTATGCTGTTTCTCCTCTCTTACTTTGCTGTTTCTCCTCTCTTCCCTATGCTGTTCTCTTCTCTTACTATGCTGTTCCTCTTCTCTTACTATGCTGTTCCTCTTCTCTTACTATGCTGTTTCTCCTCTCTTACTTTGCTGTTTCTCCTCTCTTGCTTTGCTGTTTCTCCTCTCTTGCTTTGCTGTTTCTCCTCTCTTGCTTTGCTGTTTCTCCTCTCTTACTTTGCTGTTTCTCCTCTCTTACTTTGCTGTTTCCCCCTTTCTTACTTTGCTGTTGTCCCTTCTTTGCTGTTTCTCCCCTCTTACTCAGCTGTTTCTCCCCTGATTACTTGGCTGCACTTCCCGTTACTTTACTGTTTCTCCCCTCTAACTTTTAGGTTTCTCCCCTGTTCTGTTTCTCCCCCTTTGCTTTTCTGTTTCTCCCCTCTCGCTTTGCTGTTTCTCCCCGTCTTGCTTTGCTGTTTCTTCCCCTCTTACTTCTCTATTTCTCCCTCTCTCTACGCTGATGTTTCTGCTCTCTTACTTTGCTGTCTCTACCGTTCTTATTTTACTGTTTCTTCCTCTCTTACTTCTTGGTTTCTCCCCTCTTTGCTGTTTCCCCCCTCTTACTTTGTTATTTCTTATCCTTTTTATTTTGCTGTTTCTGTCCCTCTCCGCTCTTCTCCCCCTCTTACTCTATTGTTTTTGCCCTCTTACTTTACTGTTTCTCCCTCTTACTTTACTGTTTCTTACCCTTTTACTTCATGTTTCTCCCCTCTTACTTTGCTGTCTCTTACCTTTTTACTTCGATGTTTCTCCACTCTTACTTGCCGTTTCTTACCCTTTTACTTCGACGTTTCTCCCCTCTCATTAAGCAGTGTCTCTCTTTGTTACGTTACTGTTTTTCACTCTTTTACTTTGATGTTTCTCCCCGCTTGGCTGTTTCTCCCAATGTTACTTCGCTGTTTCTCAGTCTTTTACTTCGATGTTTCTCCCCCCCTTTTTGTTTTTGTTTCTCCGTTTTTGATTTGCTGTTTTCCCCTCTTATTTTACTGTTCTCCTGTGTTGTTGTTTTTTTCTGTTTCTCGCATCACTGCTGTTTCTGCTTCTTCTACTGTTTTTCCTTCTCTTACTTTCCTGTTTCCCCCTCTCTTACTTTCCTGTTTTTCCCTCGGTTACTTTACTGTTTTCCCTCTCTAACTTTGCTATTTCTCTCTTTTTTTTTTTTTTAGCTGTTTCTGCCCTCGTTTGCTGATTCTTTTTGTTTGGTAAACTGACCTTAAATGCTGAACATTTTGTCGTTGGAATGAAAGTCTGTTCCTTTTTCATACTGGTCTCTCATTTCAAATAGTAAAATAGTTCACAATCGATAGCTTTGTGGAGGAAGGGGGAGAGGAGGGGGGGGGGGGGAGAGGGGAAAGGACTCCAAAATTTCAAGAAGAGGAGTTAGACCAGGTCCGCGCACATTAAAGGGATGGACGGAACAGATGACAAACTTTACAAAAGGGTGTGCACACAGGGACACGATGTAAAGGAATAATAACAAGAAAAATAAAGAAAACACTCGAGCCCTTATTCATTATCCTCGAAATAAAATTGGAAAACACACACACACACACACACACACACACAACACACACACACACACACACACACACACACACACACACAGAAAAATGAAAACACGCGAGCGCTTATTCATTGTCTTTGAAGTAAAACGGTTTTTAGATGGAATAAAATAAAAAAAATAAAAAACAACAACAGAAAAACCTCACAAACAAAGAAAAGACTACAACGTATGTTCAGGTCTTCTAAAAAGTTAGATTAGTGATGACATTAGTTACTAGATCTATATTAATCATTTTAAACTCTCCAAGCTGATTGATCATTGCTAAAAAGAAAAAAAAAAGAAAAAAAAAAACAAAAGAAATAAACACGTAAAAAAAAAAAATATAGAGTTCACATAATTATGTTAGCTTTATGAATTATTAATTATTTTTTTTTTTTAGTAGTAGTAGTAGTAGTATCATTGTTGTTATAATATCATAATAATTACCATTATTAATATTATTGCTAATGTTGTTGTCCTCATCATCATCATCAAGTGAAGGTCAAAATGCATTCCTTTTTTCCCTGGCTAAACTAAAACAAAACATTGATAGTGTTGCTGACGTCACACTGACCCGATTTTCGTTAGAGTTGAACATTATGCGAAAATTTAAATATTCACTTCAAGGGGAAGAAGATTGATAACAAAAGTGCAGGAAAACAAACCCAACAAAGAAACCCATTAATTTTTTTTTCGCTTCTAAATAACATTCTTTGTTTCGTTTGAGAAATAGGATAACCTACAGACTTTGAAATCCGATTCAGGGGGAATTAAGTCATTTTTTAAATTTGCTTTTTGTTGTTGTTGTTTTGTGTGGTTTTTTTTGTGTGTGTGTGTTTTTTTTTATCTCCCTTCTGTTTTCTATTGCACTGATTTTCTGTCTTTTTTTTTTTTTTTTGTTTGTGTTGAAATGTTTTTTGAAATTTTTTTTGGTTTGGGGGGGGGGGGGGGGGGGGGGGGGGGGGGGGGGGGGGTTAGGTTTGTTGTGTTAAACATGTAAGTATGTGAATTTTGTGTGTGTGTGTGGATAGTTCATAATTTTTAAACAGTAGAACTTCAACTATACCGGTCCTATCCACTACAATTAGTACTGTTTTGCTCTGTAAAAATGGCATCTTGCCACTGGAATTAGAAAATTTCTCTGTGTGTGTGTGTGTGTGTGTGTGAGAGAGAGGAGAGAGAGGAGAGAGAGAGAAGAGAGAGAGAGAGGAGAGAGGGGCGGGGGGGGGGGGATGAAGGCAGAATATTTCCAGTTCTTTTTGGCAAACCAGTCTTCACGCCACCATTCGTTATATTTCAAAGATCAGAAGAATGATTGAAAATTAATGATTTTGGACAATAGCAACATGTCCCGTTCAGCATAAAGTCGTAGTATTTTTTGTTGTGGCTCAGTTCTTGTCATCTAGGAGACCAATACCTTGTCATAATTTGATTACAGGAAAAATTGGAGAGGAACCAACCAAAATATTTTGGTTGAGTAGTATGTCCTGTTCCGCGCTAAGTCAAGGAACTTCAGTCGTCACGAATTTGGTTATTTGCAAATAGAAAACCCTTAAAACAACGTATAAAAGATCAAGGTAAAACCACGTAAAATACCCAAAAAAAAACAACAACATAAAACCCGAAAAAGGACATATGAAGGGGAACACACACACACACACACACACACACACACACACACACACACACACACACACACACACACACACACACACTCACACACACACACACCACCCTCACACACACACACACACACACAACCAACACCCACAACAACACACTTTCTTTCGTATCCTCATACTACTCTCTCTCTCTCTCTCTCTCTCTCTCTCTCTCTCTCTCTCCTCTCTCTCTCTCTCTCTCTCTCTCTCTCTCTCTCTCTCTCAATGTTACCAATTAAAAACAAAACAAACACACAACTCCCCCACCCTCCCAAACCTTAAAGAAGGATGTGTATTTGTCTGGATATGATATCACACAAAAACAGGAACAAATCGAGAAGAAAAAAAAAACTCCCACCCCCTCCCGAAAAAATATTACAGACAAAAGGACATCCCCCCCCCCTCCAGCCCCCGCCCTCTCCCCCTCCAAAAAACAAAAAAGCTCAACCTGACAATGAACTGATGTAAGAGAGCACCACAAAAGAAATCGTAAATTTGTAAAATATTTTTTGAGTGTTTTTAAATTGCCCAAGAAAATGTGAAAAGCCTTTCCAATCCGGAATGAGGGAGCGTGCATGAGAGAGAGATTATTTGTTGTAGGGGGTGGATTGAGGGGGGTAATAAGATGGAAAAAAAAACCCATCGTGCTCTTACCAATACCGGAGATTGTTCTTTTGCAATTATTCCACCATTTATCTATATATCTTTTCATTTATTTATCCACTTATCTATCTATTCTATGCGCTTTTCTTTTTACACTCAGTCCCCGCATGCTTGGGGTTTTGTAAATTTTGTCATCCGTTTCCACCTGCACACGATGGCCTACTCTTCTGAAAAAGTGGAACAGGTTTGAACGTGTGTGGAAGATGTTCTGCGTGCGTTCGCACACAGGACCTCGGTTTATAGTCTCCTTCGTATGACTGTTTTACTTGTGAGTAACATGAATGAAAAGACATTAATTTAATGAATTGAAAACTAACAAAATTATATTGGTTATGCCAAACATCATGATTTCATCTTATTCAAATCAAACAAAACGCAAAATTTGAGTTCAGAAAAAAATATTTGAAAAGTAAACAAAATTCAAAATCAGCTAAAAACAGCCTCTGTTATACAAGAACAACCCATTAAATCATATTTTCTTCCAAATCGGCCCCGGGGTAAAATAAGCCTTCAAATAACAACAAAACCATATCATAAACAAACAAAAAACACAACAAAATCTTGGGCCAAGATTAGATATGAGGTTTTTGTGCTTTTTTTTTTTTTGTAAGGAAAACATTTTTTTTTTTTTTTTTAGACAACTTGCATAATCTGATATGCACTTAAGCAAACAACTGTATGTATAGTTGGCGAGTGCATCGCGTTTCATACATTCATACGCGACCACACGCGCGTGTTGTTACACTTTAAAACAAATTTCATTATTTCAGTGCAGAAAACCGACTGACACTCGTTATAAAAAAAGCTGTAGTTTAGAGATAAATCAAATAAATGCAGAAATACTCCGAAGTCGGAATGTGTCTACCTTAATGATGGGTTAAAAATGGTCGCACACGCAAAATCCCACAATGAGTTCTCCCTAGAGCTCTAGCCGAATAATAGTATAAAAAAAAAAAAATTAAAAGAAAAAAATCCAAACTCAACAACAAAAATGAATGATAAAGCAACAACTACAGCAACAAAAACCAGACCCCCCCCAAAAAAAACAACAAACCGAAAGGAAGACCTAAAAAATACAAACAAATGAATACAGATGATGAGGACACGTGCTAAATCACAGACATTTCTTAACTCGAAGTAAAATAAATAAGATTGCCCTCAAAGTTTCATCCATGGTTTGCTTGTCATGTATTAAAAGAGGGAGACTAAAGTAGCTGCTATGAGTTTGTGCTGCTGTTATTGTTGTTACTGTAGTTGCTGTTGTTGTTATAGTTTTTGACAATAAGGATACTGATTGATAACCTGTTTGTTGAAAACAAGGTGTAACTAATTTTTTTTGCAGTTGCCTAAACTTTAGATGGTATTCGTGTCATATGGGGGGTGTTATAGACTAGTTGTCCTTTATTTTTCTCTCATCATTGTTATTTTCATTGTAATTAATTTATCATTATCATCATCATGAATAATAATAATAATGATGTTAATAATAATAATAATAATAATAATAATAATAAAATAATAATAATAATAATAATAATAATAAAGGTGATGATTATGATGATGATGATAATATAAATAGTGATATTATTTTTTGCTTTATTATTTCTTTTGCTATCATAATTATCATTTTTATTATCATTATCAGAACTGTCTTCATAGTTCATATGACATAGTCTTTTTTCTCTATGGTTGTCTTAAAGAAAACCCGCAAAATATCTTTAGTCTCCCAAACAGCCCAGTCCTTCACAAAAAAAAGGAAAAGAAGAAGAAAAACAAAAACACTTTATCGTTCCAATCCCAAATCTTTTTCAACTTCCTATCACCCACAGAAAAGCCTAGAAAAAGGAAAAAAAAAATCAAGCAAATAAAAAAAATACACCCACACACCCACACCCACACACACACGCGCGTGCGCACGTGCGCGCCACCACACACACACACACACACACACCACCACCACCACCCACCACCACCACCACCACACCTGAAAAAAAGCCCAACCCCAACAACTTATGTTGCCGAATTCAATTTTCTAGCATTTGCGTACGTTCAGGCGTTATTAAAACCAGGAGGCAAATAATATTACACAATATCGACAGATGCTCAATATTGTCACAATAGATAAACCTTTGTAGGCGCTGCTCATAGAAGCATGATGATGGCCGGGGCGCTTGCATTTCACGCAGAACGGGCGAGAGCGATTTTTATATCACCATCTTTTATTATTAACCTGTATTGTCCCGATCCCCAGTCCACCCCCATCCTACCCCTCCCCTCTCTCTCCTCTCTCTCTCTCTCTCTCTCTCTCTCTCTCTCCTCTCTCTCTCTCTCTCTCTCTCTCTCTCTCTCTCTTCTCTCTCGCCCCCCTTCCTCTTCTTCCCCAATTCACTCTCTGATCCAGTTTTTTTTTCTTTTTGCGTGTATGCCCTTTGCTAGATTTGTACCCGTACCCCCCAAAAAAAAAAAAAAAAAAGAAAGAAAACATTTCTGCAGTTTAAAAAAACAACAACAATGGAATAATGACTAAAGTGATAAGTGTATAGACAAATGAATAAATACGTGGATAAATATATATTGCAGATAAGATTATTAGAATAATGTAATCCATGAAAAAGTGCATGCAAGTTAACACACATTATCCTCATTACAGGAAAAAACAAATTATTGTAGAATCAGTTGAGACAGACTTCTCATTCAGACACAATATTCTAATTTCAAAAACCAAACATTGATTCACTGCGTCCAACAGTTTTACTGAAAAATTCGTAATGGTTATTAATGAATTTGTTTGCAGTGTCTTGTCTTTACTCGATCGTTATGCATTCTAACTCCTCCCCCCCCCCCCCCCCCCCCCCCCCCCCGAAAAAACAGACACCTCCCCCCAAACCTTGCCACTTGCCATGTTCGTCAACAAGAGAAATAAACTTTTGTCTACAATCTGAAGTAGTATAGAAAATGTAGCCATGTAAGAAAAAAAGGCGTGAGGGGGGGGGGGGGGGGGGGGGGGGCGCTAAAGTACTAGTATTAGTTC
>CM060335.1:19705477-19710477 GCA_030674155.1 Stramonita haemastoma | reverse complement strand
TCTGTCTGTCTGTTCTCTCTCTCTCTCTCTCTCTCTCTCTCTCTCTCTCTCTCTCTCTCTCTCTCTCTCTCTCTCCTCTCTCTCTCTCTCTCTCTCTCTGGCGCGCGCGCGCGCTGGGTATGATAAGTTTTTTTTTTTCATTTGATGCGGCCTTGATATTTATTTATCTATTCATTTGTGTATTCATTTTATTTATACATTTATCAATTCAACAGAGGTAGGTGACAGTTTTTGCCCCCAATCCTTGGCCTATTGCAATGACACTGGGATACACACCGGAACTAGAAGAGACAGACAGACACACAGACAGACAGACAGAAGACAGACAAGAGTGTGTGTGTGTGTGTGTGCGCGCGCGCACGTGCGTGCGTGTGTTTCTTTGTTCAGAAAAAGCTGTATTTATTTCCTTATTATTTAGTTTCCCCACTTGTTTGTTTATTTATTCATTTATTTATTCATTCATTGAATATATGCATAAATTTATTCTCCTTCGTAAGCTGGTATATCATTAAACTCTCAAACCATGAAACAGGCATTGAGGGATGAATGTTTGATCACCACTAGCCTCCCTCATCTTCTCGTCTATTTTTTTCTGCTTTTTTCTGGAATTTCAATATATTACACACACACCACACCACACACACACCACACACACACACACACACACACACACACACACACACACACACAGAGAACACACGTGCGCGCGCGCGTGCGCGCGTGCACACACACATGCATTAACTATCAGCATTACTAATTCTTAGCGAAATTGTTCTTTTGGTTAAATATTCCTCATTTTTTAAAGAAGATCTTTCTTTATTTCGGTGCTTATCATATCTTAAGGACGGTATTTTTTTTTCAAATTGAAAAAGAATACATCACAGCGGGCTGCCTTGTCTCACGCCTAGTGTGATATTTAAAGTTTGGCAGATATGTCATAAGCGGACAGGTAAAATCCGCGGGTCATGTACAGTTTTAAAAAAAAAATAGAGGCTGATGGAACTAAGCATGACGTGCGATCAGTTACTTTACCAGGGGTTTCTTTTTCCGTTCTGACTGTCAAATGCCTTTTCATGATCTATCAGTAATGCGCATAAGAGATGTATACGGTTTATTTAAGTGCCTGAACAATTGTAATGTGTAATTTTTCGTGCTAAATCCCTGTTTTTTCTTGAGTGGTCATGCATTATTTACGTGGTGCGTGTACGCACTCGCACGCACGCACGCACGCACGCACGCACGCACACACACACACACACACACACACACACACACGTACGTAAGCACGCACATACGCAAAAATATGACCCGAAAGATAGTCATGTCATTTTTAATTGTGAACATTTAAAAACATTTTAACCTGCTGTACCTAGTTTGTCACTGGATCAGATTTTGTCTGAACCTTCTTTGCTGTTGGACATTGTGTTAGCGTTGAAAAGAAGTCCAATAATCCAGTTTTTGTAGTGTTAGGATTAGTTTCTTATTTCAGCATTGTTAAATGACATTTTTCAGTTTATTGTTAACTCTTTCATGTCTGTTTTTTGTTGTTGTTGTCTAAAATCACTAAATGTGAATAGACGTTAAACTGAAGATACATACGCACATACATGCACGCACGTATCCACGCACGTACATGCACAGACACACATTCACACACACGTTCGCGCGTGCAAATACGCACACATGCACGCACGCACGCGCGCGCGCGCACACACACACACACACACACACTGCGTGCGCGCGCGCGTGCAGTTTTGTGTATAGACGATAGTTGGTGCAAAATGCAATTTTCAAAAGTTCGATTTGAAATATTCTTGAATATGCAAATGAGCAGACAGTGGATTAATAGTGTCAGTTGTAATTGTTTTCTTAATTCACTCACCAGGAAAGTGGCCCACAAAAAGGACGAATATTATATAATATATATATATATATATATATATATATATATATATATATATATATATATATATATATATATATATATATATATATACAAAAAGAAAAGAGAAATACAGAAAGTTAATTGAAAAAAAAGCCACACACAAGAAACAGCAGAAAAAAGCATATATACATATACGGAGAGAGAGATTTTTTTATTTATTTATTTATTTATTCTTTTATATCGAGGATAACAGAATAAGCAATCATGTGCTTTTTTTCATCTGGTCCCCGTGTGTATGCAGTTTTGTAAATATTGTCATCTGTTCCCACCGGCACACGATGGCCTACTCTTACGAAAAGCGGAACAGGATTTAACGTGTGCACAAGATGTTCTGCGTGCGTTCGCACACGGGGCCTCGGTTTAAAGTCTCATCCGAAGGACTTTGGGGGAGAGTGGAGTCAGAACTGATGTTAACTCCAGGATAAAAATTTCCTCGACCGGACTCGAACCCGGGTCGTCAAATTGCCAGCGCAGTGTTCTGACCACTAGGCTATCCGTCCCCCTAACTAAACAAAAGAAAGAACAAATATAAGCAAATTAACGAGAGAGAGAGAGAGAGAGAGAGAGAGAGAGAGAGAGAGAGAGAGAGAGAGAGAGAGAGAGAGAGATGTGGGGGGTGGGGATGGGGGGAGAGACAGACAGAGATAGGAAGGGATGGGGATTTTGCCGTAAGCACAACAATTACAATCATACAATATTGATAGATATTACAGTTTCCGGTGAGGAGAAATTTCTGGTATAAACACACAAAATTAATATTTACAGCCATATGGCTTTGACAAGTATTCCATTCTTGTCTATTCAATACACATGTAGGGGAGAAAACAAAACAAACATTACAGCCAATTACCGCAACGGTATGACAAACAACCACAATCACAAAAAGATGTAAACAATGGAATGTATGGATACGGTCATGATCACTGAAAACACTAACAGTTTTTATCTTGGGCACTTCAAATATATTTTTTTCTTTTTCTTCAGGTTAATAAAACATCTAATCTGTATCTGGCAACCTTGACGTGAACTCAGTAATCAGCTGGACTTAATCAACAAGAAAGATTTATATCATGTCATATCTTATAACGGGGATAAAGATAAGTCATAATAAAGGATGCATACTTGAACAAAAAGTATATATATATATATATATATATATAATATATATATATATATATATATATATATATATATATATATATATATATATATAATGTGTGTATATAAAAGGAAAAACCCTCAACAACACTACATCCTCGAGACATAAACAATCCATGGAAATCATCAATCAAGAGAGTAATCACTCATTTATTATCAGAAACAACAACAGCAAACCAACAAAAGTAACAGCAGAACAAAAAGCAAAATACAAAACAAAAGAAAAAGAGACAGAATAAGAAAAACAAAAAAAGAGAAAAAAGTAAAAAAAAAAACAAAAAAAAAACAACCAAACCTAGAACGAATACACGGAAAACACCAGAAAAGGGAAAACTGAAAACAAGTATAAACCTTTAACTACAAAGCCCTAAAAACAGAGAGAGAAGAAAGAAAGAAAACAAATAGGAAAATTAAAACAAAAACTATTACAACAGACACAAAAACTAAACAGAAAGAATGAACAAATATAAGCAAATTAACGACAAAGTAATGAGGCTACTCTCTAACTACTTTAAATTAGTAACCAAAAACAATACTCCAAAACAAACAATTTGTTCAAGTTATTTTTAATGGAAAACTATACAAACGACGTACATTGTACAACGTCAACATCTTTCCTTATCACCCAGCGACTATTGAAACTGACAACTCTAAGCTCCCGCGTTCTGTTTAGAGCCGCATCGAAGTGGCGGCTATTGTCAGTTGCAAACTGAGGTGTCAGTCATTGTCAATGACGGGTGATTGAAAGATGGCCTGTGTGAAATTGATCAAACGTGAACCATCTTCATCACGCTGTGGCCAATTCATGTCAGTTCACCCGTACTGCTTTTCACTGTCAGCACCAGTTATGCTTCTGTCCTGCGGCGAAAGAGAGAAGCAGAGAGAGAGAGAAAGTGGGGGGGTGGGGGGGGGGGGGGGAGAGAAATGGGGAGAGTGGGGGATGGGAGAGACGGACAGATAAAGGCTGGGCAAGACATACAGAGAGTTGTAAGTAGGGAGTTTAGGAAAAATTCAGTTCAATTAAACATAGATCTAAATGTCTGTCTGTTTGTCTGTTGCTGCTTTGTCTGTCTGTCTTCTGTCTCTGTCTTCTGTCTGTCTGTTTCTTCTCTCTGCTCTCTCTCTCTCTTCTTCTGTCTGTCTGTCTGTCTCTCTCTCTCTCTCTCTCTCTCTCTTCTCTCCTCTCCTCTTCCCTCTCTCTCTCTCTCTCCTGTCTCTCTGCCCTTCGTCTCTCTCTCTGTCTCTCTGCCTGCTGTCGTGCCTCTCTCTTCTCTCTCATTATTTTAAACACCCTTAATCGAGACTTGTATTGGCTGCATGATCCGCCAAACAATGCTAAAATACAGCTCACAGATGGCACTTGGCTATATAAATGTTTGATAAGTTGCCTGTAATGCTTTCCGACATGTCCAATACGCAACAGACGCCAAATCTACAGAGCTGCAACGATCCTGTGAGAGCTACAGTACGACCGCGTACTACAACTGACTAGTCTGTTGTATAGCATTAGATAGATGATACGTAGTCATGTTTAATCAAACTGTTATTAAAGCTAACAGATATAATATAGATAGACTGGTTGTAGTAAAATAGGCATAGCAGATAAGATAGGCACGCCTAAACAGATGTATAGAAATAACGAGCTCTAAGCAGATGGCACTTGGATAGATAGAAATGATAGATTGATAGAAGGGCACATGTAGATGAGCAGAAGACAGACAAATAGAGAGACAGAAGACGGACAAAGAGTCTGTAGAGGAAGACTAGCATACGAATCGTAGATAGATAGATAGACAGATAGATAGCAGACAGAGACAGACAGACAGACAGACAGACAGACAATAGATAGATAGATAGATAATAGATAATAATAGATAGATAAGATAGCAGCGACGAT
>CM060335.1:19685477-19697977 GCA_030674155.1 Stramonita haemastoma | reverse complement strand
CTTCTGCAATGTTGCTCTGAACGAATGAATGTAAGAAAGTTTGTTTAAACCAATGGATATTAAGTTTGTCTGTCAACCCCCCCACTCTCTCTCTCTCTCTCTCTCTCTCTCTCTCTCTCTCTCTCTCTCTCTCTCTCTCTCTCTCTCTCTCTCTCTCTCTCTCTCTCTCTCTCTCTCTCTCCTCGTGTGTCTGACATTTTACCTAAGAGTTTTGACAGGACAGAAGGTGATATCCCACACAACCTTGGTGACTTTCGTACCCGCTTACACTTTAGCACGTGTTCTCGACCACACACACACACACACACACACACACACACAACACACACACACACACACACACACACACACACACAACTCACACACACACAGAGTACAATACAACACCCCTACCACCTCTACCTCCCCCCCCACCACACCACCATATACACAAATCTCTCTCCCGCACCCTGCTCTCAAGGTGTTGGTTCGTTCGCCCATATCCAAATCCATGCGTTTCTCTGATGACCACAAGAGGGTGCGAATGGAAAATGTGAAAACGATGGCCAGATCCATCATTTTTCCATCAATCATGGCAGCAGATTAGGTAGCTGCCGGTACTTGGGAAAGCAGTATTAGCATAAAGGGAAGGAGGGGGAGGGGGAAGGGAAAAAGGGAGGGAGGAGGGAGGGAGAGAAGGGTGGGTAAATGTCTTTCTCTACACTTTGTTGCCTCTACGGCCTAAAAAGAAATTCCCACCTGTGACGGGAGTTGCGTCCCTTTGTGATGGAAATGGCGGTCGTAGGAAACCAAGCGAGTTCAGGATTTTTTTTTTTTTTTTTTTTCTGTTGATCGGCAAGTGACTGCAGGGATTAAGTTTGGTTCCTCCCTGTATCAATTTTGCCCTAGGGAGAGTTTTGAACTGCCATTTTCTTTTCTTGTCTTTTTTCTTTTTCCACTTTTTTGTGAAAAATGGGGTGGTGCATTTGCGTATATTATCGTTCACTTCTTACTGGGTCTTTTCTTTTCTCTTGTATCGCACTTTGAAAAAGTACGGATTTTTTTCACAATTTTTTCACAGATATTTCAACAAATTGATAGTTTTTCAAAAGAAGAAGAAAAGAAGAAGAGAAGAAAAGAAAGAAAGAAAGAAAGAAAGAAAGAAAGAGAGAGAGAGAGAGAGAGAGAGAGAGAGAGAGAGAGAGAGAGAGAGAGAGAGAGAGAGAGAGAGATTTGATTTATTTGATTTATTCTTTTATATCGAGGATAAAGGAATAAGCACTCTTGTGTTTTTTTCATCCAGCCCCCATGTGTATGCAGTTTTATAAATGTCATCTGTTCCCACCGGCACACGATGGCCTACTCTTACGAAAAGCAGAACAGGATGTAACGTGTGCGCAAGGTGTTCCGCGTGCGTTCGCACACGGGGCCTTGGTTTAAAGTCTCATCCGAAGGAGAGAGAGAGTGAGATTGAGAGTGAGACATACAGACAGACAGAGGTTCTAGGACACTGAAATCTAAAACTCCTGACGGAGAAAAACAAGTGCAGGTAACCAGTTACAACGTCATTTCCATCATAAAGATGATTTTTTGTTAAAGACTCAAAATAGTGTGTGTGTGTGTGTGTGTGTGTGTGTGTGTGTGTGTGTGTGTGTGTGTGTGTGTTTGTGATTGTGTGTGTGTATCTGTCGATCTCTATCGATCTATCAAATTTTCTATCGTATCTATCTGATCTATCGATCTATCTATCTATCTATCTATCTATCTATCTATCTATCTATCTATCTGTCTGTCTGTCTGTCTGTCTGTCTGTCTGTCGTGTCTGTCTGTCTATCTATCTTATGTGTTATATGTATAATATTATAACACATATATATATATATATATATATATATATATTTATATATATATTATCTGTGTGCGTGTGCGCACACACACACACTCAACACACACACATTTTTTTTTTTTTTTACCAAAAGCCAATGCCTTCAAAAATGCGTCCGTAGAAGGAAAAAGGGTGAAGGGGAGAGGAATATTCGGAGGCTTTCTACCTTCGCTGTGGGCAACCACGAAGAAGTAATTGGACCGGCTCCTTTCAAAGGTGCTAGCGACGTCTTTATAAGATCGTGTCGCGCTCGGCTAGTGTCCTACCTACAATAGCCTGAATGAGGAGTCAAACGGAAAGATTTATGTTTTGTGATTTTTCTTTCCATGCCTTTCTCCTCCCCTTCGTCTTCATTCTTCTTCTTGATCTTCTTCTTCTTCTTCTTTTTGTTAATTCTTCTTCTTCTTCTTCTTCTTCTTCTTCTTCTTCTTCTTCTTCTTCTTTCTTCTTTCTTCTTCTTCTTCTTCTTCTTCTTCTTCTTCTTCTTCTTCTTCTTCGTCATCGTCATCGTCATCGTCATCATTATCATCATCACCATTTTTGTGCTTTTCTTGTTCTTGTTCTCCTCTGCCTCCTCCTCCTCCTCCTCCTCCTCCTCCTCCTCCTCCTCCTCCTCCTCCTCCCAGCTTAGTCTTCTGCTCTTTTCCTCCTCCTCCTCTTTCTCCTCCTCCTCTTCCTCCTCCTATTCTTCTTTTTCACTCTTGTTTTCTTATTCCTCTGCTTTTGTCCTTCTGTGTCTTTCCTTGTCTCCCTGTCTTTTTTTCTGTCTAGTATATTTTTCCTATTCTTCAGAACTGCCGTTGAGACATGACTGGGATGGCTAAAGTCACCTTAAAATATTTGTCTTTTTTCAGACCTATTCTGTAAAGCGAAGTCTTTGTACAACTGACAAAAAAGTTAGAAAAGAACGTCATCAATAATGCATCTTCTTGTCACTTTTAAGAATGATAAAAATGCAGAGAGAGGGAGAGAGAGAGAGAGAGAGGGAGGAGAGAGGAGAGAGAGGAGAGAGAGAGAGAGAGAGAGAGAGAGAGAGAGAGAGAGAGAGAGAGAGAGAGTGGAGGGACTATTGAATGTTAAAGTAGGGAAAGGGAGTTAGTGTTGATAGTCAAATGGGCTAGGGAGATCATCATCAGCAGCAGCAGCAGCAGCATCAACAGCAGCAGGGACAACAGCAACAACAACATTAACAACAGCGACAAAGAATGACATCATCAACAACATTACTTATTCATTTATACATCCTCTAAAGTCGGAGTATGGCTGCCTATATGGCAAGGTACTTGAAAACTGTTCCGCTTTTCGTAAGAGTAGGCCATCGTGTGCCGGTGGGAACAGATGACAATATTTACAAAACTGCATGCACACGGGGACCGGATGAAAAAAAGCACATGATTGCTTATTCTGTTATCCTCGATATAAAAGAATAAATAAATAAATAAATAAATAAATAAATAAATAAATAAAAACAGTCATACACGCAAACTTCTCATTCAGTGTGCAATTTCAATCTCACAGTGATTCCCAGGTGGGATGAGTGAGTCAGAGTGCACATTCAGGATGACCCCCAGAGTGTGTAAGCTGGAGAACGCACAACGACAACAACAACATTCCTTTATTCATTTACCCACTCTTTTAACAACCCTTTGTATGAAAGCTACTCTTTGTTTTTTTTTTATTTCAGAGTATAATTATGCTGACAGCATAGTCCAGCAACGTTCAGTGGGGTTTCCTCTCAGATTGTGGCTATTCTTACAGCAATTGTACTCTTCGTTTCTTACCCATGACCTTACTCTAAAGATATTATCAGTCTTTATGTCCGGTTGTGTTTTCTGGGGTAGAGAAGAGTATACAAGGCAGCCTTGCTATATGTAGTTGATGCTGCTCTCTTGCTCAGTAGCAGCCTATCCGGTCTTTGGAGAGCATGCAAGGTATCTTCTTCTTCTTTGTCGTTCAGTGTTCAGACAGCAACCATCACTGTCTGCCACACGAGCGAAAAAATTATGGGTTACACTGCCGTTAAGTACCTGACAAGTCAGGCCCAGCGTATCCAACTTCAACATAAGAGAGAATTATCTTTTAAATGTTTTTTGAAAAGAAAAAAGGCACGAGTATGGACCAAGACGGCAGAAAAAGACCAGAAGGAAATGACAGGAAGAAAAGGAACAAGGCAGAAACAAAAAGAAAGATCTCTTCTTCTTTTCTTCTTCTTCTTCTTCTTCTTCTTCTTCTTCTTCTTCTTCTTTTTCTTCTTCTTTTTCTTCTTCTTCTTCTTCTTCTTCTTCTTCTTCTTCTTCTTCTTCTTCTTCTTCTTCTTCTTCTTCGAACATTCAGGCAGCTACTATTGTCGTCTGTCAAATGAGCGAAAATGCGTCACGCTGCCGGAAGCGCCTGACAAGTCAGACACAGGGCATCCAACTTCGGCATAAGAGACAATAAATTGTTGTCTTTTAAGTCTTTCTGGACAAAAGGCAGGAGACTGGACCAAGAAGGCAGAAAATATACAAGAAGGGGGCTAGTTGCCCTTTGGAGAACATCTCCAACGCTGACTGTCCTTGTGCCCGTGGGCAAGGCATCTCCACTATATTCAAATTTCTGCCCAGTTTCCGAGACAGCAGCTGCCTCCTCTGCTGTTTTGGAGGTCATCGTCGAACACGACGGACAAACAAACAACACAGCAACACAAAGGGTCTTTTAAATTTTTGTTCTTTCTTGAGGGGGAATAAAAAATAAATAAAAAAAAAAAAACTTGTTTGCTGATAAATGGGTAGATTTTTTTTTTCTGAGTTTTTTCTTTGAAAGGAAACTAAAAAAATTTTTTTTTTAAAAACCACACCATTTTGTTGCATTCTTTATCTACTGTGATAATGCTTGGGTGTGACATGTGTATAGTTTTTCACTTCTAACCTGTTCTTTCTGAATGAAAAAATACTGAATAGTTTTTTTCTCAGGTGGAGAATAGTCACATGTAGTAGTAGTAGTAGTATAGTGTAGTAGTAGTAGTAGTAGTAGTAGTAGTAGTAGCAGTCGTCAAAGCAGTAGTAGTAGTAGAAGTAGTAGTAGTAGTAGAAGTAGTAGTAGTAGTTAGTGGTGGTGGTAGTAGAAGTAGTAGTAGTTATTATTCTTTTATTTTGGTGATAATGGAATAAGCACTCATGTGCTTTTTTTTTTAAACCTGCATCCAGTACCAGTGAGTATGCAGTTGCGTTAATTTTGTCATCCGTTTTCACCGGCACACAGTAGCTTACTCTTCCAAAAAGCTTAAAGGAATTTAACGTGTGTGCAAGATGTTCTGCGTGTGTTCGCACACGGGACCTTTGTTTATAGTCTCATCCGAAAGACTTAGTACATGTAGTAAAGCAGCAGCAGCAGCAGCAACAACAACAACAGCAACAATAACAACAACAGAAGCAGCAACTCTAAACAATGACTTAGCGATATCAGAAAAGGGTTGTTGTAATCCTGGTTGTTGCTGTTGTCATTGCGCATGACCTTACTTTTGGAGCTTTTTTCTTCTTTATTGTTTAAGAACATCTGTCAGCAATAGATACCCCTCCCCCAACCACCACCACCACCAAAAAAAAGAAAAAAGAGAAAAGAAACTAGTCAGTTTAAACAACTAAAAAAAAAGAAAGCTCCACTTTTTGGACATGTCATTTTTTTTTTTGTTGTTCTCTGGTTGTCATTTTCTCTCTCTCTCTCTCTTCTCTCTCTCTCTCTCTCTCTCTCTCTCTCTCTCTCTCTCTCTCTCTCTCTCTCTCTCTCTCTCTCTCTCTCTCCTCTCTCTCTCTCTCTCTCTCTCTCTTTTCCTGAGACACTAGTCTTCTTGCTGTCAGTGGACCTGTTTTCTGCACTATGCAGTCCGAGTTTTCTTCACCATTGGGAGCAACACACACACACACACACACACACACACACACACACACACACACACACACACACACACACACACACACACACACACACACACACACCTGGCTTCGGCAAGCAGGCAATACATTCACAGGGGATTCGCCCATCAATAAGTTGGCAGGAGAACTGGGAGGGATGGGCCACTAGGGGGGTGGGGGGGGGGGAGGAGGGGAGAGGAGGATGGATGGGAGTCCAAAGGTGTTGGTGGGGGGGGGGGGGGTGGAGAAGTTGGTTTATGGTGGTGGTGGTGGTGGGAGAATGTTTTTCACCGTCAGTCTAGCTTTTGTTACCGTCTTAGCCTAATGACTCGGGTCTCTGTCTCTCTTGATTGTGTCTCTGAGTAGTCTGTGGTCTGTCTGTCTCTCTTGATTGTGTCTCTGAGTAGTCTGTGATCTGTCTGTCTCTCTTGACTGTGTCTCTGAGAAGTCTGTGTGACTGTGGTCTGTTGTCTCTCTTGATTGTGTCTCTGAGTAGTCTGCTGTCCTGTCTGCTGGTCTGTTCTGTCTCTCTTGATTGTGTCTCTGAGTAGTCTGTGTGTCTGTGGTCTGTCTGTCTCTCTTGATTGTGTCTCTGAGTAGTCTGTGTGTCTGTGGTCTGTCTGTCTCTCTTGATTGTGTTCTCTGAGTAGTCTGTGTACTGTGGTCTGTCTGTCTCTCTTGATTGTGTCTCTGAGTAGTCTGTGTGTCTGTGGTCTGTCTGTCTCTCTTGATTGTGTCTCTGAGTAGTCTGTGTGTCTGTGGTCTGTCTGTCTCTCTTGATTGTGTCTCTGAGTAGTCTGTGTGTCTGTGGTCTGTCTGTCTCTCTTGATTGTGTCTCTGAGAAGTCTGTGTGACTGTGGTCTGTCTGTCTCTCTTGATTGTGTCTGTGAGTAGTCTGTGTGTCTGTGGTCTGTCTGTCTCTCTTGATTGTGTCTCTGAGTAGTCTGTTGTCTGTGGTCTGTCGTCTTCTTGATTGTGTCTCTGAGTAGTCTGTCTGTTGCTGTGTCTGTCTCTCTGATTGTCTTGGGTAGTCTGTCTGTTCTGCCTTTCTGTCTCTGTTGTCTATATGTCTGTCTGTCTCGTTCGTTGCTGTCTGTCTGTCTGTCTGTCTGTCTGTCTGTCTGTCTGTCTGTCTTCTCTCTCTCTCTCTCTCTCTCTCTCTCTCTCTCTCTCTCTCTCTCTCTCTCTCTCTCTCTCTCTCTCTCTGTCCGTGTGTCGCAGTTTAGTGTCGAATATGGGCAGGGATAAAAAAGACATAAATCCTCCCATTAACTGTTCCCAGGGTCCTGATCAACCTTTCTCTCCACCCCCCACCCCACCCCACCCCCAATCCCACCCTCACCTCACCCCCTCTTTACCGACTTCTACCACAACCATCTCCCTCACCCTCCACCCCACCCCACCCACCCACCCTTTCTTCCCTTTTCCATCGACCCGAAAAAGAAAAAGATTGATGGATAAACGCGAGCTTGAGCAGAAAAGAACGAAGAGAGGGTGAGGGGGTATGGAGGGGGGAGGGGGGGAGAAAAGAAAAGAGAAGAGGAAAATCCGTACAGCCCTCATCTCCTTTCTCCCCCTCTACCCCCACCTTCCACCACACCCCATACCTTACCCCCCCCCTCCCCCTACCTCCCCAACATTGATGAGTGTTTAAACGGTTTCAGCAGTTCTCCGATCCGTCAGATTCAATTACTCGCCTGCATAAAAATGGCGACGGGTGGACGAAATGAATCGCCAAACGATGACTGAAGCTGAGGCGAAAAGAGTGTATGTGGCGGCTAGGGCCGTTGTTGTTGGCAACAGGATATCATTATTATCGCTTCTGCACCCCCCCCCACCCCCCTTTCACCCACCCACCCCCTTTCACCCACCCACCCCTTTCTCATCCTCCCCCCCCCCCCCTCCCCATTCTCTCCTGTCATTGCTTGTCACCCTCACCTTCTCCTTCTTTCCCTCACCCCCTGCTGTGTGTGCAACTTTCTTCCCCCTCTCTCTCTCTCTCCCCTTAGGGGTTGGGTCACTCTCCGTATGGGAACGAATGGTGGGCAGTGGCGAGAATAATGGTGGTCATCATCAGAATGGCATCTGTGAACCGTCTCGTTCGATTCTTGTGGGGTTTTTTGGGTGTGTGGTCTTCGGTTTAATGTCTGTTCGCATTAAGCGATTTCAGATACAACCAAAGAAAAAAAATAAGAGAGAGAAAATTCTGGGGAGGGAATGCTGAATGCGATGAAAAGGTGGGGGAGGGGAGATAGGAGGAGAAAGGCTGTTGAAGTACATTTCAGTAAATCAAGAACAGCGAGACTGTTAAAGAAATATGCCAACACACCACTGTGAAAAGCTTTTTGGAATTATAATTATTATTTTATTATTATTTATTATTATTTATTATTATTATATATCATACTACTACTACTACACATAAGGATAACATATCCTTAGTTGTCAAGGGGGGGGGGGGGGGGGGTTCATTCTATTTCCCACAATTTCGAAGAATCTTTCAAAAAGAATTTGATCCAATCACACACAGCATATGAAATAAATTTGAATACCTGTGATTAGAAAAAAAAAGATTTCTAGTGCTGTCCCAAGACATATTCTTAAGCTCGGTCTAAAAGCATGAATATACTTTTTTTTTATTATGCACAATCAATAATGATAATAATACTAATAGAAATGATTATGGTTCTGTCTCTAAGAGAGGGGAAATATTTTAAACAAAATCAAGGCAAAACAAATAAACAGACAAAAACAGCAAGGTGATTGCAGAAATGGCAGCATTTTGAAACGTTAATGCAGCACCTAAGTTGTATGATTCGAAGAGTTTTGTACTTTCTAACTGTATAGAGGAAGAGCTTTGTATTCTCTAAGTGTGTTCAGCAAGGTTTTTATATTTCTCAATATGTTCGGGAATTGGGAAGGGTTTTGCATTTTAAAAAATATGTTAGGAGGGTTTTTGCATTTCTAAATATGTTCAGGAAGGCTTTTGCATTTTATAAATATGTTCAGGAAGGGATTTTGCTCATTCTAAAAGTCTTAAGAAAGGGTTTTGCATTTTCTAAATGTGTTCAGGAAGGGTTTTGCATTTTCTAAATGTGTTCAGGAAGGGTTTTTACTTTCTAAATGTGTTCAGAAGGGTTTTACACTTTTAATGTGTTCCAGAGTTTACACTTCTAAATGTTAGGGTTTACACTTCTAAGGTAAGGGTTTTACACTTTCTAAATGTGTTCCCAGAAGGGTTTTACACTTTCTAAATGTGTTCCAGGAAGGGTTTTACACGTTCTAAATGTGTTCCAGAAGGGTTTTACACTTTCTAAATGTGTTCCAGAAGGGTTTCACACTTTCTAAATGTGTTCAGGAAGGGTTTTGCACTTTCTAAATGTGTTCAGGAAGGGTTTTGCACGTTCTTAATGTGTTCAGGAAGGATTTTGCACTTAAAAATGTGTTAAGAGAGGGTTTTGCACTTTCTAAATGTGTTCAGAGCGAGTGTTTCACTTTCTGTGCTCAAAAGGGGTTTGCACTTTCTAAATGCGTTTGGAGAGGGTCTTGCAACAGGCTGCACCCCCTTGCGTAACAACAGATAAAAGGAGAGCGTTTTTTTTTTTTCCACAAGAACCAAGACATGTTACTTTGTTCCCTATTCTAAACACCTCGTTCCGTATTCAAAATCTCTGCCAACTCTTTCAATTAAATTGTTTCTGTTATGCTCATTCATTCATTCATTCACAGAGAGAGGAGGGAGCTGGAGATGAGAGGAGAAGAAGAGGAGATAACAGAAGACAGACAGACAGGAACAGTACACCTTCATGCACCTTAAAGTCATCCATCATATCAACAAAAAGAAAATTCCATTGGTTGTTTCCAAATTCAATGACAGTTATCATGGTGATGACGACAATGATAGTAAAGATGATGACAGGGAGTGCAAAAAAATGACAACAACCGCTTTCAGGCTTGAAGTTCGTGTTGAACCATTACCGAAGGTTTCGGGGTTATCTTCTCATGCTACGCACATGTAGGGAATCTCTGCTGTGTACTTTTGTTTATTCATCTATCTGCTTTCATTTTATTTCTTCTATCTATCTATCTATCTATCTATCTATCTATCTATCTATCTATCTATCTATCTATCTATCTATCTATCTATCTATCTCCTGTCTATCTCTATCTATCTATCTTCTCTCTATCTATCTATCTATCTATCTATCTATCTATCTATCTTCCGTCCTCTATCGATCTATCTATCACATCATCATCTATCCATCTATCTATCTATCTATCTATCTATCTATCTATCTGTCCGTCCGTCTATCGATCTATCTATCTATCTATGTCGTGTCTATCGATCTATCTATCTATCTATCACTATCTATCTATCTATCTATCTATCTATCTATCTATCGTCCTCGTCTATCATCTACTATCTATCTATCTATCATCATCCATCCATATCATATCTATCTATCTATCCATCATCTATCTATCTATCTATCTACTATCTATCTATCTATCTATCTATCACTATCTCGTGTCTGTCTGTCTGTCTGTCGTCTGTCTATATACCTACCTACCTGTCTGTCTGTCTATCTATCGTGTTTTTTTTGTTTTGTTTTTTTTTTTCGTTGTTGTTGCTGTTTTTGTTTTTAGATGGATTGTTTGAAGACCTCGCTTTTTTCGACATCTAAAAAAAAACTTAATTTTAAACACACACACACACACACACACACACACACACACACACACACACACACACACACACACACACTAAATATAACAATATATATATATATAATAATGCATAATATAGAGAGAGAGATAGACAGACAGACAGACAGACAGACAGACAGATAGATAGATAGATAGATAGATAGATCGATCGATCGATCGATCGATCGATAGATCATCGATGATAGATCTTATCACTAATGATCTTTAATCCACTGCAGAGTGAAGAGATATCGGGCGAAGTGTACTTCACTTCTATTTATTGAGAAAAGGACAGATCTTCGGAAATAAACTTCTCTTTCAGTTCTCTCTCAAAACTTTATTTTGCTTGTTTCTGTTGGGTTTTTTTCTAATACTTTTGATTGCTATTTTTGTTTCATTTTGGTTGTTCTGGTCTAGCACAGTCAAAAATGGATCCAAGCGCGGTTGGTTCGATTTCACATGCTTTGTTCTCCATGTTTTATGAAGTCGAGGTTCGTCTGGGGTCATGTTCCCTTCTCAGCAGATGTTGATGTGTGTGGTATTATTGACACATGTCTAGATGTAGCTAAAACACACACACACGCGCGCGCGCGCACACACACAACAAACACATACACTCTCTCTCTCTCTCTCTCTCTCTCTCTCTCTCTCTCTCTCTCTCTCTCTCTCTCTCTCTCTCTCTCTCCTCTCTCTCTCTCTCTCTCTCTCATCTTCCTTTATCAAAATTCTATGATACATATTACAGGAAACAAGATACACAGCTTTTGTTAATGTTGTTTTTCTAGACATACACACGTGAATGGGTGAAGAAAAAGAAGCAATTCAATCAATAAATTTATTTACAACAAAACTTGAAAAGGTACGCCCATTTTTTAACGCTGTCTGCATGTGCATTTGTCCCCTATGAGTGGCGTTTTGTTTGTTGTTGTTATTGTGGGGGTGGTTGGGGATTTTTAAATATTTTTTTAAGAATTTGACGAGGGACAACTAACTATCCTGGGAAGAACTCTCTTGTTGCTGTGGGTTCTTTTACGTATACTACAGAGTGGAGCATCTTCCACCACTTCAACTTTCAAAGGCGCTCATCCAAAGATGACAACTTTTGTTAAGCTTAGCAAAATTTAACCTCTCTTCAAGTACCCAATGAAAATAATCTTCATACAGATTGTTTGCGAAATTGTAATGGTGTTCATTTAGTGTCTTTTTCTCCAGGGTTGTGCAAACCCTCCACTGGAGCAGCACAATGAAGAACGGATAACAACTCTCTCCTGTCTAGCATCTGGGTCAGTTGTGTGCCATCGTCAAATACAGCCATTATACAAAACAGTGGACATTAAATACACACTGTAGAAAACACACAAGAGAAAAAAACAACACAGAAATTGCATACTCCCTCCATCCCCATTTTTTGTGTTTTCTTCTCTCCCCCACCCCTTCCCCCCCCCCCACACCCCAAGCTTAATGAGTCTTTCAATTAACAACCTGTACTCATCTTTGCTATGTTAATTAAATGTGGACTGTCAAGCTGTTGCCTCGCGCGTGCGTATTCATCCGTATCGAAAGTGACGCACGTGACTCCCGCATGTGCGTACGAAGCAATCAAGCGAAGCGGCCCTGTCATTATTGTCAATCATTGTTTCCATCTCCCTCGCCGAGTCATAAACTGCCGGCCGCTCATTCTTTGATTTTGAGCATCACTGAGTCGCTACTGGGACTCCTTTTCACACTGCGCGCGCGCGCAACGCACACATGCACACACACACAACACACACACCCCGACGCGCGCGCCACAGCACGCACGCACGCGCCGCCGCACACACACACACACACAAACACACACAAGGAGACTTGTCTGTGCACACGTGCGAGAACTCATACAGGTGTGTAAGTAGACGCATACAAGCATGCATGCATGCACACATAATTATATACATGCACGTACACAGCACGAGCAGTGCGCGCGCACACACTTACATACATCCACACATACACACACACATAGTATAATATGGTGTGTATATATATATATATATATATAT
>CM060335.1:19677977-19680477 GCA_030674155.1 Stramonita haemastoma | reverse complement strand
GGCCATATGCAACAAAATTGAGCCCAACAGATTCTATCCTGCTAATAATATTATCAGCGAAGAAAGAAAAAAGGGGTCTGTTTATAACCAGCCCTCCTTTTCTTCCACCTCCTCCTCCTCCCTCCTTGTAACAATAAAAGATCTAACCCTACTCAAAACTACACAAAAAATAGATAAATGCTGGATAAATATGCACTTAATGTTTCTTTTGCAAGAACTAAAAAATAAAAGCCTTTACTTTAGTCTCAATGACCAACAAGTAGTCAGTGAAAGAAAGCACACACAAAAAATGCGAATGACAAGTTAGGATAAATGAACAAACAACAAATATTCTGATGCAAACAAAAAATACATCGTGATATCTGCTCTAGTGTGCCCTTTCCAAAACAAACGTGTGTTACAAAATGATACATGTAGATGCACATGTAACACATACTTATGGACAGATTAATCGAACTGTTCAGTGCTGTGGTTTTGTTTCTTTAGGCAAACTACGTACAGAGATCATAACTAACAAGGAAGTGAAAACGAGAATTGAAAACCCATATGGCCATTATAGGGGATCACATAACTAACCAGAAAATGAAACACCAGAATACAGAGATACACATATTTAACAGGAAATGATAACCAGTATTCACAGATTACATAACTAACATGAAATGAAAACCAGAATATAGAGATCACATAACTAACGGGAAAATAAACCAGAATATAGAGATCACATAATTAACGGGAAATGGAAACCAGAATACAGAGATCACATAACTAACGGAATAAAACCAGAATACAGAGATCACATAACTAAACGGGAATATAAACCAGAATATAGAGATCATATAACTTAACGAGGAAATGGAAACCAGAATACAGAGATCACATAACTAACGGAAATGGAAACTAGAATACAGAGATCACATAACTAACGGGAAATGGAAACCAGAATACAGAGATCACATAACTAACCGGAATATAAACCAGAATACAGAGACACATAACTAAGGAAATGGAAACCAGATACAGAGAAATAGCTAACGGGAAAATGAAATCCAGGAATACAAGATCACATTATAACGAGGAAATGGAAACCAGAATACAGAGATCACATAAACGAGGAAGTGAAAACAGAATACCGAGATCACATTATTACCGCCGAGTGAAAACCAATACAGAGATCCGTAATCAGCGATGAGTGAAAACGAGACTGAAAACCTCATAAAGCCTATAAAAAGTCCCGACTTCAGTGAAAAACGCAAACCTAAGTGGTACAGGTACGTCCAACGAACATCTGGACTGGCCACGACTGTCATACAGGGAACAGTACAAGGAGGGAAACGAAGAGGCAGACAGAGAAAACGATGGAAAGACAACATAAGAGAATGTACTGACTGGCCTTGAGTGGAATGATAAATACGGACAGTTGAGATCCACGAGGTGTGGAAGAAGTTGGTTGCAAAACCTTAACCGTTTTCCAATGGTCTACAAGACACAGGATAGGTGAAGGTGCAAGTTATGTTGGTATAGCATAGTCAGTGGTCAGAGCCTCGCTCTCCCCAAACGAGGGTTAAGCAGCATAGTGTGGTTACCTCTTAGATAGGTGACTTTTTGCACGCCTGGGCTTCAGTACAGTCCCCAGTTCACCCAGCTGTAAATGGATACCTGCCCTCTTTAGGGTCAGGGAAGAGAGAGCTAAGGAAGAAGAGATGGGAGTCCCACTGCTTTAATTTTATTTCAACTAAGGATTAATAACTTAAACTTCGACAGTGGACAACATAATTTTTCTTAAGGTCTTTTTCGAATATTGGTATATTAGCAGTCATCATCTCCTTTTCCACAGCAGATTGGATATAAAGAATATTGAATACATTTGCCTTGTGTTCATTTGTATGATAAATAAAAAAAAAACCATTGCTTAAATTGGGGGGTAGACATTTTAATCAGCACCTTTCTTGTTGAGAAATGACCTTACTAATTTTCGCCAATGTTTATTCCAAATTGTGTAGTCTTTGACCTAGTTTTCTAGTTCAGAATAATATTCTGATATTCTTTGTCTTTCGTTTGATATTACATAGTTTCGAATTGTTAAAAGTGGAACCAGTCTTCTGGTTTATTACTAACTTTTTGCTAATCTGTAAATTTCTGTACGTTCTTTAATCAACAGCCTAATCTCATCTGTCATCCATGAAACATCATGAGGATGCACAGTAACGGCTTAAATCTCTGTTCATCTAGTTATGATAACTAGATATTACCTTTAAATGGTACACTTTTAATAATCACGTTACGAGAATAATACACCAGAGACGCAGTGATCACCACAAATACTTGGCCACAGTTTTGTTGCCGTTATTATGTTGGGGCTTTGAATAATGAATAGTCTAAACATATTTTCAATTCCTGTTCTTTATTAGTTGTGTGAGCTAACAAAATGCTTGGAGGTAGATCTTTTAAAAAAAAAAATCAAAATCAAAGTCTCCGAGAATTAGAAACTGAATGGAAG
>CM060335.1:19657977-19672977 GCA_030674155.1 Stramonita haemastoma | reverse complement strand
TCTTCTCGGGACTGGATGTAAAAGAGCACATTGGTGCTTATTCGTTATTCTCGAATTAAAAGTAGTTTGATTCGATTTCATTTGATCTCTAGTGCATTCGAAGTACCTTCCCTGGCTTGGCTGCCAGCAATAGTTTCTCTGCAGTGGGCAAAAATCACGAATTTTTCATCCAGTGCTGTCCAGTATAACAGTGCAGTGGCTCCCAGTTTGTATAGACAGTATCTCTAACTCGCTGACGCAGAACCTGTGTCTAGTCTCCCTTCAAAATTGACGGACAGAAAAATCAAACTGTTCTTCTTCGCCTAATCTCTGCCATGTGCCAATCTACTTCACCTAACACCTACTATGTGCCAATCTACTTCGCCTAACACCGGCCATACGCCGATTCTACTTGCCTAACACCGGCCATGTGCCAATCTGCTTCGCCTTACACCTGCCATGTGCCAATCTGCCTCGCCTTACACCTGCCATGTGCCAATCTGCCTCGCCTTACACCTGCCATGTGCCAATTTGCTTCGCCTTACACCTGCCATGTGCCAGTTGCTTCGCCTTACACCTGCCATGTGCCAATCTGCTACGTCACAACTGACATCCAGAGGTAGCTTAACGTATCACCTTCGGCAAGTCTCCGTCACAGGCTGTCAGAAATAGGGGGAGAGCTGAGGTGCACAGGAGGACACTGAAAAATGAACACACAAGGTCTTCTTCCCCCCTATGCTCTCTTCCTCTCAACCCCTCCCAAGTTTAGTTTACAGTACAGACAATGCTACCACCTTTAACGCTTTACATAGAAGTGACAGTCATTGTATAGGACGACTGCACTCGTGATCAAGAAGAGTATGTGACTGACCTGAAGAACATAACAGAGAATGATGCAAGAAGCGATGTGTCAGGGACAACACCACCACAGTCTGTGACATCAGTAAAAACAGCACACGACTGTTACTGTCGAAATTATCAGCGAAAAGGCTTTGTCATTTTGAAAGCAGGGACAGATTAGATTTAGACAGTGATAACAAAAAAAAGTGTGAAGCATTGGGGGAGCAGATGACTTGTAGAGTGAAAAGTGATAAAATCATAACATTCCCTGATGATTAGCTCAATGAAAAGTTTTAATAAAATCAGAACATTCCTGGATGATTGGATGAATGAAATATTTGATAAAACTCATAACATCTCTGAAAAAGATGGTATTTGAATGAAATGTTTGATAAAACTCACAACATCTCTGAAAAAGATGACATTTGAATGAAATGTTTGATAAAATCGTAACATCTCTGAAAAAGATGACCTTTGAATGAAATGTTTGATAAACTCATAACAAAGATGGCATTTAAATGAAATGTTTGATAAGCTCAACATCTCTGAAAAAGATGGCATTTTGAATGAAATGTTTGATAAAACTCACAAAATCTCTGAAAATGGCATTTGAATTAAATGTTTAACAAACTCATACCATCTCTGAAAAAGACGTCATTGAATAAAATGTTTGATAATCTCATACTATAACATCCTTGAAAAAGATGCCGTGTGAATCAGATGTTTGATAAACTCACAAGATCTCTTAAATAGATGGCATTTGAATGAAATGCTTTATAAACTCATAACATCTCTGAAAAAAGATGGCATTTGAACGAAATGTTTGATAAAACTCACAAAATCTCTGAAAAAGATGACATTTGAATGAAATGTTTGATAAACTCATACCATCTCTGAAAAAGACGTCATTGAATAAAATGTTGATAATCTCATAATATAACATCTCTGAAAAAGATAGCGTTTGAATCAGATGTTTGATAAACTCATAAGATCTCTGAAATAGATGGCATTTGAATAAAATGCTTTATAAACTCATAACATCTCAGAAAAAGATGGCATTTGAACGAAATGTTTGATAAAACTCATAACATCTCTGAAACAGATGACAAAGGACAGCGGACCTGACGGCTCAAAAGCTGAGGATGGCAGCAGTCACAGCAGCAAGTCTGGCAAAGCAGGAGATGCAGACCCTAATCATCAATGCATTAATGCACGGTGAAAATGAATTGTTCCCTTGATGACAGTGTCATCGTGACATTGTTAATGCGCTTGTGCACATTTCTGATATTACCGGGATAGGGTTTCCTGGTCGTGATGGTCGTTTGAATATTATGTCATTTTGTTTATGATGAAATCGAGAATTTACATGTCGCCCCATTTGTGAATGAGCTTATTTCTTGCACAATAAACCATTTGTTATTGTACGTGTCGCTATCTCCAGTGCACTCATAATTCCCAGAAAAAAGGTGTGTGTGTGTGCGCGCGCGCGCGCGAGTGCGTGCGTTTTCCACAGATGGCTTAGAATGATATTGCACCGCATGAATATAATAATGTCAAATTAACGGAATATCACAATCTTGGGAGAAATTTACCGAGACAAAAAAGCAACACAACAAAAAAACAACCCCACCCCCCAAATAAAAACCACAACAAAACAACTCAACAACAGCAAAACACACACACACACACACACACACACACACACACACACACACACACACACACACACACACACACCCATCACCACTACCACCACCACCACCACCAAAGAGAAAAAGAAAGACAGAGAAAGCCCACACGAAAAAGAAAAGTCATTCATTCTAAATCTATTAGCGGCAGCAATTAAGCAGCTTCCAAAGACTGTCGCAGACTTTCAGAACGGCTCCCTTTTCCATTTATTCTCGCATTCACCTCTGCTCCCCTCCCACATCCTCTCCCTCCTTTCTCCCCTCGCCTGGTTTTCTCCCTGGGGGTAGAAAGCGCTGGAAATGAAGCAAAGGCACACTGGCGGCAAAATAAAAAAAGGCGCGAAGGAAAGTACATTTTGCGCCATTCCGTTTTGATTAAGATATATCGAAATGCAAATGAGCGCGCGGACGATCTCCCGAAGAGCTCAAGCGTATAATTGTTGATGAGGAGAGCGGGAGCGAGCCGTTAAGACGACATAAATCATTCTGCTGGCCCGCTATTTGTCAAATGTAACGCCTTTTTCTATTGGTCCAACAGATGGCTCTGATGTTCAAAGCGAGGCTCCGGCAAGAGGAGAAGGGGGAGAACTGTCGTTTTATTGACATTATAAACCGCCGAGGTGGTCTCGCTTTTTAATACACTAATTCTGCATTCATTTTGATTACGTATAGCCAGTCTAGCATGGTGATGCTTTGGCACGATTCGATTTCGCACGCTGTTTAACACGTGTTTCAATATTGTTACATTTTGCTCCATGAAGAAAGTTTTGTCTTGATGATTTTAAAGATGGTCTTTATTGTTAGAAACAACAAACAAAATAAAACTGCTGAAAACATTGAGGGCTGTTAAAATCAAAGATCAGGATCAGTGAAAGCAATGTCATAAGCCAACCATGAAAAAACCAGGAATGAAACCAAAATAACGTTGTTTAGTTCGTCGATTGCTTAGTTTGTTGGCTAGTTGATTCATTGTTTTTTCGGGACTTGAGTTGATAAGCTGAATATTTCACAGAGAGAAGGAGGGAGGGGGGCAGGGGGCGGAGAAGGGGGTGAAGTAAAAGAGAGAGATGGGGGGGGGGGAGAGGGGGGTAGATTAGCAAGAGCGTAAGTGAGAGAGAGAGAGGGGTAGATTTTTTCTCTCAACAGAAACAAATCTAGAAGTAACAACTGCAATAGTAGGAACAACACTGATGGACTGACAGCAAAAGATAACATCAAATAGCAGGTGTGTGCAGCAGCAGTAGTTATGGTGGTGACACTGGTGGTGTTTAAGGTACATAGACCTAATTCAGCCTCTTTGTGTGTGTGTGTATGAGAGAGAGAGAGAGAGAGAGAGAGAGAGAGAGAGAGAGAGAGAAGAGAGAGAGAGAGAGAGAGAGAGAGAGAGAGAGATTTTTAAAAAAAACCGGGAGGGTGGACGAAAAAAAAAATAGCAGCAGTCATAAACAAACTTTCTCTCATTTGCATAGCAAAATAGCACAATACCCACTTCAGTTTCCTCCCCCAACCTGACATCGGCCACCCCTAAATCTAGGGCACTCTATAACAGCCCATCAAAGCCTACTAGCATCCCCAGAGATCCTCTTTCATCCAGATGGGGGTGCCAGAATTCCCAGAGGAAAAGCTAATGACAGACCGAAGATAGGGAGCAGAAGGGATGCTGGCCCTTAGATGGGTCTTTTTGTTTGTTGATGTCAGAAACTAACCTTCATCCTAATCCTTAACTAGTAGTAAGCTGTTTAGGATCATCCAGGCTTACTGGCTGTCTGACTTTCCCCATAACTGCTGTCTGAGTTATAGGGACACTGATTCCCAAAGTTGGAATGTGGCTACCTTAATGGTGAAAAAAACCACGATTGCACATGCAAAAATATCATTGGTAAACCTCGGAGCTCTAGCCAAGGAATGAAAAAAATAGAGGCACGCACTGAATAGTCCAGGTGGTGCATTTAGGACAAATTAAATCTTGTGGAGCCCATCCTTGCACTGGTCAAGGTTTCCTGCTTTCCCTAATTTCTGGCTTTGTCCCATCTTTCTCTGTGTTCCTGTTTCCTGGAAGAAAGATGATATCCAAAGCAAGAGGTAAGGAACTCAGAATCTGAAACCAAGAGAGAAAAAACCCCAAATACAGTCACCTATAAAAACAATTGCAGGTACAATTCAGAATAAAACAACAAGTTTGGTACTTAAGATATAGATTTGAAAATGAGAGTGTTTATAGTTCCTGCAAACGATAACAATATTATTATGAGCAGCAGGAATGCATCAACGATCAAAGAAACAGCAGATACAACTGCAAAAAGTTACAGCACATGGCAGTCATAATGGCTGTGCTCAGGGGATCTTTGTGAAAAAAAGAAACCAAAAGCTTCTGCTCAGAGACAAACAAACAGAATCAGGGAAAGGGAGGAAAAAACGCAATGTCTGAATGATTACAGAAAAAAAAGAAGCCATAAACACCTTTTCCCATCATTTGTGTGGGAAAATAAGGTACACCCACATCAGTCATTTACCTGCACCCCCCCCCCCCCCCCCCCCCCACCACAGAATTCCCTCCAGAATGTGGGGCAGTGTATGGCAGACAATCAAAGCCCACTAGCAGCCCAAGAGGCCCGTTAGCTGACAGATAGGGGCGCCAGAATCCCCAGTGCTGAAGATAATGACAGAGGCAAGATGGGCAACAGAAGGCAGGCTGGTCTGTGGAAGACTCTCACTGTCTGTCACTCAGTCATCATTCTGGACTGGTTGGATCTCATCACATACTCTTCCTGCACCATCATTCTTTTACTCTTTTCTTTACTCGTCTGATTTTTCTCAACACCTCTGCCTCCCCCTCCCGGTCTTCCATACTGTGCCAGGTGTGCTTATCAGTGAAAAGAAAAAAACAACACCACCACAGTGATCTCGATGTAGTCATGGCCGTAAAGTTGCAAGGTCATCATCAATGTTATAAGCAGTTGTCAGAAATGTATGTGTACATCTTGTACATCTATTTGTTTTTCCTTTTTTTTGTTTACTTTCTCTGCTTTGACATGAACCATTTCATCATTGATGTTTACATTATGTTGGTTTTCGTGAACTATTTGAAAATTTAAAAAATGTTATTAGTATTATTGTTGAAACAAACGTCCTAGAAGTGTACAGACTAGATGTAAAGTAGCAGCAGCAGCAATAACATTGACAACAGCAGTAGCAGTAACAGCAGCATCAATAGAATAACAAAATTAGTGCTCCATTCACTGCAAACAAATTCTGAAAAGCCTTCGGAGACCTTAACAGACAAACAAACAAGTAAATAAGGAAGAAGGGAAGAGACTGTCAACAAGACAGGCCATTCCAAGAAAGAAAGAAATTATATCTATAGAGAAACCAGGAAGGCAGAAACACAGATTAAACAAGAAAGAGAAACAGACACACAGACATTAAACAAGATGCAAAATCAAAGCTCTGCACCTTCAACCCACAGCCTCCCATCAAAAAGTCATAAACAAAGAATTAACCGCAACAAAGAATCTGTAAAAAAAAAAAAAATCCTCTCTAATTCGCAGAATAGTTAATGACCCCATACAGATTCCAGCCATTTTGCCCGCAACCCCCCACAGTTCACCCCAGAATGTGGGGCAGTGTATGGCAGACAATCAAAGCCCACTAGCAGCCCAAGAGGCCCGTTAGCTGACAGATAGGGGCGCCAGAATCCCCAGTGCTGAAGATAATGACAGAGCCAAGATGGGCAACAGAAGGCAGGCTGGTCTGTGGAGGACTCTCGCTGTCTGTCACACAGTGACGATCGTCATCATTGTGGACTGGTTGGGCCTCATCCCATATTCTGCCTGCTGTCTTCTTTGTCTCCTCTTTCTTTGCTGATTCCTGTCATCTTCACTCCTCGCTATCTTAATTCTGCGGAGCCTTTTGAAGGGTGCTAGTTAGTGTTGGAGGTTTCAAACTTTTAACTTTGGATGACGATGATAGAGATTTGAGTTTAAACGTGAAGAACAGGGACGGTGGTGGTAGCTTGTGTCGGAACAGATTGCTGGAACGAAGAATTGAAGATGAGTTTGCATGCAGTGGTAGTTACCATAGGCTTGCTGAAGTCACAACAGTGATACTTGTAAGCAGGGGTACTTTGAATTAAGCACAACTACAAACAAATGAGTTCTTCATTAAAGCGTTACAGGGATGTTAATACTGTGAATATAATTTCTGTGCAAAGTAATGGCGATACTTGATTATTTCCAAGACCTGCTTTTTCTATCTGTATCACTAGGTTTATGACCTGTCGGTCTTTCTCTGTCTCTTTTTCTCTGTGCCCGAGTCTTGTCTGTCTGTCTGTCTGTCTGTCTGTCTGTCTGTCTGTCTGTCTGTCTCTCTCTCTCTCTCTCTCTCTCTCTCTCTCTCTCTCTCTCTCTCTCTCTCTCTCTCTCTCTCTCTCTCTCTCTGGAAGCAAAAACTGAAAGTAAGATCGATGATGACATCACAATGATGATAACGATGACTTTGACAAAGACAACGATTCTAACAACGATGACGACGACGATAATGATAATGATGAGGACGACGATGATGATGATGACGATGATGATAATGATAGGAATCACAAAGATGATGACAATGACGAGGAAAGGTTTAAATGACAAGGAGGTCACAGAAAAGAAACTGAAGCCGCATCACTTTTGAGAGTCCTTCCACTACTCTGTTGTATGATGATGATGATTACATGGTCCTTCCTGGCCTATAATGAAGATCCCAATTTTGCTACATCCCCAATCCCCACCCCCAGCCTCACCCCCCCAAAAAAAAACCTCCCTTCCTCTCATCCTCCCTCCCTCCCTGCCTCCACTCATCTCTCTATCCCTTCAAAGAAGAACAGTAGCGGGCTGATTGGGAGCCGAAAGCTGTCCTCCCAACAAGAGCAATTAGCTCGGAAAACATGGACCGACACCCTACCCCCCACGCACAGCCAACCCAACACCCGCTAAATCTCATCAAGACAGTATCCAATCCTCTCTCTCCTCTCTCTCTCTCTCTCTCTCTCTCTCTCTCTCTCTCTCTCTCTCTCTCTCTCTCCTCTCTCTCTCTCTCTCTCTCTCTTTTCCCCCCGACCCGACCACCCATTCAATCTTGGTCCTCCCTCGCTACCACCACCGCTGCAGCTATCCTCCTCGCGCCAAAATCTTGATGGCACGTGCAGCACGCTCGGAAGTGTGGCCGAGCCGGGCGGCAAACAGTGCCGTGCCACCCTGCTCGCTAATATTGCTAATTGCAGGGGCTTTGTTTCAGCAAGCTCCGCAAGATGCTGAGGCGCAGGCTCCTTATCCGAGCTGACATGATTGGGAGGGGCCGGGGAGGGGTTTGGTCGCACGTTCTTGGGGTTCCTCACACGTTTCGGGGTCTTGTCGGCGGCGTGAGAGAGATCTGTAGGGCTGCTAGGGGTTCGAATCCCTGACGTAGGGCACGTAGTTTGGTAGAAGAAGGGAAGGACGTGGCCTGTACCGCTTTTGTTGTTGGAGTAATTGGTTTTTGGGTCAGACTTGTAGTTTGGGTGTGATCTCTTTTTTTCCTTTTCTTCTTTATTTCTGATCTTGATGCTGATGCTTCAACTATTTTCTGCTGAACTTTTAGTGGTCTTTGGGCTATTTTTATGATTCCTTTTGACCTTAACTGGTGGCCAGAGAACAGTTTCTGTTTGTTTATCTAATATAAGGATTTTTGTACAGCAGCATGCTTTTATAGCATGTGAAAAAATCACACCAATACAAAACTTGTTTCTGGCAAAAGACATTATGTGCTCTCACAATAAGCACACATACATGCACATTCGGGAAAAGTGGCACCATACTGGGGCAATACGCTCTTTTAGCACATTGGGGTATGGGAATATGATGGTATGGTATAGGTCAGGAAGCTTTTCAGAACTGGAAGTAAAAACAGCCTATAGTATAATGACCCGGAAAAAGATACGTTGGATTGTTGCTTGCTGGCTGCCGCACCACTACTTGTGTCATTAGAACTTTTCTTTTTGGTACATTTGCTATCGACCTTTTTGTTGTTGCTGCTGCTGCTGCCTTTGTTGTTGCTACTGTTAATAGTACTAATGCTGTAGATAACAGGGATGCTGCTGCTGCTGCTGCTGCTGCTGCTGCTGCTGCTGCTGCTGCTGCGAAATAACGGGCACTTCACATTAGTTTGCATCACTTCTCTTTCTTAATCATTTGAACAATTTTGTAGATCTGGCCTTGTTCATAAACAAGTATGTAGTCAACAGGCAAACAGACAGACAGACAGAGCCAGAATACACATGAGTGGAATCCGAAGTTTGTGAGATTCTACAGACTTTTATGAAATAGGCTGCTGGATACAAATGTGCCAGAAGCAGCCTAGCAGTTTCATCTCCAGATGTGGCCATTTTTCGGCCTTCTCTTCCCCTTTCGTAGCCACTTGTTCTCTTCCTGTACCATGGCAGTATGGCTGCAAGTATCTGTGACTTTTTGAAGGCATGGTTTAGAGAATGATGAAGAATGGTAAAAGACTAACAGACAGGCTGATACGATGGAAAGGGAAGTGTACTACACGTAGGCAAAGAGACTCTTGAGAATGGATTGAACACAGCAAATCATGGAAGCAGAGGTTCTATCCCACAGCTCTGCTTCCTTTGTACAACTGGTTGTCATTATGTAAAAACCTTTAAATTCAATCGATCTGTTACTCATCTTGTGTAATAAGAGATTGAATGCAAGCGGTTTGGTTTGTTTTCACAAGATACAGCACTTTTTAAATTAAATTCCCATATACCGTCATTATTATTATTATTATTATTATTATTATTATTAATTATTATTATTGTCATTATCATTATTACTAATATCATCATCATCATCATCACCTGGGTATGGCCGGTTGAAGACCTCAGTTGTTGTGGATAATTATAACCTGACAACATCTCCTCTACCAGAGGCAAAGCATTGGCTGTTTTCCCTTTAATCAAGTCTCAAGATTCCTATTAGAATGTCTAACAGAAAAAAACGAATAGATTTGAAATATCTTGTCCACCTTGACATTTCTTTTATAATCTAGAACTTTTGTGATTACTGTAGCTCTTTAATACCCACCCCAATTCAAGTGCCCCCCCCCCCCCCCTCCAAAAACAAAACAAAACACCAAAATAATAATGTGTGCAAGTGCTTGCTGGATGCATGGGTTCATGTATGATTGCTGAAGTCATCTTTTACCTATGTTTTTGACCACAGCTTTTTTTTTTTTTTAACCCACCACCACAACTACAATATAAAAAATAGTTACTCAGAAACCAGTTTTACTTAATCACCTAAACAGCTTGAATACAAAGAAATAAAATCATTCTTTCTTTTGCAGGTATACACGAAACAGCCAAAAGAAAGCCAAAGGGTGCAGAGGTCCTGGGTTATCTGCCGTGAGCTGGGTGACTGACATACTATTCCCTGCTCTGGAAAGGGTGAACTCTACAGTCAATCATCTAAGAATGGAGTGTGAGTTTATACGTTTGTTGTCACTTTTTTTTAGTCGTTGTTCATTTTTATTCCATTTTCTTTTCTTTTCTTTATTTTTTTTTATCTTATTTTATCTATTTTTATCTCATTTCTTTTTTTTTTTCTTTTTTTCTTTTTTTAAAATCTCATTTAATCTTATTTCATCTTGTGATTTTTTTTTCGTTCCTCTGCTAGAGCTTAGAGGCTCACCAATGGTGAGATATTTTGTGTACGACCGTTTTCGCCGACTATGAAGGTAGCCGCATTCCGACTTCATGGAGTATTTTAAATGAATTCACCATAATAATTATCTGTTTATTTTATCTATTTTGTCTGATTTTATTTTCCTTCAGCTTTACTTTATTCAATCTCATCGTGTTTTTTTCTATAACTTTCTTTTCTTTTACTTTATTTTACTTACTATATCTTTGTGGATTTTGTTTTAAAACATTGTTTCATTTCTTTTTCGTCTTGTTCTGATCAGTTCTCTTCTATTCTGATTTGCTTTATTTCATCTTATTTTGGTTGGTTTTTTAATTGATTTCTTCACTTCGTAGTTTGTGCTGTTTTGCTTCATTTTACTGCGTTTATTTTGTTTTTCATTTACATTTTTTTCTTTGCAATTCTCTCTCTCTCTCTCTCTCTCTCTCTCTCTCTCTCTCTCTCTCTCTCTCTCTCTCTCTCTCTCTCTCTCTCTCTCTCTCTCTCTCTCTCTCTCTCTCTCTCTCTCTCTGTGTTTGTGTGTGTGTGTGTGTGTGTTGTGTGTGTGTGTGTGTGTGTGTGGTGTTGATATTTTGGAAGTTGATTGGTTTGTCATTATTTGTCATATTTTCGTGCTGAAGCTGCATTGACTGTTTCAGTACAAGATAGCACCCCTGTCTTTTAATTTTATGAAAAAACATGTACCCCTTCTTTCTTTTTATTTTCTTTTTAGTGTAAAATGCTATTTCTATAAGCTCTTATAGTGCAAGTGGTATCTTCATTGATTTTTGTTGTTGTAATTTTGTAGTTTCAAAATTATCTTTTAGTGTACTCTTTTTTTATATACAGATTATTCTTTTGTCTTCCAATGCTGTTTGTGTTTCTTATATTTGTCGGTTATCTGTTAAACTTGTTCGCTTGTTTGTTCGTTTGCTAGTTTGTTTTGTTGCTTGCTTATCTGTTTATTTGAATATAAGCATATTTTACTGTCTTTAAAAGCTTGAAACTCTGCTTTTTATGGTATTATTATGTGTTTTTACCAAGGCATACGATTTATCTGTTACTACCGTTTGGTAGTACAATGCCTCTTTTATTATTTTTTTTTTACTGTATGTGCGTGCGCGCGTGTGTGTTTTGTTTGTGTGTATTTCACCTGTTGGTTTTTTCTGGTGTTTTATGTCAGTCTGTTTGTATTCAACATGTATAATTCTGTTTTGTCATTTTTAAAGCTAACCTTAAAAAATGTTACACTCTTAAGCACCTATCAGCGGCGAATACTAAACTTACACACCTGAAAAATGTGGCACTTGTTAACTCTTGCCAGTGGCATTATTCCAAATTTCTATACTTGAAAACTTTCTAAATTCTAAAATGCATTTTTTTCTCTCATACGTGTATGGGCTGTTTGCTTTGGCTTGCTAAGATTCTATCGTGTTTTGTATATGGGGCGTTTCCGACCTCGCGGAATCCAATGAAAAAAGAACTCTTCACTTTTTGTGCACCCAAGGCGAAATAATTACATAGCTCACAAAGGGTTTCTGACAATGGGGTGAAACACATGTATGCTCAGCGGTAATATAAAAAAATTACACGGTTTGATCGTAAATCAACAACAATCAATAGAAAGATATTCACTTAGCCCTTAGGTCTAGAAAGAAGGAAAGAACGAAATAAAAATGAGAAGAAAAAAATAACGAAAAGAAAAGAACAGAAAGTGAAATAAAAAGACTAAAAACAAAGTCTACAGGCAACACAAAGAAAACCAAAAACAAAAAAAAACCAAACAAGAGAAGAATGAAAGAACACAGAATGAAAAGGCAACAAAAAAAAACCTGCCTTAAAGACTCAGTCTGGATTTCATTCACACAAAAAATCATCAAAATGTTGTCCACCTAACTAACCAGTCACCTTGCTTATTCTAACATCACTGTTTCGTTATGATACTGATTGATTTTAGCCTGTGAATAATTATACAGAATAAATTATTCACACGGATAAAGCTGTAGTCTACTTTTGGAATGATTAAAATCCTTCTGTGGTACATTGTTAAACTGCGTTTCTTAAGTCGTAGGTACATTGTTAAACTGCGCTTCTTAAGTCGTCTCGGTTAGGTCAAAGACATCATATAAGTTTTATGAATCTCCAAAATTTTAAGGATTCGATATCCTCCTCTTCCCCCTCCGAATGTTTATATGCTTTTGAATAGGTGTGTGAATCTATGACATTTTACAACTTTTTTCAAAACATGTTTGGTGACCATTTGTTAGAACCCCCACCCCCTCCTCTCTCTCTCTCTCTCTCTCTCTCTCTCTCTCTCTCTCTCTCTCTCTCTCCTCTCTCTCTCTCTCTCCCCCCCCCCCTTCTGGTTTCTCCTTGTTTACAGCTTAAAGACTCCACACTCTTAACTTTTTGCTGTTTGCCTCAGCAAGCTGTTGTGTATATAGCAACACTGTTGTTTTGTTTTTCTAGTTTTACAGAAAATAAATACTGGAGGCAAAAAAGAAAGTGACAGTAATTGCAGCATCAGTCAGAGTGCTTCGTAACCGAATAATAATTTTCTGTATTAAGTCAGGAAAAAAAAAATATATATATATATATATATATATATATATATATATATATATATAATATATCTGTGTTGTGTGTGTGTGTGTGTGTGTGTGTGTGTGTGTTATTCAATTGTTCTTCCTACTTCCAAACAAATATGAATATATTGCTTGTTATTCTCAAAAAATCGACACTCTTCACTACTATTCATAACAGTTTTGTTTTACCAGACTTGTTTTTTCCTTTTCAAATCACTTTATAGGTTTTATTCTCATAAAGATGGTTTTGGTGTTGTTCTTTCTATAATTGAAAGAACTTTTGGCTACATAGGGATTAAAAAAATTTTTTGAGTGACTTCAAAACTGTTGAAATTGGGGTGGGTAAATACTCACAATTCAATGTGTGTGTGTGTGTGTGTGTGTGTGTGTGTGTGTGTGTGTGTGTGTGTTGTGTGTTGTGTGTGGTGGGTGCGGCAGTAGTGATGCATGTGTGTGTGTGTGTGTGTGTGTGTGTGTGTGTGGGTGTTGGTGTGTGTGTGTGTGTGTGTGTGTGTGTGTGTGTGTGTGTGTGTGTGTGTGTGTGTGTGTGTGTGTGTGTGTGTGTCCCCCATAGTGTGTGAGAAAAAGAAGTAACGACTGCCTTCCATTGAAAGCAGTAAACAACAAGGCCAGAAAGGACATAACCCCAAACCACACACAGAGAAATCATAGAATTCAAATTGACCTGCTCAATAAGCCGTGACACCCTTCTTCGTGGGATGTCGTTAACTTTATGGGATACTAACCTAATATCTGCCCAATGGACATTTCTCTCTCACCCCTACCTACCCCTTCCCTTCTTCTTCTTTAAGATACACTTACAGACTCGACTGTGGCTTTTTTCTCACCTTTTCTTCCCTCCTGACATTAATTGCAAGCTGGGGCCTTTTTTTGTGTTTGCACACCTGTGGGTATGTTCATTTTCTTTTTTATTTACCTGAACTGTGAACATGTCAGAAAGCAGGTCTTTATTTTTGTTTTTATTTATTTGTGCATTGGTTTATATATATTATTGATTCGTTCATTGCAGTTTTAGTTTTTTTATATTATAACTTTTTTTATTGGAATAAACAAGGCTTTAGCGCACATAACTTTTTTGTAGATTCATTTCTGATGCAATTTAAAGTGTACAAAATGAAGGCAGACAATGTGGTATAAAAAACAATTTCTAAAAGAAAAAAAAAACCAAAGCCGTTACATTTTGTATTACATATTGTTCTGTCATACTGTTGTTTTTTCTACCAAATGAGTTATGATTTGTGTATTGATTTTTTTCCATTTGTTTTGATATATCCATCAATTGTTTCAACATTGTAAACTACACTTTTAGTTTATTTGCATCTTTAGCTTCTATGATGTGAGCTAGTTGCTGATCTGATTATGGTCGTGTTTTGTTTAAGTGAGTAGTCTTTCTTTCTAAAATAAATGTGTTTAAGCCACCTGTTAACGATGTACCGTTAACTGATATAGCAGCAATATGTAAAGCAAGGGAAAATGAATAAATCGATACAACATTAACTTTAACATTCACCAGGAAAGGCAAAAAAGAGTAAACTAACACAAACACAAATAACACTTGTAGCAAAACACTCTGGCTTTTAATCGGGTATAGGACATTTTGTAATAATGTGCATATTGTAAAATCTGTTCCTCTTTTCTTTTGTTGTTACTGTTATTGTCTTGTTGATAATGACAATTCGTTTCTGCTCGTTCGAAAGATTTTGATGTTTTCTTTTTCTTTTCTGTTCTTTTTTTTCTTCCTCTTTTTACAATGTATAATTTTGCTTGGTGCGTTTATCTTTTTCCTTTTTTGTTTATTTGTGCACTTGTTTTGTAGCCCCCCCCCCCCCCTTTTTTCCAGGGTTTTGTTTTGTGTTTTGATTGGTGAAAATATCGACTGGGTGGGTTAGAGATAATTATTATACTCAAGCAGTATTAAAGTTTAAAAGTTTCACAAATTAAACAAGGTTAAAAAAACTTCCAAAAAAAAGGAGACGAATGAAGAAGGACTAGCCTACAGAGAAATGAACGTGGCTGGGTTTATGACTTCTCGGTGAACACCTGGAGAAGTCATTAAACTGGGGCACTCCCCCAGAAAGGTGCAGGTGGCATGGTGTGTCTTGCATGGCCGAGTACAGTGGAACCTGGCGGTGCCCATCCCTTCAACATCTGAAATCCCTATCAACCTACTGCCAAAGTGTGTTT
>CM060335.1:19602977-19647977 GCA_030674155.1 Stramonita haemastoma | reverse complement strand
TTATCACTCAATTGCAAGGAGAACACTAGTTTCGTGTGTATCAACTGCAAACAGAATAGTACAGCTATGCCGCCTAAAGAGATAAAAAGCAAGCATCAAAATACAGCGAGTAAGCACACTTGTAAATAAAAAAGCCAAAGAAAAACAAAGGAAAAAACAAACAAACAAAAAAACATTCCTACAGTTTTTTTGTATGGAAGCTTATGGTAAAGAGGTGCCCCATAACCCAGGCAGTCGTAGGGGAGCGAGGTGTCAGAGACCTCAGCTTCTCTAGTGGCCAGCATGTTGAGGGCGGCGCCCATCTCCTATCCCTCGTTGCTTTACCTTCCCTGACCCTAAAGAAGTCAGGTACCCATTTACAGCTGGAGGAAGCGGGGGGACTGTATTGAAGCCAAGGCGCGCAAACGGTCACCCATCCAACTGATAACCACGCTCGACACTGCTTAACCTTAGCTGGGGAAAGCAAGGGCTCTGACCACTGAGCTATCCCGTCCCCGCTTAAGTTTAAGTTACAGTGACAAAAAATGTGAAACATAACCGACCCCCCCCCCCCCACCCCCCTAAAAAAAAAGTAAACGAAAAGGAAACAATGACAAACTCCCCACACCAACCAAGAAACCAACCAACCAAAAAACCTTAACCATACCAAAAGAAAACAAAATAAACAAAAGTCCATGTCAAACGACTAAACGAACCAGTCGTAGTAGTAGTAGTAGCAGTAGTAGTAGCAGTAGTAGTAGTGGTAGTGGTAGAAGTAGCAGCAGCAGCAGCAGTACCATCATCAATCATTTCTACGACTAGTAGTAGTAGTAGTAGTAGTAGTAGTAAAGAAAGACAGACCAAGCAAAAGAAGAAAAGAAGGCAACAAAAAAAACCCAAAGAGAAAGAGAGAAAGAAAGGCAAAATAAAAGAAGGAAAATAGAAACAGTGTGTAAAATAGCCTCTTAAAACAGTCGCACCTTTCTTGATGTCATTGATTGAAGTGACTGTGTGACAAAGCCAGGGGTGCCGGTTGGATCGAAGCTTTTCGCCAACAGGTTTGCTTAGCTTCTATACCACTGCTTCAGGCACGATGACACAGGGGTGGTAGACTTTGAACAAGTCCGAAACCTGGTTTTGACGAAGCTTGCTTGCTTGTTTGCTTTCTTGTTTGATTGATTTGATTTGTTTTCTTAACAAGATTCAGCGCTATATAAATACCACAGTAGTAGTAGTAGCAGTAGTAGTAGTATAGTAGTAGTAGTAGTATAGTAGTAGTAGTAGATAGATACCGTTGTTGTTGTTGTTGTTCTTGTTGTTGTTGTTGTTGTTGTTTTCTTCTTCTTCTTCTTCTTCTTCTTCTTCTTCTTCTTCTTCTTCTTCTTCTTCTTCTACTTCTTCCTCTTCTTCTTCTTGTTATTGTTGTAGTAGTTAGTAGAAGTAGTAGTAGTAGTAGTAGTAGTAGTTAGTAGTAGTAGTAGTAGTAGTAGTAGTAACATTATTGACTGATTGACCGTTTAAATGCAGGTATTCCTTTTAACAAATTGTCCAATGGTTGAAGATCTGTACAAATAGAGGGGATGGAGGGGGGAGGGCGAGGGGCTTTTTAGTGTGTTGTTTTTCAGTTGTTATTGGGTGGGTGTTGGCAGCTGTATGCTTTTGCTTGTTTGTTCTATCTCATTCCAAAAAATCTGCCGCTTGTTATAAAGAGCTTACAGGATAACATCAATATCAAGCGTCAGTATGCCATAAGAGATGGGTTCAGAGAAAATTCAGCTGAACGCTTTTGTCTTGGTTTTTTTTTTTAATTTCTTTTAAATTTCAGGACGTAAAAGGATAAACCAAACATTGCTGAACTGTATTAGACAAGAAACAAGACACACACAGCTTTTGCATATAGTTTTCACGTATTGCAAACTAGCACAGATGACTAATCGGTTAGAAAACAACAATAACAGCCCTAACTCATAACTTAACAATGCTTCTTTCTTTTGTTTCCAATAATTTGTTTGTTAACATCTGCTACAACCAAAACAAAAAACAACAACAACCCCCCCCCCCCCCCCCCCAAACCATCTGCTATAACTCGTCAATGTTCAGTAGTTTATCATGATTTTTTTTTGTAATTTGTATAACATTTGCTTCATCGTGTAACAAGATTGTTGCAGTGGCAATGGTAGTGACGGTTTGGGTTGGTGGGTGGGTGGCATTTGACGCTTTTATCATTTTACAACTGTTATGTTGATGATGGTGATGGCAATGGTGTAGACAGAAAGAAAACACAAGAAAGAGATAAAATCAACAATGGGAAAAAGACAGTCCCGTATCTAAAACACAATAGATACCAGAGTCAAGAGTCTTTTTTCGCCAAATGGATTAGTTAAAAAAAAGGGAAACACGCCAAGGCAGTTGCTCTTTTTTTTCCCCTCCTCGAAGACGCATCCTTTGAACTCAAACTTGACGAAGTTACTTTTAAATCGGATAAGCTGGCATTGCAGCCACCTCCGCGTTAAAATTCAATCCTCCAGTCAATGCAAGTCAGTGACAATCCCCTGGTCACTGGGCCGCTTGTTTTCTCTCCATTTCCGGTTTCTGCTGCGCTGGGGAGGAAGACGCACGTGGAGAGAGAGAGAGAGAGAGAGAGAGAGAGAGAGAGAGAGAGAGAGAGAGAGTCGCTCCCTCTCGCTCTCTCTCTCTCTCTCTCCGCCAAGCGATCCAAGAACAATAACTACAGCTTGCATCTGCTTCGGGAGTGAGTGACTCGCCTTGCGCTGCTTCTTCGGGCCGCCATTAGTTTTCCCTCTGGGTCGCACCCGACTGGCTTCGGGATTTGCATAGATTAATTCCCATCCTCAAAGGGATTCATGCCCCTCGGCCTACAGGGAGATTATGCTACGGAAACAAGCTAAAAGGAGAGGCGCTAAAGATTAATGTAAAGACGATAGTTTTCCCTCTGAATATTTATGTTGGCTGATTATTCGCACCGGAAGTTCGCTCCCTCGCTTTTTTCCCATCCAGCCCTGCTAGCTGCGTCTTCTCTTCGTTGGGCAAGAAAATGGTCATGGCGTGTCCAGAGAGAGGAAAGAGATTGGGAAGGAGGGAGACAGACAGACAGACAGAGACAGAGACAGACAGAAAGACAAAGAGACACAGTTGATGGTGTTTTGTTTAGTTCTCTTCTCTTTCTCTTCTTCTTCTCTTCTTCTTCTTCTTCTTCTTCTTCTTCTTCTAGTTTTGATAAAATGAAGAAACTTGAGTAGATAAATGAATTGATTTTCCTTCAATAAGCAATAAGTAGTGATAATTTTGGACAGTAGCTGCACCTGAGTGGACAGAGTGTTTTTTAATTCCATCCCATGGTCCATGAAGTCTTGGGTTCAAATCTGGGCAGCGGCACTTGGTGAATTAAAGATAGGGCTCGACTATTCCCAATGTCAACTTAGACTGCAGGCCTGCCAGTGACTCAACTCTTCGTATGATATGTATGTGCAGTACATCAAAATTAATATGTAAATTAAGTGAAAGATCCCGTAATTCGTGTCAGCATTGGGTAGAATACGGGTAAACGAACATACCCAGCCTATACCCTGTGCTTGGATAGGAATTGGCTCTTACAGGTCCAACTTACGAAAGAGACATGACCAGAATAATCCTGTACAGTGGCCCAATGACTCCTGAAAGAATGAAGGAAGACAGAAGAAACAACCGTTGACCAGTAATGACTCGTGTTTTACCCATCAGCTTGAACTATGTATGCAGAAGCACTGATAGAAACGGAAAAAGAAATGAGAAAAAATCATTTTCCTTTTTTTCAAAAATGGGCCGCGCGTTTTCAAAGTATACTCATTGTTTCATGTAAGCGCACACACAAAAATAGGATAAATGTGCAAATGCAGACCAGCCTTTTGTTTTTTTCTTTAAGACTGGATCTGTCTTTCTTTGTGCCTATCATTTGGTGAAATAGTTTGGTTTGCGAATTCTTCAAGGATGGAAATAGATAAAATGGATTTTAGGCGTAGAGATGCCTAAGCTGCTACCTTGCATCTTGTGGGTTTTTTTATCAGCTGTATCTGTAATTTCTCTGTACTTTTTTTATTTTCATTTGTTTTACTACTCGCAATTATAAGTTCAGTTATCCATTTAGATTTTGTCCATCTGCTTTCAATCAGCTATTTATTTAGTTTTGCATCCCATAAGATATATATATCTATATCTCTATATCTCTATATACACATACACACACACAATTATATACATACATACATATATATATATATGTGTATATATATATATATATATATATATATATATATATATATATATATATATATATATATATATATATATATATATATGGCTTAACGTCCTCTTGGGTCAACATCCTCCTGGGTTACCCCATGTGGGACATTTGCTGTTGATATGTTGCTGTCTCATAAGAAGTAGCTGCGCTGCTTAAAACAAATGACAAAGACTTTTTGAAAGCAACCTGTGCAGTTGGCCACTCCTGAATGCAAATGTGTACCTACTTGAAACATCTCGGGGCAGAATAAACTGTTTTTCACTTAATGGTGCCCTTTCTGTACTGTTTACGCAACTTGTAAATAGCCTACTATTTAATCAAAATACCAGGAAGTGAGGTTTTTAGTACACACAACACACAACACACAACACACACACACACACACACACACACACACACACACACACTCACTCACTCACTCTCACACACACACGCACGCGCGCGCGCGCGCGCGCGCGCACGCACGCACGCACGCACGCACACGCACACACACACATACACATTTTCATACATGCGCACAGTGCACGCGCTTGCACGTGTGCCCTCTCCCCCATCCTGTACCCCACCCACCCCCTCCCGAACCCCACCCCCTTTTAGTCTAAATTATAACAAACCCACACCTTATATGCCAAACATTTGCTGTTTTTTTTTCTAAAGACCTACTACCCTTGAGTTCATCCTCGTCTGGGTTTTTGTTTATGTTACCTTTTTCTGCAATGCGATAAACTTGCTCCACGCTCTCTAGCTCTTGAGAAAAAAGTATTTAGGCCCTAATATCTATTTTGACCGTACTTCAAAACGAAGAATCGCTACAAGTCGAAAGTGGTAGAAGACAAACAAGCTGAATCCAAGGCAGAGGAGGGCGTTACTTCCTGCATGTTTAATAGCAGATAAATGTCAAGATGTCTGGTTCGGCAGAAAGGCATATGGCCAAAGATATAACAATTTATGGTTTTCCTGCATCGGGGGAGAGGGTGTGTGTGTGTGTGTGTGTGTGTGTGTGTGTGTGTGTGTGTGTGTGTGTGTGTGTGTGTTGGGGGAAGGGTGTGTGTGTGTGTGTGTGGGCAAACGCAAATGGGCCAATAAATCTTGCATCTGTTAGGAGTGGAAGGAAGGCATGCAAATCACTTGGTAGTATGGGTATTTTCCCCTGTTCAAAGTAGCGTTGTTCAGGAAGACATCAAAAACGAATGAGCTGAGAAAAGTGAGAATATGCAAATACAGACACACACATAGCACAGACACAGATCATGGACAGACAGACAGGCGTGCATAGATAAGACTTATATAGACAGACGTACACACAGACACACGAAACAACACACACACACACACACACACACACACACACACACACACACACACACACACACACACACAATCGTTTTATTTCGAAGATAATGAATAAGCACTCATGTGAGGTTGTTTGGTGTTGTTGTTTTTCAACCAGTACCCACCCAGAGAGAGAGAGAGAGAGAGAGAGAGAGAGAGAGAGAAGATTTATGAACCAATTTCTAATGCAGCCAGTATGCATGTGCTGGGGTACATAGTACATTGGCGTGTTTTGTATTGATACCCATCCACTTACAGTCACAGCAGTTTTGCCCATGGGAAATTCAGAGGGTTCTTTTTCGAAAAGAGTGTAACAGTGCAAGGACAACTTCGTCCCTTTTTCTTTTTTTTCCCCCATTCTAACTGTTTACCTGCTTTCATGATAGAGAGTGGTTTTCCTTTTCCATTGTTTTCCTTTTTTTTAGATCCCTGTATATGTATTACATGTGGAACATTGATTTATCATATCACCCCCCACACACACACACACACACACACACACACACACACTCACGTTCTTAAAAAAAATAATAAAAGGTCACCATGCACAGTTAAGAGCAGAGGGAAAATGTCGAGATCTAGTCAGGTTTGAAACTGGCCACTTCTCGCTTTTGAGACATGTGGGTTATCCACTAAGCCATGGAGCACTGACTAACCAGTGTGCTAGTGCACAGGTCAAACCTGGTTTCTTTGTTGTTGTTGTTGTTTTAATCTGTGGTTGTTAGAAGAAGACTTTAAACTACACGCTCTTGTGCATGTGGTATAGGCACGCACCAGATGCCAGTCATTTGTATTTGTATACCACTTCTAAGTCACGACAGATCTCTCTGCGTGAAATTTGGGATGTTCTTTCCTCCTGGAGGGCGCATCACCACAAGAGCATCGCCACTTTTTTTTTTCCTTTCTTGTCTGCAAGTGTATTTGTTTCCTTATCAGAATGAGCTTTTTACTACAGAATTTTTGCCAGGACAACTCTCTTGTTGCCGCGGGTTCTTTTGCGCGAAGTATGTTTATCATCGCATCCGAAAGGCTAACACCCAGACCACCACTTATTGTCTTACGGATGAAGGGAAAGTTTCTGGCACAAGCGGTGATCTAACCCGAACTTTTTGCTTTCTAGGCAAGTGCCTTAACTCTAGATCCTTGATTTACAGTCATGGTTGTAAGGTATATGACTACTGAATCTTCTATGTTTCTCCAGAGGTGGTTGGGGCACTGCATCATTGGTTTTTAAGCAGTGTGTCTTGGACAACTGAACCTGGTGAACTCCCTCCATTGTTATACTGCAGATTGCGTACATGTTGGGTCACTTGGTGTCACCCTTGATACTGGCAATAGCTTTCCTATGAACGATGACTTCTGTTTTATTTTGGTGTGTTTGTGTGTGGGTGGGTGTTTTTTAAAATATTTTTTATTTCATCCTTTTATATCGAGGATAATGGAATAAGCATTCGTGTGCTTTTTTTTACATGCAGTCCCGTGTGTATGCAGTGAATGTATGTTGTGTGGTGTGTGTGTGTGTTCGCGCGCGTATGTGTGCGCTTTGTATATGTTTGAACGCAAAATGTTATGTGCATTCAACTTATGCAGGGATTATTGTTTTGGGGTTTTTTGTTTATTGTCCAAAGGACTTTGCAGATGAGTAAAATGAGAACCAATGTGAACTCAGTATAAGTATTCTCAAGCAAACGCCACACGTACGGTTCCAACCCTGCAGTCTCAAATTCTGATGTAATTAGGAATTTATCTAACCACGAGACTATTTCGCCCCACCCAACAGGTGTATCCCAGGGAGAAAGTGTGGCCATCAACTTCACCGCCCACCTGTTTATATTCCCCGTCTTCAGCTCTATAATCCCCTCCTCCTACTTTTTTACCGGGACAATGCTTTAAACCCCAGTTGATGCCAGCCCTCCTCCTCCTTTGCTTTTGATCAATAAAGAAAGCCATCCTGCCCTGGATACGATTGCCGTCAAGCAAATAAGAAGTGAAGCATGGGCTTTCCTTCAAACGAGCAGATAATGACAAAAAGGTAATATTTTATGGGGGTAGGTTTGTCCTTTTCCTCCGTGATTTTCCTGTACTTTCTGTGTTAAGAGTGTTAGAGAATTGTGGACGTTTGCTTTACTTTCATTTAAACATACATCGTTGATGTATGACATTGAATTTGAAGAAATAAAAAAAATAAGCGATGCAAAGCAATTAAAGATAGGTTTACTTATTTTTATGGGTGTGTGGTTTCTTTTCTGGATTTACAGTTTAAACTGTTTTGCAAGTGCGTAGTTGGAAACAGAAAAGAAGTCAAGAACATGTCAAAATTGAAAGAAAGCAAAACAGAAAGACATGGAAAAAGAAAGACATTTTCCAGAATCAACGTTACAGATGCTTAACAGATACCCTATGTGCAAATCAACCTCTCCGGGATATTCACAAAGACCACAAAAGTGACATGTCTTTTACCCCGTATCATTGATATACAGGAGACGTAATGACAGTGATCAGGTGTTTGCCAGGCAGGCAGGCAGACAACACAGCTATCTATCGACCACTCCGCCCCTGCCTGTGTGTTCTGTTGTCTGTCTTCTGTCTGTCTGTCTGTCTGCCTGCCTGTCCTGTCTGTCTGTCTGTCTGTCTGTCTGTCTGTCCAGTCTCCTCACCTCCAGCCTGTCCACTCTGTCCTCCCCTGCTGCAGTTTGCCAGGACAAGGCTGAAGTCACAGTTCAGGCCAGTCCTCCTCCTCCTCCATCTTCTCTTTACTTGGATCAATAAAAAAAATGACCCACCCGCCTTTGTTATGATTGCTGTTGAACGAAAGAGAAGCAAAGCATGCGGTTTTCAGGTAATATTTGTGAATGATGACTGTCTGTTACATGTTGAGGAAAAGACCGAGGTTTTGTTTTTTCCTCTTGGTGTTTGTGGTTATTTGTCGATTTGCCTGGATATTTTTTGTAGTCATTTTTGTTTGGTTGTTTGTTTCATTGGGATCTTGTTTGGGTGTTGTTCACGTTTAGGTATGTTTCTTTCTAGGGGAAAAATAATGTATAAATAAAAGCAAGAGAAAAAAGTAGATGAAGCTTCACAACATCTCTCTATATGTATGTATGTATGTATGTATGTATGTATGTATGTGTGTGTGTGTATATATATATATATATATATATTATATATATATATATATTATATATATATATATATATATATATATATATGTAAAACTTTTATGACCACTTAGACAATCAAAATGTTGATCACACACACAGTGCTGGAAAGAGGGGGGAAATCCCCCCCCCCCCCCCCCCCCCCCCCCCTTCAAAGTGTCTGACAGTTTAAAAGATTTAATCATCTTTGTTAAAAAAAAGTATATCATATACTCGTGCATGATCTATTTCTGACACAACACATATTTGAAACATCGTCTTATTTATAGATCTCAGTTTATAGTGCATTAAGGTGTCATTACATAAGACATTTTCTATTACGCTACTGTGTTTGCTTGGATTCAGCGATAAATATTGGAGAAAGACCACCCAAAAAAAAAAACCCACTTAGAAATGTACAATAAAGCTAAAACTGTACAGGAAGATGATTATGAGAATAAAGTATAGTCTGATTTGAGCAACATGTTTAACAAACGCATAACTCAATGCAGAGGTTAGATCACCAAAACTCTCCTTGTGATGTTCAAAAACGACCACCAAACAACACGTCCTTACCAAGTGTCATTATGACAGTTAACATGTATTTGCCAAGGCAGACAACACAGCGAGCTATCCACCACTGCACCCATGTCTTTCCTGTAATCACTTCTTCTTCTCTGTAACCACCCCCCTACTTCTAACGACATGGCTGAAGTCACAGTTTACGCCAATCTTCTCCCATCCCATCTTTTTCTGGGATCAATAAAGAAAATGACCCATCTCGGCTGTTATTATTATCAACAACAAAAAAAAAAGGAGAAATGAAGCGTAGGGTTCTCAAGCCCAGTTTACTGAAGAATGACAGAGCGTGTGACAGTCTAGCAGTTTGCTGAGGGGGAAGAAATCATTTCATTTTTTATTTTGAGTATTCGTGTTTCTTGTGGATTGGTTTGCACATATCAATCCGTTGTGAGCATCTTAGTACACACAGGTTTGCTTTACCTATCCGGTATCTGGTCAGCCATTGGGGCTTCACTAAGATTTTTTGTTATCAGCTTCCTCCATCCATTGGGTTCTCAGCTTTTTCGTAGCCACAATTGTAAATGTTTATTAGAGCTCTGAGCAGAAATGCATGGATGGACGGATAGACGAATGAGGTGATGGATGGATGATCAAGGCCTGTCCCAAGACTGGGGTCCAATGTGTCATTGGTATCCAAGTCAATCTGTCTTGGACCTATTGCATGCACTCAGCCTGCAGAAGTCACGTAGGAATTAATGTTAGCTACACATGCTCCGCGCTATGTTTTAGAAGACTGTACAAACAAACAGTGGAATTCAAGAAAAATGTGTGTGCACTACTAGCATCAGTGTTTTGAAGTCAGATTGGACTCTCTGACCGATCACTTTCTCTTTCTGCATCTGATCTACCAAGGCATGATGTGAGATGGTTTTTAATGGTGGATTTTTGTGTATGCAACCGTTCTGCTAATAATTAGCACTATGAGATGGCCTACTTCTTTCTAAAAATAGTATTAGAGTAGATTTTAACTTGTGCGCGAGATGTTCTGTGTAAGTTTATAGTTTCATCAGAGGGACTGTGTGTGGGGATGAACTTGCCATTCTGCAACAAAGGAGGTCCAGAAAAGTGTCATCCCATGGGTGCAGCTCTGAAATATAGTCAGTGCATTGTTAAAAGGGTCTTGAGTGCCCGGCTACTGGGTGACATATTACTGGGTCTCTTGCTGCAGATGCGCAAGTTAATCTCTACACACATTCCTTCTATCTGTCTGTTTATCTATGTATCTAATGTATACATATATTATTGTCTGTCTCTTTATATCTCTATATCTGTAATATATACATATATGTATTTATAATATATATATATATATATATATAGATAATTATAGATATTATACTTATGATATATACATGTATACATGATATTCACCCCTCCCCTCCACCCAGCCATTTATCCATCCATCCTGCCATTATGATTCATCTATCTGTCTTTCTATCAATCATATCTATGCATCTACTAATCGATCTATACTATCTATCTATATATCTATCGATCTATCTATCTATCTATCTATGTCTATCTATCTATCTATCTATTATCTATCTATCTATCTATCTATTATGATTTGCTTGTCTTCTTTCTATCTATGATAGCTATTTATTTCATATGCTTATTCATGCTATACTCTTAACCCGTGAAGATATTCTTACCATCAGGTTTTTATTACACATGAGCTTACCACCAAAGTTCTTCATGTTAAGGTTCCTAGAAGCAGTATTGTGTGGTGTTAAAAAAAGTTTTTTTTTTAAACAACACTTATTCTACCAATATATCAAGATATACACAACATTCTTAACACAATCCACAAATTGAATCAGTATCTTTTTATGCAATATTCTATTAAAAAATAATTAAAAAACTAGCAAGAAAAGTGATATCTCAAATTCATTTACCATTTTTTTTTTGAAGGGGGGGGGGGGGTTGTTTGTGTGAGATAAAATGCTGCCTGTCAGCTTATTACCTGGTATCAAACTTAGTCCTCCCATCCCTCTCCCATCCTTCTAGCAATAGTCCACCCACCTCCAAGAGTCTCCAATCCCGTAATTACCCAGGCTGTTATACTGTCTCGGCAGCAGAGGACGAAAATGACTGTAATGACCATTCTTTCCCCCCCCCCTTTCCCCCCCCCCCCAACTGGCGGCAGGCAAAAACAACGAAGAAAACAAAATAACAGTAAAAAAAAAAAAAAAAAAATGATGGCAAGGAGACAGACATCTTCCAGAGCTGTTTTTGCTGATAATAACAGAGGTTGAACTGCGGTTTGCACTGGGTGGGGGGGTGGGGGTGGGGGAATTGAGTCTTGATTTGGGATCGATCCCAGCCAGCACTTTTGCCATGGCTTTTATGTGGTTTTATCAAAGATTACCACCTTGGTAGGGATTGTTTTGGCGAGGGAAAAGATGACAAGGAGCAGGTTGGTTTTCAAGCACAGGAAGATGAAAAGTCAGCGGCAAATGCTTTGTAATTGTTGTCTTTACAGGGGACCTGGTTGTGTTGATTTTTTCATAGTTTTTTAAATCCTTCTCAACAGCTGTAGATAGGAATGAAGGAAACACATGTGTGCGCGCCGTGCGCGCGCGCACACACGCGCATGCGCACACACACACACACACGCAAATGACCACGCATATATAGATAGATAGATAGATAGATAGATAGATAGATAGATAGATAGATAGATATAGATATGAGAAGAGAGAGGAGGGGATGGAGAAAGAGAGATTGTAAATTTCTTATTACCTTTCATAACTGATATACAAACAGAATCCAGGTATTTGTGTTAAGTTTCTTTCGGAATTGTAGATTAGATCCATTCTTAGTATCCCCCCCTTCCTTTCAAAAAACCCTATAAAGTTTCAGTTTCTTGAAACATGCGTGCCATGCCTCGGTTATGGATAAAGGAGAACCAACATAAAAGATACAGATAAAGTAATTTCAAATTTCCTTTGAAAGTGGCAGAGCAGATGCTTGACCATTCCCAAGCATGATAATTATGGTTAAACCTTGAGGTCCTCTGTGTGGTATCCAAACTGACCAGAAAGCATCTTTACCCTGTGTCTGTCATTGACATGCCGGAGACGTAATGACGGTGATCAGGTGTTTGCCAGGCAGGCAGGCAGACAACACAACTATCTATCGACCACTCTGCCCCTGTCTGTCTGTCTGTCTGTCTGTCTGTCTGTGTCTGTGTCTGTCTGTCAGTCCTCCTCACTTCCATCCTGTCCACTCTGTCCTATCCTGCTGCAGTTTGCCAGGACAGGGCTGAAGTCACAGTGTAGGCCAGTCCTCTGCCATTTTTTCTTGGATCAATAAGAAAATGACCTGCCCCTCTTTGTTATGATTGCTGTTTAATGAAAGAGGGAAAAGGTGAAGCGCGTTGCTTTGAAGCAACATTGATCATGAGATGATAATTATGCTTCTGCCTTCAGAGGAAAAGATTGTCCCTATTTCCTTTTTCTAAAAAAATTTTTTTGGCTCTTTGCTTGTTTGTTTGTTGTTTGGGGCATTGGTGCAGGTGTGTGCTTTGAAAAAAACAACAACTTTTCCTTGAGGGGAAAAATTTTCCTGTTTCCTTTTTGTTTTGTGGTGTTTATTTGTCTGTTTGATGTTATCTGCATCGTAGCAGGTGTGCGGTTTTTTTAAAGAAGAAAAAAGAGAACATGTATTCATTGTGTCACTTGATCTGGATAGAAAATAGACATGTGTGTTATAAGGTATAGATAGGACTTTCATAACAAGAGTATTTCTATGTTGTTTATTTTTATCTTTACTCTCTGCTAGTCTTATCTGAATTGATAGGGTTTCATACAATCCGTTCCTCTGAAGTCGGAGTTTGGCTGCCTATAGGTCGATGTACTTGAAAACAGTCATACACGCCAACATCTCATTCGGTGTGCGATTTCAATCTCACATTGATTCCCAGGTAGGATGGGTAAGTCAGAGTGCATAATTCTGGGAGAACCCCAGAGTGTTAAGCTTGGGAACGCACAACAACAACATACAATCAGTATATTAGCCACAGGTGTTCCTTTATCCCTGTTATGCAGTTTTCAAGTAAAAGAGAGTTTTAAACTATAATGCAAAAGATAATGTCAGACTAAAGTGTCTGTTTGAAAATAGCATTAGGGGAGTTTGATAAGTACATAACCCACAGGAAAAAAAATCCCTACCTTTGTTATGGTCAAAAGACCACAAACCAATACTTCTTGTTCATGCATCGTTTACATACAGGAAATATTTCTCAGGTATTTGTCATGCAGACAACATTCCCATCGACCACACCACCCCCTGTCTTCCCAGTCCTCACCTCCTTTCTTGAAATCTGCAATTCTTACTCTCCATCGTTTTAAGTACAATGCTGACATCAGAGTTTGATGCCAATCTTTCTTCCATCAGTGAGGGAAATGACTCACCTTAGCTATGATGGCTGCTGAGGAATGAAGAAAAAAAAATGAATGAAGCATGGGATTTTCAAACAATGATGATACCGGCACCATTTTCAGACCCCCCCAAAAGTCTGTTTTTCTTTACATTTGTGTTCTCCTCTCTCTCTCTCTCTCTCTCTCTCTCTCTCTCTCTCTCTCTTCTCTCTCTCTCTCTCTCTCTCTCTCTCTCTCTCTCTCTCTCTCTCTCTACTCTCTCTCTCTCTCTCCTCTGCAGTTCTGTTATGTTTTGAGTGAAAATAAATGCACTGGTTTAGGTAAATACGACTCTGTAATGGAGCAATTTGCTAATCTTTTTTTGGGGGTATAGTTTGCCTTATTTGTTTAGCCTTAGCTGAATCTAAAAGCAATTGTGTAATCAGTATGTTAATTATGGATGTCACGACACAAAGTACTGTATGACCACTGTAGCATGTATACCTGTTCAATAAAGAATTATAAAAAAAAGATAACCTAAAGGTAAGCACAGAAAGAGGGAGGGGGGGGGGGGAGAATTAACATGAAAAGCAGCATAGCAGATGCGTGAATGATATGCAGCCAAGTGCACAGTTCAGATCTTGGGTGGTCCTTTGTGATGCTTAAAAAGAAAAGGACCACAAAATACACGCCTTGATCCTGTCATTGACATGCCCGAGACGTAATGACAGTGATCAGGTGTTTGCCAGGCAGGCAGCCAGACAACACAGCTATCTATCGACCACTCCGCCCCTGCCTGTCTGTCTGTCTTGTCTGTCTGTCTGTCTGTCTGTCTGTCCGTCTGTCTGTCCTTTCTGTCCAGTCTCCTCACCTCCATCCTGTCCACTCTGTCTTCCTCTGCTGCAGTTTGTCAGGACAGGGCTGAAGTCACAGTTTAGGCCAGTCCTCCTCCTCCTCCTCATCTTCTCTTTACTTGGATCAATAAAGAAAATGACCTGCTTCAACTGCAACTGCCATTGAAGGAAGAAAAGTGAAGCCTAGGGTTTTGAAGCATTGTTTGCTGAAAGATGACAGTGTTTGCTGTCGTGTACTGTACAAAGAGATGGAGAACATCATTCATTCTTTGACCTTTGGGGCTTTTTATGGCAGTTTGCATGTAAAAAAACAACAACAAAGATCATTTCTCTTTTGATCCTTGAGCGATTCAAGTGCAGTTTGCTTACAGAAACATTACTTTTTATGTTTGAGCTTTTTATTTGTTTGTACATTGATGATTAATACGTCTGTGAATGCTTATTTTGATTTTTAAAAAGGCACACAGACGGAATGGTTTATCATTTTATTGGGAAGACAAAACAAAGCATTGAATTTAGAAACATGTGATGCTTAAGTCTGGTATTAGTGTTGTTGTTTTTGTTTAATATTTCACATCTCATCTGTATCCACCATCATTAACACCTGTGGCAGGTATTGTCATGAATACCTCTGCTCCTGTAAATGTCACGGACCGTCAGATTTTTTTTCTGGCGTCAGTGATGTTGTCTATGAAGGATGTTGCTGGCCTTCCTTGCTTTTTCTCTTTACCGTGACCGTCTCCACCCTGCTGGACTGATGGTGTTACCAAGCTTGTTCGTTCTTGTGTTTCTGTGTTTGTGCCTGACATACTTCACTTTTTTTGGTTGATCTCTAGGAACATTCAGAGCTGCAGGGCTGATTCTTTTGGCACGCTTTCATCGAATCTTCTGAACTGAAAGCTGAAGTGCTTTGTATTGTAAAGTCTTCGAGAACAACTTGTTAGTAATCTTGTTAAGTTATTCATTTATTTTATTCTTTTATATCGAGGATAACAGAATAAGCAAATCATGTGCTTTTCTTCATCCGGTCCCCGTGTGTATGCAGTTTTTGTAATATTGTCATCTGTTCCCACCGGCACACGATGGCCTACTCTTACGAAAACCGGAACAGGATTTAACGTGTGCGCAAGATGTTCTGCGTGCTTTCGCACGGGGCCTCGGTTTAAAGTCTCATCCGAAGGACTTTTGGGGGAGTGGAGTCGGCACTGATGTTAACTCCAGGAGAAAAATCTCCTCGACCGGACTCGAACCCGGGTCTTCAAATTGCAGCGCAATGTTCTGACCACTAGGCTATCCGTCCCATCCGTTAAGTGGGCAAGCCAGCTAATGTGTTGATACTCTACGTACTGATTGAATGATAGAGCACTAGCTGTTTGTGTGATATCATGGTTTCCGTTTCTTCTTTACTGTCAAACGCTCAGACAGCAACTGTTGCTGTTTGTCATATATTTTATGAGCAAAACTTCGCCGTGCTGCCGTTAAGCGCCTTACAAAGTCAGGCTCAGCATATCCGACTTCGGCGTAAGAGAGAATTGATTCTAGTCCAGCTCTCACCCCACCACACAGCCCCAACGGTCTTGCCTCTTTTCTCCAGTCTGGTAAACTACCTTGGCATATTTCACTGGCTCAACTGCAGTGGGTGCAGGAAAACTTCAACAATAACTCTCTTTTTTTTCTTTCTTTCTTTTTTTTTTTTTTTTTTTTTACTAACAGAAGGCACAAATATCAAGGGGAAAAAAAGGACAATATCAAGAAGAAAAGAAAACAACAGAAAAAAAAAACCCGAGAGCGAGACAGACACGTCTTAGCATCTTTTTTCTTTCAACCGTGTTTGCTAATAATAGCCAAGGCAGCAGCATCACGGTTTGCTTTGGGGAAATAATTCCTCATTTTGTATTGATCTCCCCGCTGTGGCTGTGGCTTTTTGTGTGTGGCCATTGAAGATTACCACCTTGGAAGGGATTGTTGGGGGAGAGATAATGGAAGGGACAGGTTGGTTTTCAAACACAGACGATGAAAAGTCAGTTGCCAGTGGTTTGTGACAGTAGTCTTTATACTTTTATATGGACAATTGAGGACCTAGTTGGGTGGAGTAGATTTTTTTTCTCTCTCCAGATATCGAGATTGCTTCAGGACAGCTGCAGAAAGACAAAGAAAATACATAGTGGGGAAGGGTTGAGGAGTGTGAGAAATGACTAAATGAGGTGTTAAAACTGTATGAGGGGTGTGTTTGTAGCCACAGTCTTTCAGCAAAATGATAGCATGAGCTTGTCAGTTATATACATAAACCTGCACGCATATCAACATATAAAAACACACATTTGTGTAAAAACAACTGAAACACACAAACCACATGATAACATTATAAACATACATGTTTAAATATACACAAAAATATACACTCGCTTTTCAACATTGCTTACAGACTCAGGTGTAAACTTACACACACACACACACACGCACGCACGCGAGCGTGCGCAGAATATCTTGTGCACACGTTAAACCCGTTCCGCTTTTCGGAAGAGTAGGCCATTGTGTGCGGTGGGAACGGTTATCAAAATTGACAAAACTACATACACACGGGACTGGGTGTAAAAAAGCACATCAGTGCTTATTCCAGTATCCTCGAAATAAAAGAATAAACAACACCACACACACACCACACACACACACACACAAACACACACACACACAACACACACACACACCACACACACACACACACACACATCCCCTTTCCTAGCCACAGGTTTTCATTAACCAGTTTGAGCCTAAACAACAAAACAGCGGGCCCGTGCTTTCTTTCCTACCACCATGTGATTGACATGAGCCAGACGTAATAACGGTTGTCAGGTATTTCTCGGGCAGAAAGCAGCCAGTCTCTCATCACACCACCCATCTTTTTCCACTCTCCCACCCTCAGTCTCCATCTCTATCATTACCTTGATCTTTTGCTGCCGCAACATTGCAGGTCTCTCATGTCATTGGCAGCTTTTCATGATGTTTAATCTTCTCTGATCAATATGGATAATTACACATCTTTACCCTCCTCCCAACCCCTCCTCCCCCAACCGTGTGTTATTGTGTGAAGGAAGAAATGTGAAGTGGAAACGTCTTCAAACTGCGAATGAATAGGAATGGCTAGGATGGAGTCGATAGTTTGCTGTGGCAAGGAATTGGAAAAGTATAAGTTGGTAAGGGTTAGTGCTTTTTACCCCCCTTTATTGTACATGTTTATCTCTTGAGGTTAGTCGACTGGCTGATGTTAGGTTGGAAGATGAGGATGAACTAGCATTGGTTTCTTTAGGGGGATTATATATATATAATATATAGTATATATATATATATATATATATATTATATATATAGGTGTGGTGATCGCGGAGGGGGCCCCTGCCTGGTAACGGCATATAATATAATATATATATAATTATATATATATTATATATACATACATAATTTATATATATATAATATTAATATATATACACTACATATTATATACATACATACATACATACATACATACATACATACATACATACATACATAATACATACAACATCATACAACTAAATATGTATATATACATTATATATCTATATATACACGCACACTTTACGTTATTATAGTAATGCATACAAGTACATATACGCACACTTACATATTTAAATATATATAATATATATAAATATATATAATATATAATTAAAATTAGGGTTGGAGGGTATTTGCTACCTCCAATGTTTATAATTTTATCTCCTCGAAAGAACACTTGAGTAGGCTTGAACCTGTGTCCTCAGTTACTGCTTGATCACACAAGTTTGCTGCATTGACCACTAAGCAATCCCTCCTCCACCTGTGGCCTACAAGACTAAGTCTATATGAATCATTCTATCCTGATAGTTTGTATTACATCATTATTTACTGAGATCACAGCAAAACATGACCCATTTCAGAGTTTGCTCTTGCCATATTGAAGGAGACAGGGAAACCTTTTCCTGGGGATGGTGTTTGCTGATAATAATTGCAGAATCTATAGTCAGGTTTGCCGTGGAGAAGATCATGCTGTTTCCATATAGACTTTGTTGAATTCGTTCCGGTGGTAAACGTCACTGTTAAAATATTATTTTAAGGCTGTGTACTCTCAATATTATGCTAAGGTTTCATAGTTTGGTCAAGAATGAGTTAAAATGGATTCATTCTTAAGCTGATGAGAAAAGAAATGAAAAAGGAAAAAGCGATCAGGATTTTTTTCGGGGGGTTGTTTTGCTAACATAAATGCTTGGCTTTTATGTATTATTATTCGTTTCCAATCGCTGCTGTCAGATTAGGGTAAAATATCTGAATATTTTAGAAATGGTTTATCTATTTATTTGTCTTTTCGTTTATTTAGCTTTTTCCTATGGATTTATTTACTATGTATCATTTATCTGATTACTTAACATCTATTTCATCATTTCCCATTCTTAGTGCTGTATGCATCTGTGTTGTTTTGAATACTTGATGACTTTATTTTAGGGTTATTTTTAAAGTGTCTATTTATTGCACAGACCTGCTTCTTGACCTCTTGTTTCTAGCTTGATTTACCGTGATTAGCTAGATCTATGCTATCTGTGTGTTCAATATTACACTTGTGTGTGTGTGTGTGTGTGTGTGTGTGTGTGTGTGTGTGTGTGTGTGTGTGTTCTCTGTATGAGTGAGTGAGTGAGTGAGTGAGTGAGAGAGAGAGTGTGTGAGTGTGAGTGTGTGTGTGTGTGTGTGTGTGTTTGTGTGTGTGTGTGTGTGTGTTCTTCCGTAAGAAGCATATTCTATGTAATTATCCTAATCGACAGAGAAAGCAGAGCATGTGATTTCACCAACCTTTGCTTCGGTTTAATGTTTGCTTCAAAAGTGATCCAACTTTTTCCTGCATTCGTGTGCCTACATGGACGATGTCGGAATTGTTTTTGTTTTTGAAAGTGTGAATGAATATTTGTATTCTCCTGTTTGATGAAAACTAGATATCAAATAGAATAAGTTACTGTTGTCTTCCAGACCAATCATTGATCACAGCAATAGTCATTGTATAAGATTTCCAATCATAATTGGGATTTATCATATATGAATCCTTGAGAAATAGAATATAAAAAAGTTACGTGTGTCGTGAAATGAATCTGTCTGTCTGTCTCTCTCTCTGTGTCTCTGTCTGTCTGTCTGTCTGTCTGTCTGTCTGTCTGTCTGTCTGTCTCTCTCTCTCTCCTCTCTCTCTCCTCTCTCTCTCTCTCTCTCTCTCTCTCTCTCTCTCTCTCTCTCTCTCCCCTCTCTCTCTCTCTCTCTCTCTCTCTCTCTGTCAGATGCTGACAAAAAGCACGATTATTGAAGAAAGTGAAAAGAATAACAGTGACAATACTGTCGTTAAGAAACAAAACATTAAACAAAATACCACGTCTATAGTTTTTTTTTCAAATGATATATTCTAACCTTATTAAGAATACGAATACTTTTATTATCTCAGAAAGATGAGACATTTATTAGGCTACAACCTCGCCTAAGATACAGTGACCCAGTAATCATTTGTTACATCAAAAAGTGATAGCACAAATTAGAATTACAATGTCAGGAAACCGTTTTATGTACATCAAAAACAATCATTAAAACATAAGTGATCAGTATCCATGTATATACACACGTATGCTTGCACACACGCGTATACCTTACTGGTGCACCCCCCCCCCCCCCCCTCCAAATACACACACACACACACGCACGCGCACGCACGCGTGCGCGCGCTTACAGTAAACAATAACACAAGTCAAACACGTAGACTTAATCCATCGTCAATATCGAAACAGTGTGAAAATGTCAACATTCTTAACCACAAAATACTCACACAGTTCTTCCAAGAACAGTCTCAGTCACTGTTTACTCTGCCATAATTCGAGCTGTGAATCGTCAACAATCTTCAGAATACTGTAAACACAAACTAGCCCGCTAGTGTGGCTATATATCCTTAAAACAATTATCAGTTTGTTAGAAATTTCCATCAACCATAGGCAACTAAGAGAGTAGATCTACTATTTTCAATTTTCACTTTTGAGAGAAAACAATTACATGCATATATTGTGAAGTTTACAATGTCTTTGCGTACATGTAAAATATGTTAACTGCTGAGCAATTCTGGTGTTAAACTGCGGAGTTTTTCCCATTGTATGCATGCATTTTCATCATTAAAGCTCTCAAAAATAGACTACAAAGAAAGCAACTTTTTAAAGTTAAACATTCATATTTGAAGATCACGAAAAAAAAAGATTTGCTTGATAATCATTGTGGCTGCCTACATTTTACGGTAATTACCTCAGTGTCTTGCTGCCTCAACATGCCAGTGATGTGGATGACAACCTTTCATCTGCATTTTCGATCTGGACAGAAACTAACTCTCATTAGCTGATTGCCATTGAACTAAAGAGCACAGGAGCAGCACTCTTGTCTTCAAGTGGCGTTTGCAGGTAATGAGGGATGTAAGCTTCTTAAAGGCATTAGTAGTATGGAGTTTTTGTGTTTTTCGTAATTATAGAGGTGTTTTTTTTTCGGTTTTTCGCAATTTAAAAAAACGAAACCCGAAGAAAAAAAAAAGTCGAAATTAACTATCTGCTGTCTCCTTTCAAAAACGTTAAAATAAAAAAAAGTACCGAAAAAGTTCATATCGAAATAAAATGAAAAACTGTTAATATATGAAAAAGTAGTGAGACGATCGAAACGGTTATCTTTATGCTAGGCTTTATTCCACAAGAGCAAAACACAAAAGGTAGAAGAGGGAATATGACTTGTCACTGAGACAATCAAACATTAGTTTTCTATGAAACTACTGACGAAGAAGAAGAATAACACAAATACGCTCAAAAACAATCCAGTTACTGAAGAAAGAAATCAATTTACGAGTCATGATACAGGAACAGGATTAAGTTATATGTCTCTGTTCTGATTTTCACAAGAAAGGAAAAAGTAAGAAATGCTTTTCCTTAATAATATAATGGAATACAGTATGTTTCATTCTGAGAAACCTGCTGAACAAGTTTGACCAGCATCTGATTTCACCTCTTTTTATGTATAAAACTAAAGGTAACAGGTGTTCCTGTGCAGTCGTTGGGGAGTAAGATGTCAGAGACCTCAGCTTCTCCAGGGGCTAGCATATTGGGGGCAGCGCCCATCTCCTGTCCCTCTCCGCCTTACCTTCCCTGTTCTTATAGAGTGCAGGTACCCATTTACAGCTGGGTGAAATGGGGGACTTACTGAAACCAAGTCGCACAAACGGACACCCATCCACTAGGTAACTCCCTCAGTGGTGCTTAGCCTTGGCTCGGGGAGAGCGAGTGCTCTGATCATGAGTATCCTACCCCCTGATTGTAGAATAGACATATTTGTTATTGAAGTTCTTACAGCCCTGGCACAAAGCAAAAACTGTATAAATAAGAAAGGGTGTTTGCTTGATAATCAGCATGCATGTATCGACTCCTGTGCCCTGCTTCCCACGTCTTAGGGTAATTACCTCTGTGTCTTGCTGCCTCAACATGCCAGTGGTGTCGATGACAACCTTTCATCTGCTCTTCCATCTGCACAGAAGCGAACACCCTTAGCTGATTGCTATTGAACTAAACAGAACATGAGCAGCATACCACCTTAAGTCGTGTTGACTGATAATGATGTTTACAGGTTGTTAAAGACTTAGGCAGTAACACTTAGGCAGTACCAGTTTTTTTCTGTTTTTTTCTTTTTTAAAAGGTGAATGAAAAATAAAGAGTAAACAAACATGTTTATGTCATTTGGTGAAGGAAGAATGTCAGCAAAAGTGTATATGCTTGCTGCCAAAGAGAAAAGGCAGTTCATGTCTCTAGGGAAAATATTGTCCTTTTGTGTATTTACAGAGGGAAAATTCAACATGACTATCTCTGAACTGTTATTTTGTACAGGTGAAAAAAATAGGCAGGAAAATCATCTATTCAGTCTAGAAACATGTTTTTAAAAAATCAACTGCGCTCTAAAGTGCAAAGAAAGGATAAAAAGTTACTTGACATTCCATCCTGTCCTCTGGGAGAAAAAAAGCAAGGAAATCCATCCCACCACTGCAGGCAGGAATACAATCTGTTTTATTCTGAGCCAAACTATTCAGCATGTTTATTGTCCAACTTCCAAAGATCTCTTATTACATGTGTAAATATTTTCAGTTAAGCTCTTAAAACCACAGCACAAGGAAAGCAACTGTCTTGGAGCAAATGGATCCATATTTGAAGATCAGGAAAAAGGTGTTTGCTTGTCATTCCTCCTGTATCGACTCCTGTGCCCTGCTGCTCACATCTTAGGGTAATTACCTCAGTGTCTTGCTGTCTCAACATGGCAGTTAGTAACGATGACAATCTTTTACTTGCTCCTCCGTCTGGACAGACACTAACTTTCATTAGTTGATTGCCATTGACCAGAGCACTGTCTTGAAGTGGTGTTTGCTGATAATGATGGATGCAGGCTTCTTAAAGACTTGGTGGTATGATTTTTTTTCCTCAGCTTTTTAAATCAAATGGAAAGAAAGAAGGCAAAAAATGCTGTTTTGTCTGCTCTTAATTAATGGAGAGAAAATGTAGTGAAAGGGTTTTGTATGAGGCCTGTTTGGTTGTTTTAGAGAAAACAAAAAAACGAAAGAAGAGAACATGTAAGAAACTTGATTATAACATGCTTTGAGAAAAAGAAAAAGTAGGTACGGATCTCTGCTTGCTTCAAAAGAGCAAAACTGAATCAAAAAGTGTATGATGAAAAAAACGACTACAAGATCACCACCAAAGCCACAAACAGTAACAGTGCTTGTTTCGAAGGAAATGATTACATTATTATAAATTATGAGAATGGTCTCTTGAAAAGTTGTCCAATATGAATGTTGTCCTCTTTTTTCAGAAAACACGATTCTCCGGACACTTGTGTCATCTGCAATAAAAGAGAACAAGAAACGCAAAGGAAAAGACAGGTGAGTGAATTATAGTTGTTTAGCTGTTTGTCTTCCCGTACAAGCCTTTTTTCTTTGGTTTTTTGTTTGTTTGTTTGTTTTGTTTTGGGTTTTTTGTTGTTTTTTGTTGTTGGTTTGTTTTTGTGTTTTGTTGTGGTTTTCTTTTTTTTTTGGTGGGGGGGGGGGGGGGACTGGGGATTAAATTCACATTTACACTTGAGTTGAGATAGACTACATTTCAGCAAAGTCATCCATGTTTGAGATCAAACCACGCTTTTGATTAATTGATGATTATTATCTATCTCTCCCCTTCACTGAGATTCGCATTTAGTAATCACGTCAGAGTTTTTGCTGGCTCAAAGCACTAGATGTCGTCGACGGCAACTTTCCATTTTGCCTTTGATCACGTCTGTAGGTAATTCGCCCTAGTTGATTGCCATTACAGACACAGGATATGAACTGTATCTATTTTCAAGTGACCTTTAATAAAATGCAGTAATACCTTGTTGCAGCCTTTTGTAGCAAAAATCGCTTAACATCAGTCATTAATAAATTTACAAATAGATTCTAGGGAAAATTTCCGAAAGATGACAACGTGAATCATGGTTTAAGCTGTACCAGTAAGTGCACAAGGCTGTTAAAAAGCAACACATTAGAAGATGAAAGGATTCTGAATTAAAGGACTCTTTGATATGCAGGCAAGGATATTAAATACGAATTTAGTTGAGAAAGAAAGTGTGAGAGAACAAAATATGATTTTTAGATGTGTGTATTATTTCTTAGCACTAGATGCACGCCTATTACTTCATCTTTAACTTAATGTAAAGTAACAATTAAAAATGGCTGTTTGTAGAATATGCTTTTAAACAACATAACCGCATGGGGTTTCTCTGCATTAAGTCCAAGTTCATTTCTCAAGGGAGAATGCGTTGCCATACTACGATTAGACCAGGTTCTTTCTCGTTCTCTTTGCATGTGAATTTGCAATACTAGTTTTAAAGGAGTGGATTTTTATCGCGGAATTTTTGCCAGAGAAAACTCGTGTTATCGTCATGTTTCTAAATCAAGCTAAATATTTTAAGTGCCCAAGAGATACTACCTACCAACAAAAATTTAGTACAGTCACCCAGCAACATTCTCAGGAGATAAAGTCATAAAATGCTTGTTGCACATGGGAGCCTTGGTTTATAGTTTCATTTGAACTAAGTTGCCAAAGCCATAGGTTCAAGTCTGGCATTACTAATTACAAAGAGAAAAAAACCCAGTTTCAAACATGCTTCAGATCACACATTCTAATGAGTAAAGTAACACTCTGCATAAAAGAGTTATTGCATTATGTATTCTTTTGCATACATCATTTTTTAAGAATTCCTTTTTTTCTTTTTTTACTCTTTACTATACTCTAAGTCAAAACTGCCGAGTAATTCGTTGTGTGCCTTATGGGCTTGGTCTTCTGTGTCCAATCATTTTGGTGAATGCTCTTTTACTCTTTTTTTTCCACATAAATTCAAACATTTAGGTCCTGAGATCAAACCAAGCTATCTTATAGAATTTTTAGCAGTTCGCTCCCTTATTCTAACTTTTATTTCATAAATCATCTCTCTCTCTCTCTTCTCTCTCTCTCTCTCTCTCTCCTCTCTCTCTCCTCTCTCCTCTCATCTCATCCTCTCTCTCTCTCTCTCCCTCTCTCCTCTCTCTCTTCTCTCTCTCTCCTCTCTCTTGTGTTTTGTTGTATGCTTGTTTTACTTTATAAAATTGCATTACATATTGTGTGGCTTTGACCTGTCTTTTTTTTCCCCCGATGCTCGGATAGAGCTTCAAGGTTTACCAATAGCGATACTGTCTTTGTGACCGTTTTTTTTTTTTTGCCTACTATTAAGGCAACGCATTCTGACTTCTGGGATTGTTATTTCCCCTGATATAATAGCTTGGTGACGGGATAGCTCAGTGGTCAGAGAGCTCGCCTTCCCCCAGCCAATGTTAAGCAGCGTCGAGCGTGGTTACCAGTTGGATGGGTAGACCGTTTGGACGCCTTGGCTTCAGTACAGTTCCCCCAGTTCACCCAGCTGTAAATGGGTACCTACCCTTTTAGGGTCAGGGAAGGTAAAGCAGCGAGGGAGAGAAGATGGGCGCCGCCCTCAACATGCTGGCCCCTAGAGAAGCTGAGGTCTCTGACGCCTCACTCCCCTACGACCACACAGGTTATGGGACACCTTACTAGCTCCAAAAAGAGCAGCAGTGACAGACTGATGAACTGAAAGAGAAAAGTTTTTATCTTTAGGGAAGATTTGAATCATGGATTCTCGCTTTTTCAGATGGGTGGATTAACTTCCAGAAGGTCTTGCCAAATAAAAGAATACTTGCAACACACGAGTCCTACATTTCTCCCCGAACCAGCAATAAATTCACCGACAGCTGCATGCGCTAGTTCTTACTTTACGCAATACATTGTATTTTATTAATATCCCACCCACCGAGAGATACAACGATAATATCATTTCTGCTTCTCTACACAATACCACCCAATACACACATGTTTCATAATACACACACACACACACTGTTTTACTAGCATGAAAGCCCTGGCGAGAAAGGTTTTCTTTTTTTTCCACCCCTTCAGTTATATGTGTAATTATTTTCGTTACAGTTGTGCAAACTGACGCACAAAGAAAAGGAATAGGCATTAGTGAAAAGATCAATATTTGAGATCAAACCAGCGTGTTTACCGATGATTGTCATCTCGTCCCTCCCTCCCTCTCCTACCCTCCCCTCCTCCCTCTCTCTCTCTCTCTCTACACGGGAGTAATTACCCCCAGTCTTTTGTTGGCCCAACATGGCAGTTACCAGGGATGGCAACCTTTCATTCTGTCTTCGATCGGCAGAGAGAAAATACCTCTTCTTAGCTGATTGCCATTGAGCGCCAAAGACGCGAACAGCCGCGTGTTTTTCAAGTGGTGTTTGCTAATAATGATAGAGGCTTCTTGAAGGCCTGTATCGTAGTTTAGTAGTAGGAGGAGGAGGAGTAGGCCTAGTAGTATGAGGCTGTTACTTTCAAGATTAGAGAGGAAAAACGTCTTTCCTGAATGTTATGTTTGCTTCTTTAAAAGGGGAAGAATTTTTTTTTTTTTAAAGGAAAGAGGGAATCGGAAAATAGAATAATAGAAAAGGAATCGGGGAGTTTGTGCTTGTTGTCAGAATATGAAGACTTACTGCAAAGAGGGAATTGGGTAGCTCAGTGGTCAGAGCACTAGCTTTCCCCCAGGCAAGGTTAATTAAGCAGCATCGAGTGTGGTTACCAGTTGGATGGGTGACCGTTCTCGCGCCTTGGCTCCAGTACAGTCCCCCAGTTCACCCAGCTGTAAATGGGTACCTGCCCTCTTGAGGGTCAGGGAAGGTAAAGCAGCGATGGAGAGGAGATGGGCGCTGCCCTCAATATGCTGACCCCTACAGAAGTTGAGGTCTCTGATGCCTTGCTCCCCTACGACCATAGGTTATGGGACATCTTTACCTTTACCTACTGCAAAGAGAGGAGATAACCAATGTATAGACTGTAGGAAAAGTCGCTTTGTCTAGTGTATGTAGTATGCAGGAACTGTCTAGTATATAGGAACATAGCAGACCAATAATCTGCATGATTATGGTGGCATTTTCACACACACAGACACACACACACACACACACACACACACACACACACACACACACACACACCACACCCCACAACACACACACACAAGCACACAAGCACACAATCTTTCGTCTAATATCACCTAGAGTGATCAGACGTTAAATTGAAGACAACAACAACAACAGCAAGCACACAATCACGCATGTGTATCCCATCAAATTTTTATATATTTGTAACGCACCACGACGACAAAAAAACCCCCAATGTTTCGTTACCTTAAACCAGGATAATATCATATCAAATAAAAGGAAGTACCAGAAGACAGGAAAAGCTTGGTCAGGCAGAAATAACCAGACAGAAAGCAAGCAGACGTGAGGAGAAGGCTGGAAGAGTGTGCCTGGATGATGACAGAGTGTAACTGATGAGGGAGCACTTAAACTCTCCCCTCTCTCTCCCCCGTCACCGCTGTCTTTCTCCCGGACAGCCTGTGACACTGCTAACATGACAGTGTAGTGATCAGGTCACTTAGCTCGGGGGGGGGGGGGGGGGCTTGCTGCCTTCCTGTTTGTAAGGGAGGAGATGCATGGTGGGTGGTGGAAGGGGGGGGGGGGTCATTTCAGAATCTCGCTCTTGTCCTTTGTTTGTCATCTGGATTTTGTGATTATAGAATGATTGTTTCTTGTTTTAAGTTGGTTATAGGTGTGACAGTGTGCAGAAAATCCCCTCTTGTCTTTTTTTTGTTATCATGTAGTCTCCTGTCTGTAATATATATATCTATATATATATATTATCTATCTATCTATCTATATATATATACATGCATATATATATATATATATATATATTATATAGATATATATATATTCGTCATCTTTTATCCTGTCTGATAATTCATGATTGATTGATTAGTTTTTGTTGGTTGTTGATGGTTGATTTCTTGTTTTAAATGGACAGTGTGCATAAACACTCTCTCTCTCTCTCCTCTCCTCTCTCCTCTCCTCTCATCTCTCCTCTCTCTCTCTCCTCTCTCTCTCTCTCTCTCTCTCTCTCTCCTCTCTCTCATCTTGTTGTCTTGTTTAATAATAAGAATGAATGATGATTGATTGATTTTTTCCAGTGAAACGTGACAGTGTGCAGATTTCAGGTTCCTATATTTTCTTCGAAATATCATGTTTTCTTGATAGATAAACAAACCTCCACTTATTGTGGCACTATGGTCGAACTAACGGAAACTCTGAAAGTTATATTTTTTTCTGAAATCAATAATCAATCCTACTCTGACCTGGGGTACATGCACATAACTATCAGAGCAACGATCAGAAAGTTAATGCAAGATCACTGTTTGTAAGTCCATTATTAGTTTAATGGTGCTAGATCTATGTGTGTGGTGGGTATCAACTAAGATACCCAGAATGTACCAGTTCAATCAATATTGTAACCTGAATTTTTGTTACAAAATGAGTCTTTTAGGACAGACGTGACTGTTTCATTGTGTACACATTATATGCTTTACAGTATCCTTCAGATTCACTGGCATTCTTCACTGTTTGTAAGTTGTTGTTGCTGTTGTTGTTCATCGGGTGGAGCTCCGATGATGAAATTTTGCGTATGAACCGTTTTTGCCCACAGCCTAGTAAGTAATTCTTTAACAGAAAACAAATTGAACAATTCCCCCCCCCCCCCCCCCCCCCCCCCCCCCCCCCCCCCGACTGTGCTTCGGCAAAGAAGAAGGTTCATGCTTCCTTCATCCCATTAGAACTGCGCTGCAGAGCGCTCTCTCTCTCTCCTCTCTCTCTCTCTCTCTCTCCTCTCTCTCTCTCTCTCTCTCTCTCTCTCTCTCTCTCTCTCTCTCTCTCTCTCTCTCTCTCTCTGTGCCCCCTTCTCTCTCCTCAACACAGACTCGTCAGTCAGTGAATCGGAAAGTTGGATGTTCGTGTCACAAACATTCGCGCCCAGCACGTGCGCGGAAACAGGTTCGGCGCGTGACCTACATCCGGGTCACGACACCACGGGAGGCCACTCTTAGGCAGAAGGGGAGTTAGGGAGAGAATGGATGAGAGGGGAGGTCATGGGAAGATGGAGCGGCCATTTTTCTCTTTTTTTGTTTTGTTTCTCGATTTCTTCCCAAGGAAGCGGCCAGACGCACTCAAATCACATGGTCATTATTTTCTGTCAGGGTCTTTGACGGTGTGAGGTTTATCACCGAGATTAACTCGCTCCTGTTTGTCTTATGCATTAAGTCAGGTCTTTCGGCTGAAAGGTGGACACATCCATCTGGAGGGGTAGGGTGTGTTTAATCCTGGCCTGTTCACGTTCTTCAGTGACATATTGGGCCATGAAAAGTGTCCCTTGAAGGATGGTGGTTTTTGTGCATGTCACCATCTATCTGTCTAGCCATTTTTGAGTAGTAGTATGTAATGGATGATGGATGGATGAGTGGGTGGATGTATGACTATCTATCTGTCTCTGATTCTGTCTGTCTGTCTATCTATCTATCTATCTATCTATCTATCTATCTATCTATCAAATCTATCTATCTATCTATCTATCTATCTATCTATCTAATCTTTTATCTATCTATCTATCTATCTACTATCTACTATCTATATATCTAGCTATCTATCTATCTGCATATCTGTCTATGTATGTAGTATGTATGTATGTATGTATATTATAATATATGTATATATATATATATTATAATACTATATATTATATTCATCTATCTATCTACCTATCTACCTATCTATTTATCTGTCAATCTGCCAAGCTGTCTAGTCTACCTACCTACCTACCTACCTACCTACCTAACCTACCTACCTATCTACCTGCATGACTGTCGTATTTTCAGCTTGTCTACACGTCTATCGTCTTTTCATCAACCCTCTGCACTCTTCCTGTCCTGTCTCGTGGTCTGTGTTTCTTATGTTTCATTTGTCTACTCCTCTGCCACCCTAGCCAGTCTGTTTCTTTTGGAGTTTCTTCTATACCGAAGACATTTACTTCTTTTTTTGCCCCTCTTCCTTGTTAGTCACTCACTGTCCATCCGGTTGAACCCAAATTACATATCATATGTCAACAAGACGACCTATTCTGTACTTCTTACTACAGAGAGAGCATGTTCTGTTTCCACAGAGGTGTGTGTGTGTGTGTGTGTGTGTGTGTGTGTGTGTGTGTGTGTGTGTGTGTGGTGTGTGTGTGTTCGTTCTTGTGATTTATCGTCTTTTCACTATTTGTGATATTAGACGAAACTATATCTATTAGATGTAGATAAATATTATAACATAGTGTGTGTGTGTGTGTGTGTGTGGTGCGTGTGTGTGTGTGTGTGTGTGTGTGTGTGTGTGTGTGTGTTTCGTTCTGCCACCTTTTCAAGGTTTACTTGTTTATTTCTCTCCCAACACTGTGTTCACTCTCTTGCGTGTAGAGGTTTAAATGCGCTTTATGAAGTCATAGAAGTGTATTTTTCTTCCTCTCACCTTTTAATAAAGTCTTTTCTCGTCTCCATTTTTCTTTCTTTTTGAGAGACAGACAGACAGACAGACAGACAGTTCAAGAGATTAACAGACAGATCGCCAAATGGACGGATGGATGGACACACAAGCATACAAACAAACGCACAGACCGCCGTAGCAGCAAGATGAACACACAAACATAAAAACAAACACGCAGCCATAACAGCAGTAGCAGCAACAGCAGCAGCAGCTATCAAATTTTCTTAACCCTCTCAACACCATGGACAGCAATTCCCACCAAACAAACACCCGTTCAGACCCCTCAAGCTGCGACCTTGACATTGCCAAGACCTGACAAATCTTCACCTAAAAACACACACACAAAATGGCAAGCAAGCAAGCAAGGCAGCAAAACAAGCAAGCAGACCAGCAAAGCACTTAACCCACCCACCACCCACCCACACACCAACCAACAAACCAACCAAGCCAGCTAGCCAACCAACCAGCCAACCAAACCATTGCAACTAGCCAGGGTGGTGGCGAAAGCAGAGCAGAGCAGAGTAAAGCGCTGGGGGAAGGCAGGCAGGCAAACCTCGTGAAGGAAAAGCCACTAGGCAAAGCGGATTAGGAGATGGGCGCTTTGGATTGCTAAGATGAGAAAGACTTGTAAAGAAATGGACAGGCCAATTACGGTAATGGGGAGTGAGTCAGAAAGAAAGAATGAAAAAAGAGAGAGAGGGAGAGAGAGAGAGAAGAGGAGAGAGGGAGACAGTTTCTGGTTTGCCGTGCGGACCTCTCCTATTCAGCCGCTGAACTGCGGCTTTTCAACGGTAGGAGGCGCAAGCTGCTTCCGGGCGCGCATGCGCTGTTCTTTTTTTTTTTCCTTTTTTTTTTGTTGGTTAAATCCTATCTTTGGAGGTTGTGTTTTGACAAATTGGCGGCCGATGACGATAGTGGACGATAATGAGGGAGGAGAGAGGAAAATGTAAATAATGGGGGATAAAATTAAAGGGAAGAAGTTAGAAATAAGAGGGGCTGTGTGTGGACTTGAAGGAGAGATGGCTGAAAAGAAAAAAAGAATAATAACAAAAAATCTGAGAATGGATGGGGGTAAGGGGCGAGTAGTTGATGAATGTTTGCCAGGATATGATTTGCGTAAGGACTCTTATTTGCGTTCGGTTTATTTCTTGAATACAGCATGTTTTTCTTTGACTTTTTATCTTTTTATTTTTTGGCAGAGGCAATGTTTGGAAAATAACTTATTTAGGATGCTCAATATTTTATGTTTTCTTTGTTGATATGGTTTGGTTTTGTTGGGGTGTTTTTTTTTTTAGGGGTGGTGTAGTTTCTTGTTTTCTTATTTGTTCCTTTCAATCTTTTCTGACTTTGAATCCAAAATACATAGCTAGGGGAAAGCATGTGTTGCTCTTTTGATCTTTGAAGTCAGTTAAAAGTTGTATAGAATAAACGCTGAGTCGCGAGTACACTTAGTAAACTCATTGAGCTGAATTCCTCACATCACACCACACCCTCTTTCTTTTAAACTTGAAACCTTTACTATTATTTATCTAGATCTATTGCTTATATAACCCAGGTGCTTTTCCTCTCTCGCCTTTCGTTGTTTCGATTCATTGATTGATTTATTGTCAGTTCACTTCTCTCATGAAGGACGGTGGCAGGATGGTTAAGACGTTCGCCTGCCAATATGTAAATCGTGAGTTTCTGGGTTCGTACCCAGCCTCGCCCTTTCTTCCCAGTTTGACGAAAAAATCGAACTGAATGTCAAAGTCATTCGGATGAGACTCGAAACCGAGGCCCCGTGTGCGAATGCACGCAGAACATCTTGCGCACACGTTAAAACCCCGTTCCACCTTTCGGAAGAGTAGGCCATCGTGTGCCGGTAGGAGCGGATGACAAAATTATAATAAACCAGCATGCACACAGGTGTCGTGTTTAGACACCATCCCTGAGGAAAAATCGGGGAGTTGGAGTCCCAGAGCGGCTCGGGGCTGTAGGTATATGGCAACGTTCTGGTGGCTCCTGCGACAGTACTGGAACCATTCGTATCGGTCAATGCCCTTCCAGTGGATCATTCCAGTGCCATGGAGAGGGGGGGGGGGGGGGGTCTGCTGCATGGGTAACAGCTTGCCCTCCATACATACTTGCCCAGGCTTTGCGCTCTAAAGACTAGAGCGCAACTCCATAGTCTTCCGAGACTGATGAGTGCCTACTACAACTACTACTTCTCTCAACAAGAGAGTATGGTTGCAGAAAAGTCTCACTCAAGATGATGGCCTTTTCCCCCTTTCATTCTTTTATTTTGAAGATAATTGAATAAGTACTGATGTGCTTTTGTTTTTTACATCCAGTCCCCGTGTGTATGCAGTTCTGTAAATTTTGTCATCCGTTCCCACCGGCTCACTATGGCCTTCTCTTACGAAAAGCGGAACGGGTTTTAACGTGTGCACAAGATGTTCTGCGTGCGTTTGCACATGGAACCTTGGTTTATAGTGTCATCCGAAGGATTTTTTTTTTTTTTTTTTTTTTTTGGGGGGGGGGTAGAGAGTCGGCACTGATGTTAACTCTAGAAGAAAAATCTTAATGGAGATTCGAACCCGGGTTAGCAGATCACGAGCGCATCACTCAGACCACCAGGCTTTCTCCCACCCGTCTGAACACAGGAAGGTGGAAAGCTTTGAAAAAACATTGAATAATAATAATAATACAAGTCTATACTATTTTTTGAGTTATTGATAGACACGTGTGTTTCATACATTCGTGTAAAAAGATTTGATAAGTCGTGTACTTGTTTGTTTGCATGAGTAGATATGTAAATAAATATAACAATCAAATATTGGCAATGTGGCTACCTTTCTGGTGAGCAAAACAAGGCCGCATAGGCCAAAAACAAAAAATTTCACCATGGGTGGACCTCGGAGCTCTTAGCCTAGGAAGGAAAAAATTGTTTTGCTTATGAAAATAGCGAAGGACTGAGGATGATCACGACCTGGACAAAACAGAGAGGTTCACGTTGTTTTCTTTTATTTTCAGTATTTAGATCTATTTCTCTATTTCGTGAAGGTTTTTTTTTTTTTTTTTAGTGATTGGGGAGCTTTTCTTTTTTTTTTTTAAAGTTGCAGACAGAAAAACCACTTCAGGACATATCTTTTAGAAAAGAAAATAGTCCTGTTGTGCTTCATAAGATTTTTTTTTAATCCTTTACTTTGCTTTTATTTGATTTTGATTTGATTTTGGCTTGTTTTAGTCCATCGTATTTTGTTGGCTTTTTTTTTTTATCTGATCGATACCAAATTTATAGTACAGAAGTAATGCTTTAAAGTGATCTGTTATGAACACTTTTGGGGAAAGTGGTCCTGTTATACATCTGATTGAGTATCACTGTGTGCATGTACGGGCACACAATACCTGAAATAATAAGGAAAGGTGAGAGCCAGGTAGACTGAGAACATTGTTGGGTGGGCTCTCTCTCTCTCTCTCCTCTCCTCTTCTCTCTCCTCTCTCTCTCTCTCTCTCTCTCTCTCTCTCTCTCTCTCTCTCTTCTTCTCTCTCTCTCTCTCTCTCTCTCTCTCTCTCTCCTCTCTCTCTCTTCTCTCTCATCTCTCTCTCTCTCTCTCTCTCTCTCTCTCTCTCTCTCTCTCTCTCCTCTCTCTCTCTCTCTCTCTTTCTCTCTCTCTCAGTGTTCTCTCTCTCCCGCCTATTTTCTTTTTTCCCTGTGGCATTCATTCATTCTTTCCATCCCAAATAATGAAGCACCATTTCGTTTCATTGCTATTTCTTAAAGACTTTCATGTGTTTCTTAACATCTCTTTCTATGTTGATTCGTTTTGTTTGCTTATCTCTATGCTTATTTGTTTGTTTGTTTTCTAACTTGCTTGTTTACTTTTTTGTGAGTCATTTAGTATTAACATTCTTCGTTTATTATGGGTTTTATTTTATCCAGTAGTCTGTCTGGTCTGTTGGTTTGTTGCTTGATTCGCTTCACACAGAGACACGTTCTGAGCAGTCAGCTATGGACACTTTGAGAAAAGCAGTCCCACTGTCTCTCTGCTGTGATTTTTTGTCGTTGTTGTTGTCTAATGCTTGCTTTTTTTTTTTATCTAATTATCTGTCGCTTATTCATTCATTTGAAGAAAGCCAAAATGCAGTGTGATTTGTACACCCTTTGTGGCATTATCTGTACAGGCTCACATCGTCTTTCTCTATACACTGCCCAAATCGTGTCTATATTAAAAGTTCGTTTTATCAGAATGAATCCACAGGTAGTTTTTCTTAAATATAAGACTTTCCTACTTCAAATCAATACGATGTGACCAGTTCGACATTCAGTATTTCTCAGTCTGTGAATGGCTGCAGGCATTCAAGCATGTAAACATAGGGGAGGGGGGGTTGCCCTGTGGGGATACTGGGCCTGTCGGTATAAATAGCATCCCCATCTCCTAAAACTTGTGTGGTAGGATTTCCCTCTTTTCTATCCTTCTCTTTGTTTCTGCCTTGTTCCTTGTCTTCCTATTGCCTCCTTGTCTTATTTTGTACCTTCTTGGTCCATTTCTCCTGCCCTTTCCCTCCAGAAAGACACAGATAAATTCTCTCCCACCCGAAGTCGGATGTGCTGGGCCTGACACGTGAGGCGCTTAACAGCAGCACAACGCATTTTCGCTTTTAAAAAAGATGACAGACAACAGTAGTTGCTGTCTGAGCTTTCAATAAAAGAAGAAGTTTCTTTTTTCTTTAATCTTATCTGTTGTAGATACTGTTGATGCTCTTGCTCGAAAAGCAACGGTTGTTTCCGCCGCTGCTGCTTCTACTGCTTATACTGTAGTCAACTCTACTACTACTGTAGTCACTTTACTACTACTGCTACTGTAGTCGCTTCTACTCCTGCTACTGTAGTTCATCTCTACTGCTACTGTGGTCACTTCTACTGCTGTAGTCACTTCTACTGCTGCTACTGCAGTCACTTCTACTGCTGCTGTAGTCACTTCTGCTGCTGCTACTGCAGTCACTTCTACTGCTGCTACTGCAGTCATCTCTACTGCTACTGTAGTCACTTCTACTGCTGCTACTGTAGTTGCTTCTACTCCTGCTACTGTAGTTATCTCTACTGCTACTGTAGTCATCTCTACTGCTGCTGTAGTCGTTTCTACTGCTGCTACTGTAGTCATCTCTACTGCTGCTGTAGTCGTTTCTACTGCTGCTACTGTAGTCTACTGCTGCTACTGTAATTCACTAATTGCGTCTACAGCTGCTTCTGTAGTCTACTCCTGCTACTGTTATTGCTTCTACTGCTGCTTCTAGAGTCATTTTCCGCTGTTGCTATCGCCGCTTCTAGTTCTGCTCATTCATACACCTGCTGCTCCTACTGCTTGCTTCCTTGCTTCATGCTTTCAAGAGTGACTTTCAACCTTATCATTGCTGGCATCGTTTTCATTGCTCTGTCTGGCCTGTTGTGAAGATTTTGTTTTCCTGCACCCATCGCACTCTCCCCCATCTCCCATAGACCACGGCACCCATGTTTGGTATTTCAGCATCCCGCAGATCTGGGAAGTTTCTAGATCTAGAGGGATCTATTATTATCAAACTGCCATAGAAAGCACCGCCCAGAAGAAAGGGTACACAACAAGTATAGCCTACATATCGCTTTGGTGGGTACCGTGGACGGTGTGGTAGTTACGTCATGGCGAATTGACGTCATGGCGTCCACTGTGAGGGAGAAAAAAAAAAAAGCAGGATGCGCGACTAGCTTTGCCTAGCTTGTATGTGAAGACAAGACGACTGTGTGCACACTTGAGAGGACTCCTGGGATTCTATGGATTTAAAGAAAAAAGATACTGTGCTCTCAACTTTTCCACCAGCTCTATAAGGGTGGTGGTGGCGGGGAGGGGGACTGGTGGTGATGGCATAGTCACCAATGTGAAAAAGTAGAACTGGCGTCACCTACAGGGTGCCGCTATCTGTAGTAAGTCTACCCATCTAACACAATCGTGCAGTCGTACTTTTTAATACTTTTACTGTCTCAGCTTCATTACAGACTGACTCCGGGACATGCACTATTCTTCTGGTGTGTTAACTGTCACCACGCCATGTACCAACAAGAGTCTCCCAAATTCGCTTTCGTTCCTGAGCTACAGCTCCAAGGTTCACGAATGTGAGATTTTAGCATAATTATGTGGCCTCCTCCCTGCGCTGCCCCCCCCCCCCACCCCCCACCCCAGAAGGTAGCCGCATTCCGAATTCGGCGATACAGTTGGGATTTGAACCTACCCATTTTGCCAGAGCTTTCGGAGCTACTCCCTGCTCTTTCCTATTTTCAACTGTCGTGGGTTCTTTTGACAAGCACAACTCTGTAAGCACTTGGTTCTGACTGTTTAGAGTTTCTCCCGAAAAAAATAACAGTCAGTTCGATTTCTCCATCATCTGAGAATTGAACTCAGAATCTCACGGTTTATTTGTTAGGCAGATAAACGTGTAAACCATCAATCCTGCCTCCCTTCTTGTCTCCCAATACGACTACAGAATTTTGGTTTAAATTAATAGTGACATACTTTTCTAGGTATTGTATTTGGGTAACTAGAGATCAAGAATATACACACAGCACGCACGCACGCACACACACACACATACACTAATATAATATAATATATATATATATATATATATATATATATATATATATATATATATATATATAATAATTTTAATATTGTGTGTGTGTATGTATATATACCCACACACACACACACACACACACACACACACACACACACACACACACACACCACATTCAGACCCTAAAGACTCCAAACCTAACCGCGTCACAAGACATTGCACAGTTTGGGAATAAGAAACCACAGCTGCGGTCAGTATGACACAGAACATGAACTTGCATTTTATTATTTAAAAAAATAAAAAAAAAAGCTGAACCTTGGAGAAATCTTTTGTCAATTGCAATTATTTTCATGATCGATGGGAATGAGGATGATAATGGACCAGTTACGGACGGGGGCCCATGCTCTAGCGGGTTTGAAACTACGTGTCAAGCAGGCCTCTGCGATTCCTGTGTCTATCGGTTCTTCTTCTTGTAGTTAGCAAGGGCCATGTAATGAACACCCTCAAGCAACCAAACAAGCAAGCAAGCAGGCAGACGCGCGTGCACACACACACACACACACACACACACACACACACACACACACACACACACACACACCGCCACTGGAGGGGGGAGGCTGGGGAGGGTGGTGGTTGTAGGAGGGGGGGATGGGAGGGGAAGTGGGCGGGAGAGAGAAGGGGGAGGGGTCGAACGGGGTTGAGCAATACCCAGTAGAGTGGATCGTATGCAAGTCAGAAGTGGGAAGAGAGAGAGACAGAGAGAGAGAGAGATAACGAGATAAAGACCACTGTCCTCTTCCCCTCCATACCAATCAGTAAAGCAACCACGCTCCCCTTCGACCTCCAGCCCCCCCCCCTCCCCCCCCCCCCCCCCCCCCCCCTGATCGAATTTCCCCGCGGGCAAAATCAAATTCGGCCCGCTCCTGTAACAATTGCATAAGCCTCTATTGAGCCCGATATCGCTCTCTCGCGCGCATGCGTCTAATTCAAAATCCCTTGCTAATTGCTGATTGGTTAGCAGCGTTGCCCTCTGACCCTTTATTGGAGAGCGCGGGGAGCCATGGGAAGGCGCTCTTCATTTGGCCATTAGCGTTGGCCGACAATGCGAGCGGGAGCTGTTGAACAATTCATTTTATTTTATTCGTTAAGCTGAGTAAATTAGTGAGAGATTGCTGCTTAATCCGGCTTCTTGTAGAGCCCCGAAAAGGGGAGCGGAGCAATCCGTATGCTGATTGAGGGAGGGGCAGTGGGGGAAAGGGCTCGGGAGAAAGGGGCTGTGATTGTTTTATAGCACCACGCACGCACATCAGACAGAACGGAATTAGGGAGGGAAGGGGTTAAGGGGTGGGCGGGCAGGCTAGGCAGGCAAGGGGGGACGATAACGATCTGACATGCTGATTGTGTGTCGTTGCCTCCCTTCGTGGACACGCTTTTTAGGCGGGGTCCCTATTTTTTGTGTTAGATGGGTTTAGGTTTGTTTTGTTTTTTTGGGTTTTTTTGTTTTTTGCTAGATACCGGAACCGGAAGTCGTTCTGTTTGTTTTTTGGGTATCATCAGATTTTACTTATTATAGTACTTTTTTCTGAATATCACACTTTTTGTATGCTCTTATAAAAGATAGATTCCAGAAACATGAAAAACGGGGATATCATCAACGTTTGGTTTTATAGTATTCAGGCCTGCATCCTTTCCAATGGATCATTCCATGCCGTGGAGAGGGGGGGCCTGCTGCATGGTAACAGCTTGCCCTCCATGCATACATGCCCAGGCTTTGAGCTCTAAAGCCTAGAGTGCAACTCCATAGTCTTCCGAGACTGATGGGTGCCTACTACATCAAAATCCTTTAAACGGTTTTTGTATTTCTTCAAAAAATAATGTGAACATCAATGATAAGATTCGATCATGAGAGTTTCCCTGTGGGGATGCTGAGGGAGGGGGGGGGGAGCATTCAGCATAAATAACATTCCCACCTGGTGGCAGTTCTGTGGTAGGAATTTCCTCTTTTCTATCCCTGTTTCTGCCTTGTTCCTTTTCTTCCAGTCAGCTCTTTTTTGTCTATTTCTGCCTTCTTGTTTCATTCTCTTGCCTTTCTCTGTCCTCAAAAACTTAAAAGTTAACAGTTTCCTCCCATGCCTAAGATGTAAAGCGGTGGGCCTGACTTGAAAGACGCTTAACGATAGTACAACGCATTCTCGCTCATATGACAGACAACATTAGTTACTTATCTGAGCGTTTGAAGAAGAAAAGGAAGAAGATTGTAATATAAGAGTTGAGTCTGATGTGCTTAGTTACTGTATGTAATCCTATTCCATGTTGAATAAAATGCTTGTTGAAATTAGTCAAAACAAGAAATAGAAACAAGAGCGGATCACTTTTCCAAACTTACGTTTATTTCAATGCACAGGTCAGTGTTAGGTCTGGTTTTTTTTCTTTTATTTGTTTGTGGGGGTTTTGTTGGGTTTTGGGGGGACGGGTAGAGGGGGGGGGGGGGGGTTATTATTCCCTTTTAATTCAGACACCCCCGAAACGGAGAAAGTCGCTGTGTCTGATAGTTAATGATCACCAAGTTTGAAGACATTTGAACTGCACTAGCTCCAATGGTGGTCTTGCAGACATCCTCCTCCAAGTCGGAACGCACCCATGTTTATGTTGAGCAGAAACAATGGCATTAGCACAACAACAACAACAACAAACATTCTCACCACTGCTTTACTTCGAAACTCGAGCTGAGGAGGGAAATATCAGTGTGCCATGGAGAACAAAAAGATGCGGCAATAATAATGCACTTTCTGATACATCTCCTTCAGTTTTTCCTATCACGGGCAATCTGCTCTCTCTGCCATTCATTCCATGTTGACATTAAACTCAACTGAACCAGACCACTGCTTTTCAATGGGTCATAGATCTATATACTTCCTTGGTAAAGTGTCCCACCTCATAAAATAATGTCGCTGGTTTCCATTCCAAATGCTCAGACATGAAAATTCATGCTGTTTTCATGCCCCATCTTGATGCTGTTTGTTCGCTGGGATGAAAGTCTCGTGGGATGCTTATCGTCGTCAACAGAATAATTCAAGGGGATGTTAGTATGAGACCGAATGAAAGACAAGAGACTGGCACACAAATGGAATATGCTTTGGCCTGTAATGGTCAACTTGACCCACATAATTATTGTGTTTAGTTGAGACTATTTTACACACAATCACACACACACACACACACACACACACACACACACACACACACACACACACACACACACACACACACACAAGAGAGAGAGAGAGAGAGAGAGAGAGAGAGAGAGAGAGAGAGAGGAGAGAGAGAGAGAGAGAGAGAGGAGCGTGCCAAACATACATCCCCGAAGTCGGAATACGGCTACTTCTGGAATGAACATCGGCAGTGACATATTACTCTTGCCCCCCAATCAGCTCTTTGGGTGAGACTACTTTTATGTATTCAGAAATGAGATTCTTTTGTTTCGAGGATGATATCAAATAGCCAATCACTAATCTCCGTTAGTGTGTAGTGTAGTGTAGTGTGGTGTAGTGTAGTGTAGTGTAGTCTATGTAGTGTAGTGTAGTGTAGTGTGTATTTTTATTTTGTACCACTTCATGTCACAGCAGATTTCTCTACGTGAAATTCGGGTTGCTCCACCCGGGAGAGCGCGTCGCCACAAGTGCAGCGCCTTCCATTAGTGTAGTGTAGTGCAATGCAGTGCAGTGTAGTGTAGTGCAGTGTTATGGGGTGCAGTGTAGTGTGGTGGGATGTAGTGCAGTGTAGTGCAGTGTAGTATAGTGCAGTGTGGTGGAGTGTAGTGTGTGGGATGTAGTGTAGTGTACTGTGTAGTGTAGTGCAGTGTAGTGTGGTGTAGTGTAGTGTAGTGCAGTGTTGTAGGGTGTAGTGCAGTATATCGTAGTGTAGTGTGGTGGGGTGTAGTGCAGTGTATTGTAGTGCAATGTAGTGGGTGTGGTGGAATGTATCGTGTTGTAGTGTAGTGCTGTGTAGTAGGTGTGGTGGAATATATCGTAGTGTAGTGTAGTGTATTGTAGTGTAATATAGTGGATGCGGTGGAATGTACCGTAGTGTAGTGTAGTGCAGTGTAGTGGGGTGTGGTGGAATGTACCATAGTGTAGTGTAGTGTAGTGCAGTGTAGTGGGGTGTGGTGGAATGTACCGTAGTGTAGTGTAGTGTAGTGCAGTGTAGTGGGGTGTGGTGGAATGTACTGTAGTGCAGTGTATTGTAGTGCAATGTAGTTGGGTGTGGTGGAATGTACCGTAGTGTAGTGTAGTATATTGTAGTGCAATGTAGTGGGTGTGGTGGAATGTATCGTTGTGCAGTGTAGTGCAGTGTGGTGGGATGAACTCATAACCAGGAAGGTTTTTCTGCATGAAATTTGGCCTACCATGCCAATCATCATGGAGAGTGTGTCCCTGTATTTCATTTTTCATAACCCGTTTCATTAATTGTCCTTTCTTCCAGCCTCCGTGATACTTCCTTCTATTTTCCTAGGAGAGGAAACTTTTAAGCCCACTCCATTCTCGTTATTCATAAAATGCGTGCCTCTTTTGAGTCATTGTCTCGTTAAAAAAAAATGGAGTTCGCAGTCTACCATTGATTGATCATGTAATAGTGTATGGAGGTAAGTTACATTCTCGCTTCAGATGGAATTTGAACCCTGGCCCCTTGGGTTTTTATTTTATTTTATAGAAGTGGTTATATTGATACCGCAAAACCACCAAATTGGAACAAAAGTAGTTGGGGGGGGGGGGGGGGGGGGGATTCAGTGATCTTTTTACGATCCCTTTTTTTAAAAACCGGGGAGACACATTGGGATGCTTAAGTTTCATTCTTTAGAATTAAGAAGAGAAGGTTAGTAGTTAATAATTACTAGACTCGACAAACCTTCAAATCAGTACTTCAGTTTTTGCACACTCAGCATCAGATGTTCCTAAAGCATTCTTGGTCTTTACATTCGAAGGTGTTGGAGATCAGATTGTTCAATACTGTAGTTATCGGCTGTAATACAGAATTACATAACCAACATTTTGCCAGTGAAGCAAAGTATTATTGACTTCAGACTTTAAATAGTGTATTCATTAAGGCCATAGCCCCATATGAAAGGAGGCCAAAATGTCGTGTGAACAGAACGACTTGTAAAAGAAAAAAACATTGCAAGGCTGTCGTATGAAACTTTAGTATGATAAGCTTTCAGTTTACAAGAGAGAGACAGACAGACAGACAGACAGACCTTGACAGAGAGACAGAGACAGAGAGAGAGAGAGGAGAGAGAGAGAGAGAGAGAGAGAGAGTTAAACAAACATATAGCGTGCTTATCCCAACTGTGCTGTTTTTGATCATGAATTCCTATGTAACAAACGCACATCTTTCAGTAGCGCTGTATCTCTAGGTTTTCTGTGTGAATTCTGGTTCTATGCTCTCTAGACTTTGATTTAAAGAAAGGAAATCTGGCTTGACATACTAGTAGAAGTTGGAAAGAAAAACAGAAAGAGCAGAAAAACAAAAGGTGTGTGGGAGAGAGAGAGAGAGAGAGAGAGAGAGAGAGAGAGAGAGAGAGAGAGAGAGAGAGAGAGAGAGAGAGCAATGTTGGAAGAAAAGCAGTTAAAAGTACAATCGCATAGCAATCTCTATTCCCCTTAAGTCTCTAAACTTTATAAAAATAAAAAAAAGAGGGGGTAGAGAATTCCATTACAGCACCCAGGTGACGATTTAACAACACGGACAGAGACTGAATAGGAACACTAACACGATTTTCAAATCAGGAATTCCACTGGCGTAGGCATGTATCTAAAAGAGAACCGGCATCTCCATGCTTCAGCAAAAAAAAAAAAAAAATCGAATCTTCGTATTGGAATAAAATGACATCAGAACTGAGGCTGGGCAAAGAATAGAACAAACAAATCAAATCTGTCATAAAAACACGTCAGCATTCGTCTCTCCTCTCTTCCAATTTTCGTCTCTTTTATTTTTCCCCTGGTCTGTGTTCTCCTCCCCTTTCGCTGCTGCTCAAAACAATTTGCTAACTCCATCTCGGCTCATCCGGCCTTCTTGGCGTGCGTCCCGCAACCTTTCCAATTGAATTACCTGCTCTTTTCATGCCAGTAAAAAGGGAGCGCAACCGTGTTGCAAATACCAATTACAAACATGGCTTCCATCATGGCGTCCCCTTGCGCCATCTGGCGGTGGAGAGGAATAGCAATCTCAACTCCCAGCATGCAGTGGGGGCCCCCTTTTGCCCAAACTTGGGGCGAGTTTTGCAAATCGGCGTAAATCACCAACTGGTCTGGTTCTGCACCCCCTGGAGAGCTGGGTCTGATGAACCCTTCCTGGACCTGCAGAGGTTGTCTGTCAGTCAGCTGGGGGTGTCTTTGTCCTGTAAACATTTAGTTTCACTGCTAATGATCTTTTGCACAGTTTTGGGTGGTGGGATGTAGGTTAACAACTGTGCTACGTTTGCGTTTTGTGGTGTGTGTATGTGTTTTGATATCTGTGCATTATCTATCTCCCTCTGCCCTCGTTTGCCAGTATGAAGTTTTGACTGTCGTGAAACATAAAGAGCAGGGGAAAGGACATTCTTGATCATTGTGCACTTTCCTGGAAAAAAGGAGCACACTTGACTTCTTTTCTGTCTGTACAACGAAAATTTCCCAGTGTTAGCTACTCTGTTCGAAGTCAGTGAAACCCAGCCCAACTTGCTAAACCGAATCTGTCCCAGTTTGAAGTTCACTTGAGTAAGTTTTACGAATCAGAACAATGTAGGCCAAGCTATGTCCTTCAAATCTCTATTCCTCACAAAGTTATGTCACGTATCAAAGTTAATACACCATCGAAACTCTGTTAAACAATCTACTTCATCATGCCTGTATCCTACAAACTCCATTCATAGGAAAAGTACACTGTATATAACAGTAAAATTATCATTGAAAATCGACCCTACTCGATCCTCAGAACGCTATCCCAACGTTAAGGGAGAGAACCCCTCTTTCCCAGTGCACATGCACTATGCGCATTTGCACAAACGTGCAATCTATCCCAACTAATATCCTTCAAACTCTATAACCAACTTCCGCAAGGTATCAAAGACAGAAACTCTGTGTCGATAAACACACCAAATCAAACACCACCAAACAACGGTATTACCAATGAATCAGACATTTTCGAAACAGAACATCATGGCTGGATAGACAAGACTATCGTCCGAAACTTCTGCCTAAGAATTTCCCAAAGAATCGCTGGGGCACACTGTTGGATTGTTCAGGTCATGCCTCTTGGAGAAAGTTGAACCTGCGAGAGTACCAGCCACCCCCACCCCCTCCAGGTGATTGGATGTATATCCTTGGTGTGTTTGTGTCTCCGTAACCCATGAGCGCTGATAGTTTGAACTATGTAATCTTAAACGTGGCAAATTTGGACTTCTGCTTGCGTATACACCCAAAGACAATAAATGCGATGGCAAGACGGCCCTTCAAGATGACCTGAAAGATATTAAATAAAAATATATTTTAAAAAACTCCACTCATAATTCACCACACCATACCGAAGATGGATGCGCCGAGCCTGACTTGTGTGGCGCTTTAACCGGCAGCGCAACGCATTTGCACTCATATGACACACACGCAAAAACAAACAAACAAAACAAAACAGACAAACAAACAAAACAAAAAATCCAGTAGCTGCTGTCCCTAAGCGTTTGAAGAAGAAGTAGAAGATTTATCAAACACGGCTTTCAAAATTCGAACAGCACAATTAT
>CM060335.1:19590477-19597977 GCA_030674155.1 Stramonita haemastoma | reverse complement strand
ATTTTGTCTGACATCACATTGAGGCAATCCTTTACGTCACAACTGACATAGATCTAGTAACAAAGACAGCCATAAGGTATAGCTGTAAATCTCCATCACAAGTAGGCAGAGACAGAGGGAGAGCGTAACGGCACAGGACAACACTGTAGAAGAAACAGGTAAATTCTCCATGTCATTCAGAAGAGACTATGAACTGAAGTCTCGTGTGCGAATGCACACAGAACATCTTGCGCACACGTTAAAAAACCCGTTCCGCCTTTGGGAAGGGCAAGTCATTGTGTGCTGGTAGAAGCAGATGACAACAAAATAGAAACCCAGCATGCACACAGGTGTCGTGTTTAGACACCACCCCTGAGGAAAAATCGAGGAGTTGGAGTCCCCAGGGCATTTCGGTGCTGTGGGCCTATTGGCAATGATCTGATGGCTCCTGCGACGGCACTGGACCATTCGTATCGGCAATTGCCTTTCCAGTGGACCATTCCAGCGATGTGGAGAGGGGGAAGGGGAGTCTGCTGCATGGGTAACAGCTTGCCCTCCATACTTACTTACTCAGGCTTTGCGCTTTAGAGCCTAGAGCGCAACTGCATAGTGTTCAGAGACTGACGGATGCTTACCGCCTTCTTCGTTCGCTCTCCTAGCTCCCTTCTATTCCAAGTTTGTTTACAGTACAGACAATGCAGCTTTTGGCACTTTTCATAGAAGTGACACTCATTGTGAACGGAGCCCTCACTCATGACCAAGAAGAGTGTGTGACTGAAGCTTACAAATCAACAATGATATTATTGATAAGTGGGACGATGTGCCAGTCACTGCAACCCCACACAGGCTGTGTGTCACCTGTACAAAAAGACACTTCTGCACCTGACAGTACCAACAGAGAAAAGGGTTGCTTATTTGAGAGTAAACAAGAATGAATTTTTTTTTATACCACTTTATGTCACAGCACATTTCTCTGCGTGAAATTCGGGCTGCTGTCCCCGGGAGAGCGCGTCGCCACAAGTACAGTGCCATCCATTTTTTCATATAACTTTCCTGTCTGCAACTGTATTTGTTTCCCTATCGGAGTGGCTTTTTTAAACAGAATTTTGCCAGGGACAACCCTCTTGTTGCGGTGGGTTCTTTTACGTGTGCTGGATAATGATGTGTAACACACCGGACTTCGGTTTATCGTCTCATCCGAAAGACTAACACCCAGACATTTACTCATGGTCAAATGGATGAGGGAAAAGTTTTGGGCCCAAACGTGATTCAAACCACCGCACACTCCGACCCGGACTTTTCGCTTTCTAGGCAGACAGGTTATCTCTAGACCATGGATCCAAATGTTGACCGGGATCCTGATAAGTAAGTGAATAGGCCAGCCAGTCAGTCAGTCAATAAGCAAGTAGGGACGATGTTGTATGCCTGGTCTTTCTGATGAAAGCTCTAAGCCCTTACAAACAGATACAGAAGAAGTACACAGATTACCAAAATAAAATACGAATGCATACCAGGGTGAAGCGTCACAGGGAAGGGACGACTGGATGAATAAAATGTTGAATAGATGCATGTCTTGAAAAGATGGTAAAATAAAGTCAGATTGTTTGACGGCTCAAAACCTGAAGATAACTACTGCAACTGCAAGACTTGCGGAGAAATTAATCTTGACATGGACTCTTATAACTAGTGCATTATTTTATACACAAAGAAAATAGTGTTGATGTGATGACAGTGTACTCGTGACATTGTGATGACAGTGCAATCGTGACATTGTGATGACAGTGCGATCGTGATATTGTGATGACAGTGCAATCGCGACATTGTGTTGACAGAGTAATCATGACATTGTGATGACAGTGCAATCGTGACATTGTGATGACAGTGCAATCGTGACAATCTGATGACAGTGTAGTCATGACATTGTGATGACAGTGCGATCGTGACATTGTGATGACAGTGCAATCGTGACATTGTCATGACAGTGTAACCGTGACATTGTTAATGTGACTTTGCTCATCGGCTTAATTCCTAGTTGCAATGATTGTTTGAATACACAGCTGATCGTTTTGTTAGAATCGAGAATGTACACTTTCCTGTTGGAGAATGATCCAATAGTAAGCACAAACCCTCTCTCTCTCTCTCTCTCTCTCTCTCTCTCTCTCTCTCTCTCTCTCTCTCTCTCTCTCTCTCCTCTCTCTCTCTCTGGCTTGCTGTATCGGAGAGTGTGACAGACAGAGCTAAGCATTGGTTGGCTGTTTGTGTGTGTGGGGGAGTAGGCCTAATGCTGTGATGACTGGCATGGGGAGTAACAGTGCTTGACAGTAACAGGAGATACTGCACCCCTACCCTTCTCTCACCCCCCCCCCCCCCCCCCCCCCGTCCCACCCCTGATACCCCTACACCTGAAAGAAAAACCTTCAACACATAAATAAACGAAGGAAGCAATAAAGCAGGAATTGAGATCGGAATCTGGGATCTTACAAATTGGAACTCCTTTCCCAAAAAAAATTGTCATATATGATGTGGAAAAACAAGAAGAAAAAGTGGTGACATCGCAGATTACATTGCATATGTATAGGGCACAAAGATGTGCCTTACCATTCCCTCGTGCCCTGTCAATTTACATGACATTACGCTGCACTACACTCTACTGCTTGCTCTGCACTCTGCTACAATACGCTACACTGCACTGCGCTGTGCTGCGCTACCCTGCAACGTGCTGCACTGCTCTGCGACACGCAACACTAGACTAAATTACACCACATTACACTACACACCACGCCACACTGCACTACACTACACTGCACTACACTACATTACATTACGCTACATAAGATTACACTACACCTTACTACACTCACTGCACTACCACTACACTACACTACACTACCCTACCCTACCCTACCCTACCCTACACCCTACACTACACTACACTACATACACTACACTACACTACACTACACCTACACTACACTGCACTGCACTGCACTGCAATTACCCTACCCTACCCTACCCTACCCTACACTACACTACACTACACTACACTACCCTACCCTACCCTACACTACACTACACTACACTACACTACACTACACTGCACCTGCACTACAATTACCTACCCTACCCTACCCTACACTACACTACACTACACTACACTACACTACGCTACGCTACACTACACTACACTACACTACACTACACTACACATACACTACACTACACTACACTACATTTGATATCTTCAATGATAAAAGCATCCCGAAGAAAGATTACAATCCAATACAAAGGAGAACAGACAATTATCAGGCAACCGACGTTTAAACCGTTTGCTTGCCAGTGTGTTGTGTCGTTAATGGGCGCTTGTCGTAAAGTGGACAGGCTCAACAGAGATAGGACCCCCCCCCCCCCCCCCCCCAGGCCTGGAAACTTCCTGCGGAATGCTGCGTACAGTACTTGGTAAAGGGGTACTTGTTTTATCTTGGTAGTCTCTACTGAGTTTTTATTTATCAACTATATCTTGTTATTACTGGTGTTTTGGGTTATGTTTTCATTAATTTGTGCTGATGTAAAGCGTTGTGCTCATCAGTGAGTAAAAACAAAAATTCCCAGTTGCTCTTTGACTAGGCTCGTGCAGTTGAAAGTCTTAAATCCATTTAGGGACAATGAAACAGCTTTTAACGACACCGCAGAATGCTGTGAAAATGATTTACAACCTTGGATACATAACTGTTCCTGTAAATACTTCTTATTATTATTATTGTTGTTGTTGTTGTTGTTGTTGTTGTTGTTGTTGTTGTTGTTGTTGTTTGTTGTCGTCGTCGTCGTCATCATCATCATCCATCATCATCATCATCATCATCATATCATCATTATATTATTTATTATTATTATTATTATTATTATTATTATTATTATTATTATTATCATTATATTATTATTATCATCATCATCATCATCATCATCATCATCATCATTATTATCATCATTATATCATCATCATCATCATCATTATTATTATTATTATTATTATCATTATTATTATTATTTTGCATTGAAAGTGCTTTGGATAGTTATCTGTTCACACAGTGAGGTGTGAAAGTGCGTGTAAACAGTAAACCAACACTGACAACCCTGATATCATTTTCACACGTCAGGGATTTTGCTCTTTGTACACTTGAAAGTTATAGAATAACCGTCTATTTTTTGGTGAATTTCTTTTTTTTGTCTCTGTCTGTATGTCTCTCTCTTCTCTCTCTGTTCCTCTCTGTCTCTGTCATTTTTCTCTCCTGTGTCTCTGTCTGCCTCTGTTTCTACTTCTCTGTCTGTATCTTGGGGGGGGGGGGGGTTGTCTCTGTAACCGTCTCTGGCTCTCTGTACCGTCAGTCTGTCTGCCTGTGTGTCTCTCTGTTTGTGTGTCTGTCTCTGTGTCTGTCTGTCTCTGTCTCTCTCTCCTCTCCTCTCTCTGTCTCTCTCTCTCTGCCCTCTCTCTCTGTCTCTTCTCTCTCTTCTCTCTCTTCTCTCTCTCTCTCTCTCTCTCTTTTCTCTCTCTCTCTCTCTCTCTCTCTCTCTCTCTCTCTCTCTCTCTCTCTCTCTCTCTCTCTCTCCTCTCTCTCTCTCTCTTCTCTCTCTCTCTCGGGATTGGTACCATTCACATAATTTCAGATGGTCATAGTTTCATCTTCACCTTTGAATGTGATAGTAGTACACACAAAGGATGACACAGGTCATGAAATAATAAAACCTCAAGGCTATAGTATTCAACCAGTTTTGCTGTGCGAAGTAGTCTGAAGTCGGTATCAATGATGTAATGACACACGTAGGATGCTTGTAATTGGTTGGATGATCACAAAAGAACCATACTATTTACAACTGCTGAAAAAGACACAGGAAAGCAACCTCAAACACATCACTAGCTCGGTGGTTTAATTTATTGGCTTATTAAGAGTAAATTTTGGCTAATGTTACTTTTAGCAGAAGGAAGTTATACTGAAAATCGCGCACACACATACACACACACGCACGTGCGCGCATGCACATTCACACACTAACACACACACTAACACACACACATACACACAAACTAACACACTAACACACACACACACACCACACACACAACACACAACACACACACACACACACACACACACACACACACACACACCTCTGTAAACCTTAAACCAAGCTCAATCAAAATCATGCTTCTCCTCAAACAACCCCCAAAAAAAACCCTCCAAAAACCCCTTTTCCACACATAGAGCCTAACCCTCACCCCCAACCCCACCCCACCCAACCCCTACCCCCAACACCCTTGCAAAACAAGAAGATTGAAAAAGAAAGACAGCTAAAGGAGAACAGAGGGTGGCGGTCACACAAGGCAAGACAAGGCAAGACAAGACAAGGCAAGGGAAGGCAAGGCAAGGCAAGGCCCCGGCCAAGCCAAACCCCGGCCCCCAAGAAGAAGAAAATGACTTCGGATCTGGCCAGAGTGATTTCGGTTCGTTCCCGCTTGATCGCCTCCTGAGCCGCCGGGGCTCGAGGGAGCGGCAAACAATTAATTTGGCGAAGAAAAAGTGGACGCCCGAAATTCATGAAGATGTCACAGGGGCTGTCTAGCGAGGTGGATGAGTCGGGTATCGTGTCAGGACTTGTCAAGTTCATGTTAATAAGCAGAGGAAGCATTTAGCCTTTGCTAGGCAGCTTCAATCAGCGAGGAAGGGGGGGGGGTGGGGTCTAAGAAAGCTGAAAACGCTTTCTGCATCTTTTCTTTTCTTGGTGGGGGGGGGGGGGGGTGAGTTGGTGTGTATAAGTGTGTGTGTGTGTGTGTGTGTGTGGTGGTGTGTGTGTGTGTGCGTGTGTGTGTGTGTGCGTGGCGGCGTGCGTGCGTGCGTGCGTGTGTGTGTGTGTGTGTGTGATATTTTTCTCTCTGTCGTTTTACATTTCTCGCTTTTTTTCTTCTCCTCTCTCTTCACTTTCCTTTTCTTTTTGTGTTCTTGTGGGTCTCTGTTTCTTTGGCTTGTGTTCCATGTCTCATTTTCTTCTGTTTTTTTTTTTTCGTTTTCATTCAATTGGCTTTTTTTCTCTTTCTAACTTCTGTCGTGTTTTCTTCCTCTGTTTTCCGTGAACTCTTTTCTTTTCTTTTTTCTTTCCTTTTGGGAGTACCTTTTTCTGTCTTCTGTCTTCCTTTTTTGTCTGTTTGTCTCTCTCTGCCTTGTTTTGCTGTTGTTATCAATGTTTATGTTTCTCCCTTATTCTTCGTTTTTTCCCTTTTATTTTTTTGAACACGTTCATTTTACTGTTGTGTTACATATTGTTTTTGTTATTATCAGCAATCAAAATCGTTTTTGTTTTTTTCTATGTCTGAATTTATATTCTACATGGGAGCACTACGTACGTACATGCGCGCGCGTGTGCATGTGTACCCATTTGGGTAGTTTCGTTTCCTTCAGACAGCTATGACAAACAATGATTTTGATCAAGCTAAAGTCAAAATATTTGAAACAAACAAAGCAAGTTCGCATATATACAATTCATATACATACATACATACATACATGCATGCATGCATGCATGCATGCATGCACGCACGCACGCACGCACGCACGCACGCACGCACGCACGCACGCACGCACGCATACATACATACATACATACATACATACATACATACATACTTACTTACTTACTTACTTACTTACATAATATGTAAAAACTCAGTGATCCATTTGAAAACTATTCTCTTTTACAAATACATGGAGCAGACTACTGAGAGATTTGTTCCTTGCAAAATAGAAAAATCGACTTTTTTTCAAAATACTTTCAGTTCAGCAGTTTCAAAAATTACGAATGTAGAACTCAAACAAGTTGAAGAAACCAAGCTATGATGCCTCGAATGTGTGAGAACAACAATAGCGGTACAAAGCTAAGATTGCTTTTTTAAAGGTTTATTTCTAATCTCAAACATTTTTGTTTTTGGTATCAGACCTAGTATTAATGAAAATGCAGGTTTTATTCTGCAGAATATAGATGAGTTATGTGAAATTATGTCCCTTTCAAAATTGTGCAATCGTGTCCTTTTGGGGTCCTTTCTTGTTGTTTTTGTTGTTGTTTTGTTTTTGTATGTGTGAGTGTGGTTTGCTTTGTTTTTTGTTGTTTTATATCCATATTTTCCTCAAAATTCAGGACAAGAAATCAGTGAAATATTCTATAATAATACAAGGATTTTTTTTCCTTTTATGTTGCTTGAAAAGTGGATTAGAAAGATTTCAATTTTTAAAACTTCCTTTAGTAATTCATTACAGTTCGGTATTGTCAAGGGAATAGCTTATTACGAAAAATCACAACATCTACAGCTTGTTATAAAATATGAAATAGTATGCAGTATGATACATCATTTGTTCTTCTCAATTTTATCTCAGTTAAGAAGATCATTCTACGATCATCACACTCTGTGCTGACATTATAGGCTAAGTGCAGGGGAAAATAAATGGTCAAATTGCCGCACACTAATATGATTGTGAT
>CM060335.1:19582977-19585477 GCA_030674155.1 Stramonita haemastoma | reverse complement strand
GCAAGATATACTGACAGAAAAGCCCAGTCCATACGATTTATTTATGTTTAAAAAATCTCTTTTTTCAAAAAAAAAGACAACCATGACTATACAAGCAAACACCCAATGTGTTCATAAATAAAAAAGATTCTTTGAACTTATGCTGCACTCGATCTAGCAGCCAGAGCATTTTTCAGTGTTTGGAGAGGCTGAAAGAGAGAAAGAAAGAAAGAAAGGAGAAAAAAAAAAGTACAACGCCCAAAAATGAATAAATAAACAAACGAACACTCGAAACAATAATACGAGAGAATGGGAAAAGCTGGCAACATATTCACATCTCACAATCACAATGATTATGCTCGTCCAAAAGAGAGAGAGGGAGAGAGAGAGGGGGGGGGGAGGGGAGAGAGAGAGAGAGAGAGAGAGAGAGAGAGAGAGAGAGAGAGAGAGAGAGAGAGAGAGAGAGAGAAATCCCAGCAGTGCATACAACCAACAAGAATAATTTCACAACTCTTGAAAGCATTTAGATAACCCAAAAAAAATAAAAACATAAAAAATTGTAAAAAAAAGAAGAAGAAAAGAAAAAAATGTCCGGTGCTCTGCACTGAAGCGTGAAACCAAAAAAAAAAAAAAAAACCACCCTGAAGATAGCCCAAAGAATCAAACATTGATGAGTTCAACCTGCCCACCCGTTTTCAGTGCCAATCCGCGGTCACACTGTTGACAACGCTCGAGAGCCGGCGACGTGTAAATTTTTCATCCCCGTTGCGAAACCTACCCCTAGGGCCACGGGCATGGGAGAGCAAGAGACGTGAAATCACTAAAGTCGCGCTATTCAGGTCCTGCCGAGCCGCCCATCAAACATACATTGCCCTTTGGGATTTTAACGATTGTTCCCAAGCCTTCTGAATTTGGTTCTTTATTTATTTATTTATTTACGCTGAATTTTTGTCTCCCTCCCCCCCTCTCTCTCTCTCTCTCTCTTCTGTTCTCTCCTCCCCTTCCTTCTGTTTTTGTGTGTGTATTGGAGAGCTGTGTGGTTTAGCTTGTGCCAGTAGGGGGGTTGTTTGCTAGGATTTTGCTCGTTTTGTTTATGAGGGAGATTGCTGACTGGTTTAGGTTGGTTGATTGGCTGGTTTAGGCTGGTTTGGTTGGTTGGTTGGTAGGTTTTGTTGGTTGGTCGGTTAGTGGGTTAGTAGGTTGATTTAGGTGGCTTAGTTTTATTTTTTTAATTCTTATTTTATTCTTTTATGTAGAGGATAATAGAATGAGCATTCATGTGCTGCTTACGTCCAGTCCCCGTGTGCATGCAGTTTTGTAAATCTTGTCATCTGTTCCCATCGGCACACAATGGCCTACTCATACGTACGTGTGTGTGTGTGGTTGTCTGTCTGTCTGTCTCTGTCTGTCTGTCTTTCTGTGTCTGTGTGTGGTGTTGTTGTTATTGTCGTTATTTTGAATTGCCTGTTTTTCCCTGCCCCTAATTTTGTGGTCGTTGTTGTTATTGCTACTGCTCGTGTTGCTGATATTATACCCACTGACCGTGAACGTAACCGTATTACCACATTTTTGAGAACTTTCCACTAATCTGATAATGGCGATATCAAGTATGCAGGGCACGGGAGAGAGAGAGAGAGAGAGAGAGAGAGAGAGAGAGAGAGAGAGAGAGAGAGAGAGAGAGAGAGAGAGAGAGATGCAGACAAAATGATATAATAAAAAAGAACAAGAGAGAGAGAGAGAGAGAGAGGGGGGGGGGAGGGAGAGAGAGAGAGAGACAGAGAGAGACAGAGAGAGACAGAGAGAGATTTAAAAAAGAAAAAAAAACCCAGATCTCTTTGGAAACAACACTGCAAAAAAATGACATCACAAATAAACCGTTGAATACTGTTGTACACGACATGAAGAAAACTAGGGAACAAAGGGAGACAATTTGGATGCTTATCTTTCCTTACAAGATCTGGCTATCTTCATCTTGCCCAGGCTTCACCTGTAAAAAGATAAAAGGTAAAGGTGCCCCCATAACCTATGTGGTCGAAGGGGGAGCGAGGCATCAGAGACCTCAGCTTCTCTAGGAGCCAGCATATTGGGGGCGGTGTCCATCTCCTCTCCCTCGCTGCTTTACCTTCCCTGACCCTGAAGCGGCCAGGTACCCATTGACAGCTGGGTGTACTGGGGGACTGTACTGAAACTAAAGCACGAAAACGGTCACCCATCCACTTGGTAACCACGCTGGATGCTGCTTAACCTTAGCTGGGGGAAAGCGACCGATCTGACCACTGAGCTAGCCCGTCCCCTGGAATCACCTGTGGTAATCAATAAATGATTTTTTTTAATGAGTACTGCACAATGCTTTTATATCTATCTTTTAATTCTGAGAAGGAGTAGATCCGAGTTTATGGTCAGCATATTGATCCCTTTGTAACTGTACTGCATTTTAGAGTCAGTGTGAGGATAGTATTTTCACTGTTTTAATACATGGACATAACAACAGATAATGGTTTCGGCAGTTTCTCGCTCATAA
>CM060335.1:19562977-19572977 GCA_030674155.1 Stramonita haemastoma | reverse complement strand
TGTCCTTTTGTTTTTAATCGTTGGTGCTTTTAGTTGTTATTTATTAGGCCTATTGAGGTTTTTTTGTTGTTGTTGTCTCGTTGTTTGTTTTACTTTCTTGGGAAATATTGCGTTTAAGCTTCTAGGCGGGGGCGGGATAGCCTAGTGGTCAGAACATTGCGCTCGCAATTTGACGACCCGGGTTCGATTCCCGTTCGAGGGGATTTTTCCACTGGAGTTCACATCAGTGCTGACTCCACTCTCCCCACCGAGGTCCCGTGTGCGAAGCACGCAAAACATCTTGCGCACGTCAAAACCTGTTCCACTTTTCGTAAGAGTATGCCATTGTATGCCGGTGGGAACAGATGACAGGATTCACAAAACTGCATACACACGGGGACTGGATGTAAAAAGCACATGAGTGCTTATTCATTATACTCGATACAAAAGATTAAATCAATAAATAAAATAAAACGGCATAAAACAATTTCATAAACTGAGGGTGCTTACTTACTGTGGCCACTGTAAAATAAGATTGTCGTCATTGCATAATTCTATTAAAAAACAAAAAAAAGTAACAGACAGTACTATAGACGAGCGAACTCTATGCAAACACACACACACACACACACACACGCACGCACGCACCACCACACGACGCACGCACGCGCACACACACACACACACACACACACACACACACACACACACACCACAAATGATTACAGAAAGTGTCGCTTTATTATTTTTCTTTTGTTAGGACTTACCTCGATTAAACTTATTGGACAGTAAGTTATAGCGACTGCAAAGCTGAATAAGTAACCATTTTATTCATACATCTCCCCCAAATGCAGAATGCGGCTACCTTAATGGCAGGTAAAAGCAGCCGCTACGCAAAATCTAACCACTCGAGGCTGTAGGTAAGGAACAGAGAAAAATTCAAACATGAGAAACATTAAGAGTTTCTTCCCAAGCTTGAAAAATGTTTACTTGTAAATTAGTAAAACTTTTAAGAGTTTGCGGTTTTGCACCGGCGTATTCCTATATTGTGGAGGGGTTGTTTCTCAAGGGTTTTTTTGCTGTGGTTTTCGTTTTGAGTTTTTTGGGTTTTTTTTTTATATCATTTATTACACAGGCTGTCATAAGCGTATGTTTATGTGTCTTGCACTTTCCAAGGTATCAAATGAATCAAATTTTTAAGTTCTGAATCTCTGAAAGTTTTAAAGTGTCCATGACCACTGCCTCAGCTGCCAGGTGTGTTGGACCAATCACACGCCAGCTGGTATCCACGTGCCACTGCAACAGAGAAAAGGTTAATTTAGTTTTCGTCCAGTAGATCATAGTACGTGTCAGTATAGCAACAACAAGCAAAAAGCATATTACGTGGTGGATCGGTGGTCTGGAGGTAATGCACCTGTCCAGAAAGCAAGAAGTCCGGGTCGGTGTGTGTAGTGGTTCGAACCCCGTTGGGGCCCAAAACTCCCCCCTCCCCCCCCCCCCCCCCCCCCCCCCCCCCCGCCTCCATGTATTAGACCATGAGTTGTGGTCTGGGTGCTCGTCTTTCGGATAGATGATAAACCGAGGTCCCAAGTGTTACACATCATTATTTAGCGCACGTAAAGGAATTCACAGCCACAAGTGGAGTTGTCCCTGCCAAAATTCTGTTTTTAAAAATAAGGCCACTCTGATAGGGAAACAAGAGCGGTTGTTGACAGGAAAAGAAAAAAGGGTGGCGCTGGTCTTGTGGCGACGCGTTCTTCCCGGGGAGAGCAGCCCGAATTTCACGCAGAGAAATCTGCTGTGACATAAAGTGGTGTACAGTGTAAAAATATATCTGCTCAGTTACGAAAAAAATAATTACCGGGACGACTGATGGACATACCCTATCCATCAAGACTAGCCTTCTTGCAGAAAAAAATGTGGCGTTATATCCGATTTGAAGATGTATAGAGGCCCAGTGCAAGTGTAAACACCTTTATTATTACAAACATTTCACTGAGCAAATCCTCCACTTGTTTGCTTGTAACAGAGTACGTGAAACAGATTTCTTCTTGTTCTTCGTCGTCGAACACTCCGACAGTAACTATTGTTGTTTGACATATCAGCAAATTAATGTGTGGCGCTGCCGTTAAGCGCCTGACAAGTCAGGCCCAGCGCATTCGACTTCGGCGTGGGAGAGAATTGTTGTCTTTGATGTCTTTCTGGGGGTAAAAAGACAGGAAGGAGAATAGACCAAGAAGGCAGAAAAAAGACAAAGAAGGATGTGACAGGAAGAAAAGGAACAAGGCCGAAACAAAAAAAAAGGGATAGAATAGAGGGAATTTCTGGAAAAAAATTTTCTAGAAGGTGGTGAAACTTTTTTTTTTTTTTTAACTCATAGGGCCCTGGCATCTCCACGTGGAATGAAATTGAATGTAAGCTTGTATTTTATTGTTCATTTACCGAAGGTCTTAAAGTCTCTTTGATTCTTTTGCTAAATGTCACGTACATCCGTCATACGTTAAGTTTTGTATTAAATTACCATCTGTACAAGAGAAGCCATAGTCATGTGCAAGACATTTCAAAAATCGTCATAAAACCCATTTTGTAGAAGCTCTTACTTTGTCTTTCTGTCTCTGTCTGTATGTCTGTCTGTCTATCTGTTGGTCGGTCTGTCTGTCTGTCTCTCTGTCTGTATAGTTGTCTGTCTGTACAGCTGTCTATCTGTCTCTGTCTCTGTCTCTTCTGTCTCTGTCTCTCTTCTCTCTCTCTCTCACACACACACACACACACACACACACACACACACACACACACACACACACACACACACACACACACAAAACAACACACAAACAAACAAACGAACTGCATACCGTTAGACATTTTATGAGTCAAGAGTGGAAAGTGTCAGGAGTCTGAAGACTTATGAACATTAGATTATTTGAACTCTCTCTCTCTCTCTCTCTCTCTCTCTCTCTCTCTCTCTCTCTCTCTCTCTCTCTCTCTCTCTCTCTCTCTCCTCTCTCTCTCTCTCTTTCTCTCGCACACACACACACGCACGGACGCACGCATGCACACACACACAAACAAACAAACTATATACCGATGGACATTGTATGAGTTAGAGTGGAAAGTGTCAGTAGTCGGAAGACTTATGAACATTAAATCATTTGAACTCACTCTCTCTCTCTCTCTCTCTCTCTCTCTCTCTCTCTCTCTCTCTCTCTCTCTCTCTCTCTCTCTCTCTCTCTCTCTCTCTCTCTCTCTCTCTCTTCCTTTCTCTCCTTTTCCTCCCCCCCTCTTTCTCTCCTTCCCTCCCTCTCTCTCTCTCTCTTACGTATTTTTTTTAGGAATCAAAGCTGTGTGTAACACTGGGCAAGTTGTTATATTCATGACCGGTACCATGTACGCCCTCATCAACCCCTACCCCGAAACACCAGGGCTTATGATAAATGTATATTGACATTTGCATTCTCTTTCAGTCTCGGTTCTCTTTGCTCTAGTCGTCGTCACTGTTCTCCTCTTGACTATTCTATTCCTCTTATTCCTCCTATAGTGCCTCCTCCCTGCATCCTATCTCCTCCTCCTCCTCACCTCTCCCTCCACCCCCCAACCCCGACCCCTACTACCACCACAACCTCCTCACCCTTCCCTAATAACTACACTGCACCCTCCCTTCACCTTTCTCCATCACTCCTAGACATCTCACTCACTAACCCCCTACAATCCCCCCCCCTCCGCGCCTCTCCACCCCCCCCCACCCCCCCACCCCCCTCTTCCTGTCTTCCTCGTCACTGCTTCATGACTGATGCTGCTACTGCTGGCTTGCTGCTACTGCTGCAAAGCAAAAGCAAAGCATAGCAAGAAAAGCAGACGCACTGACATCGCTGCATGCTGCACGACAAAAACTTGGGGGCCAAGCAACCAACCAGAATCCGTAGCGCTCCTGCTGTGCAGCGGGCCTGTTGCGGCAGCAGCAGTGCCGGATTGGCCCTCCCGATCGATCGTTGCGCCAAATTTCGTCGCCATCTTGGCTGCGCTAAAACAATAGGCTCCTTTGTGTGGAGGAGGGTGGGAAGGTGTAGTAGGGGGTGGGTGGAGGGGGGAGGGAGCCGGAGGGGAGAAGCCCTCTTCTCTCTTTTCTCTTTTCTCTCTCTCTCCCTGTTGTTCTCTTGTCTCATCATCGCCTTGCCATTGGTGGATCGTTAGCTTGACGTTGATTGGTTACGAGTGGGGTTGTGGAAATGGGGTTCTCATCTCAGTTGTTGTTGTTGTTTTTTAGGGTTGTGGGGGTGGGGGGGGTTAGTTTGGTTTGGTTTTTCCGTTTTTGTTTGTTTTTGTTTTTTAGTTTTGGTGTCAGGGGTGGGGGGTTGTTTTTGTTTTGGGTAGGAGTTAGGATGTGATTGTAAATGGCGAGGTTACTGAGTTTGGATTTTTTTTTTTTTGGTCTGTCTACCTACCTGTTTGTATGTTCTCTGTCTGTCGATCTGTTACTGTTTATCTGTTTGTTTTTGTTGTTTTCTTCCATGAATTCTCTCTTATCTCTGTGCGCGCGTTGTTTTCTCTCTCTCTTCTCTCTTGTCTCTCTCTCTGTCTCTCCCCTTCTCCCGTCTTCCCTCAATAAAAATGTTCTTTCTTTCTTTCTTTCATTCATTCATTCATTCATTCATTCATTCATTCATTCATTCATTCATTCATTCATTCTCTCTCTGCCAATCTCTTTATCTATCTATCTCTCTATCTATCTACCTCTCAATCTATCTATTCTATCTATCTATCTATCTATCTGTCTGTCTGTCTGTCTGTCTGTTGTCTGTCTGTCTATCTATCTATCTATCTGCCTGTGTCTATCTCTTTTCTCCATCTGTCTGTTAGTCAGTCGGTCTGTCCGCAAGTCTGTCTGTCTCTCTCTCTTTCTCTGTTTGTTTGCCTGTCTGTCTGTCAGTCTCTTCTCTGTATGTCTGTCTGTATGTATGTCTTGAGTGTTGCTCAAGAATGAATAAATAGACAATCAATAAATAACACACACACACACAACGCTCGCACGCACGCACGCATGCACGCATGCGCGCATGCACTTCAAACCATTTTATTTTCTTTTGTTTACTGATGATTTCAACACACACTTATATGATCAAATTTTAAAAAGCAATGTTCCATATCAAGCACGAAGTTATACATTTAAACTTTTAAAAAATAGTTTCCCAGCAAGAAATCACTGTGTGTTCAATATTTCATATATCTTATATTATATACTACACCCTACCTGCCAATAACTGAACTATAGAGGTACTTAGCCAACTTTCAAATCCTGCACCTTATCAAACCCTGGGTGCTTACAGGGTGCTTGTGTGGTGTGGTGTGTGTGTGTGTGTGTGTGTGTGTGTGTGTGTGTGTGTGTGTGTGTGTGTTGTGGTGTGTGTGTGTGTGTGTGTGTGGTGTGTGTGTGTGTGTGTGTGTGTGTGTGAACCCATCAATATGCAAACAGGAAAATTGCAAGACCTCTATAACATGCCAATGTGATATTCAGTGTGTTTGTAAATGCACAGAGAAACAAAGCACAGGTAAATCTGCATGGGAATACCTTGGGATATCATAAATTATTATATATATAAAAAAACTTACAAGATGTGGGCCACAAAAATTCGAAACTGCAAACTGCAACTTTGGAATCATTTAAATAAGAAGCTTCTTACTGTGCCCACTAGGCTATCAAAAAACATCAAATAAATAAGAAAACAACACTTTCAATTTTAGCACATTTTTTAAACTTTCACTTAATCTTTCCTTCGATAACAATTCAGAGATTAAACAATGATTTGAGAAGATAGATCTATTTGGGAGATAGCTTTTCTTCTCTTTCTCGAAATCTAATCTATTTTTAATATTCTTCTTAAACACACACACACACACACACACGCACGCACGCACGCACACGCACGCACGCACGCACGCACGCACGCACACACACACACTCACTCACTCACTCACTCACTCACTCACACACACACACTGTGACACACCACACAAACTCACTCACTCACTACTCACTCATTCACACTAACTCTCTGGCTTCCAGAATCAAACCACACTAAATTTATCAAGTAAAAAATCCATCCTGCCATCGTTTTTGCTTTAAACTCCCTCTGTGCCCAGACAAGTAGTTTCCACTCTCTCTGTTAAAACACACGTCTTTCATCCACAGCTCTCAGCCTTAGCAAGACTGTGTAAACTACATCCCTGCCACCCTGCCCTGCCCTGCCCTGCCCCTGCCCTGCCCTGCCCTTGCCTCACCCCCAGAGGGCAAAAACACACACAACAATGCTGATGACGTCTGTGCCAAGTATGGCCCAGTGTCCTCTCTGTGTCTGGGGTGTGAATGGAAGTGGCAGTACCTGTGGTATTTCTTTTTGCTTTGGGGAAAAGTAGTTTGCCATGAAGCAGAAATGTTTTGTGTGTGGATCTCTGCCTTAGGCAGCACGATGTTTGGCCACAGTGTGTCTCTGGGGAATTCTCTGTACAAGACCAGGTATGTTAGAGAGAGATGGAGGGAAAACAATGTCTGATAGCGCATGGCTGATACTACCTTGGGTCATGAAGAACACTGATGCATTGATGGAAGTTTTAAAACCATGTTGGGAACTGTACAAGGCAAGAGAAAGGAAGCTGAAGACAGCTATGTCATGGATGTTGCTTCTTTATCAGAGGTGGTTTTGAGTTTTTAAAAAAGTACTTGGCTATGGAGCAGCGATGGTCCGGGATTCTTTTTGCCCCAGGCAGTAAGTTCTGTGACAGCACTTTTTTCCTTGGTATTCAATTTATGAACTGTTGTACAGAGAGTGTGGACACATCCTTCACCCTCCCCCCCCCCACCGAAAAAAACAAAGACACACACACACACTCACACATACAGACACATGCTCACACACACACACACACACACACACACACACACACACACACACACACACACACACACCACACATAATATATATATATATTATATATTATATGTATATATATATATATATATATATATTCCAAGAATCGAAGCACACCAAATTTAGCAAACAAAAATCCCCATCCTAACATCTTTGGGGTTTTTTTTTTTGTTTTTATTCAAAATTCCCCTCTGTGCCCAGACAAGTAGTTTCCACTCTCTGTGTTAAAAACACACGTCTTTCATCCACAGCTCTCAGCACTTAGCAGACTGCGTAAACTACATCCCTGCCATCCTGCCCTGCCCTGCCCTGCCCTGCCTCACCCCCAGAGGGGAAAACACACACACACAATGCTGATGATGTCTGTGCCAAGTATGGCCCAGTGTCCTCTCTGTGTCTGTCTGTGGTGTCAATGGAAGTGGCAGTACCTGTGCTATTTCTTTTTGCTTTGGGGGAAAAGTATTTTGCCATGAAGCAGAAATGTTTGTGTGGATCTCTGCCCCAGGCAGCACGATGTTTGGCCACAGTGTGTCTCTGGGGAATTCCCTGTACAAGACCAGGTATGTTCAAGAGAGATGGAGGGAGAACAATGTCTGATAGCATGTGGCTGATACTACCTTGGGTCATGAAGGACACTGATGCATTGATGGAAGTTTTAAAACCATGTTGGGAACATGTGTACAAAGCAAGAGAAAGGAAGCTGAAGACAGCTATGTCATGGATGTTACTTGTTTTTCACAGGTGGTTTTGAGTAGAAAAGTACTTAGCTATGAATTGGTGATGTTTTGGGATTTCTTTTTTTTTGCCCCAGGAAACAAGTTGTGTGACAAACTTTTTTCCTTGGTGTTCAATTTATGAAATGCCAAGAGTGTTGACCCCTCCCCTCCCAAAATGATGTCATTAACACCCACACCGAAAGACAGAGTCACACACATAGACACACACAGACACACACAGACACACACACACAGGCACACACACACACACACACACACACACACACACACACACACAACACACACACACACATTCCAAGATTCAAAGCACACCAAATTTAGCAAACAAAAACCCATCCTGCTATCTATCTGTTTTTTGTTGTTTTTTTAAATTTTATTCAAAACCCCCTCTGTGCCCAGACAAGTAGTTTCCACTCTCTGTGTTAAAACACACGTCTTTCATCCACAGCTCTCAGCACTTAGCAGACTGTGTAAACTACATCCCTGCCACCTTGCCCTGCCCTGCCCTGCCCTGCCCTGCCTCACCCCCAGAGGGAAAACACACACACACACAATGCTGATGACGTCTGTGCCAAGTATGGCCCAGTGTCCTCTCTGTGTCTGGGGTGTGAATGGAAGTAGCAGTACCTGTGGTATTTCTTTTTGCTTTGGGAAAAGTATTTTGCCATGAAGCAGAAATGGTTTTTTGTGTGTGTGGATCTGTGCCCCAGGCAGTATGATGTTAGGCCACAGTGTGTCTCTTAGGAATTTTCTGTATGATACGAGGTACATTGTGAAGAGATGAAGAACAAACATTTTCCAAGAGCATATGTCTGCTTATTGCTTGGGGTCATGAAAGATTGTGTGTGTGTTGAAGAAAATTGTGGAGGTATGTTAGGGACCTTGGTAAAAAGTGAGAGAAAGAAAACTGGAAATAGGTATGTCATTGACACTGATTCATTACCTGAAGTGGGTTTTTCGGTTTTGCACGAAAGTACTTTTATCCCATGGATGGATGATGTTTCATCTAACCTACCTACATCAAGCACCATGTACTATGGCAAAAGTGTTTTCGTGGTGGTCATTTCCTCAAGAGGTGCTGTAAAGAGAATGTGTGGACACACGAAGCCCCAGAGAGCCCGACACTGGAAAGTTAAAATTGGGTGGGGGCGGGGAGATTGGAGGTTACTTTAGATTTCAGGGATACATCGTTATTTTTGGCAGTTCTCTGATTGTGCCTAAGGACATGCTTGTGTATTTGTGTGTGTGTGTGTGTTGTGTGTGTGTGTGTGTGCGCGTGTGCAGTCTTGCACTGAGACATTGCATCCCACCCATATGTCTGACAAACTTAACACGGAGTGAATGCTCAATCACCACACACACACACACACACACACACACACACACACACACACACACACACACACACACACACACACACACCATTAAAATCAACCAAATGGATATAACCCCCCCCCCCCCCCCCCAAAAAAAAAAAATATATCTGCAAATTTTCACTGTCCCCAGACAAGTAGTTTCCCCCCGCTCTCCTTGACAAAACACAAAGTCTTTCATCCCCAGCTCTGAGCACTTTGCACACAGTGTGAACCCCAGCCACACCCCAACAAGGCCCAACACTCACAGTGCTGAAGTCTTCACCAAACATGGCCGGTCCGCTGCTATCTGTCCCCTGCGTCCATGGTAGGAGTAGAAGTGCCAGTATGTGTCATGTCTCTTTTCTGGTTTTGTAGGGGAGAAAAGTACTTTACCATGAATCGGTGATGTTTCGGTGGATCCTTCTTCCCTCAGGCAGCAGCGAGTTGTATGGCAGCGATGTTTCTGTGGTGATGATCGATCTGATGATGGTAGCTGATGTGGAGAAAGTGTAGACACACTTTGCCCTGAAGGATTAGGACCAGATAGAACATGAGGGGGATGTGTGGAAGACTTTGGGGATATGAATGTTTGGCTGCTCTTGTGTTGAGGTCATACTGGAATATCTTTGGTCTTTTTTGCAGATGCATCAGAAGCTTGTTTCCCTCATGTGGACTTAGATGTATAGGATTAGGTACATTTTTTCCTGTTTCCAAAGCATTTTATACAGATATTCGCACTTGGCATATTGTTTGTGTTCTTGTTTATACACCAGAATGCCCAAATGTTCTTAAGACTTCATGATTGTGTTTCCTGTGTTCTGTGCTTCTATACAAAAGTATTTTTATCAGTAGCAATTTTAACACATCTTTCTGTTCTGAAAAACAAGTGCTTCTTTATAAAACGGCATTTAAGTCAGCAGAGAAGGTAGTGTCACTATTTGCTATTGCTGAAGTGTTTAACATAATCTGCCTTATTCAAAAACTAAAACTAAGGTTAGGGAAGACA
>CM060335.1:19557977-19560477 GCA_030674155.1 Stramonita haemastoma | reverse complement strand
GGAGTTCGAAATCAGTGCTGACTCCCTTCCCGCAAAAGTCCTTTGGATGAGACTTATTTTGAATATGACCATTGAGATTAGACCATTTTGTGCACATGTTAAAAAAAATTTCCGCCTTTTGGAACAGTAGCCTATTTCACTGGTAGGAATGGGATGGCCATTTTTAAAAAAAAAAAAAATAAATAAAAAGTGCATGCATCAGGTGTTGTGTTTAGACACAATCCCAAAGTTGCAATGCAGCACGGTGACATATGCAAAATTTCGCCATTGATAAACATCGGAATCAGCTGAAAAAAAGGCACTTTAAGGGTCCTTGAACTGAATGAGAAAAATATATTCTGCATAGCTCTTTTCACTTTGATAGACTTTTTTTTTTAATAACACACAGCTAGATAAAAGGTGACAACAGTGAAAACATCATTTTATTAAGTCAGGCCATCATAAATCTGTTGTTACGTTTCGAGAACAAAGACTTCATTCATTAAGTCATAATACCGAAAAACAAAAGCCATTTTGTCACAGTGGAGGGGCTCTTCATTAAGTCATGATAAAACAAAGATGAAACCATGATGGTAAAACCATTATCACTGCATAGCATCAGAGAGTCGGTTTATGAAAGTCAGGACTAGAGATAAGAACCACCCAAATCTGCATCATAATACAGGATGTTGCTACTTTACCGAATTTTCCGAGGCTGTTTTGTTTAGGTTTTTTTGTTGTTGTTTTGTTTTTTTTGGGGGGGTGTTGTTTGCTTGCTGGCTGTTTTGCTTGTTGGTTGATTTGGCTTTTTTTGTTTGGCTTTTTTTGTTGTGGTTTTCTGTTTGTTTGTTTGTTTTGGGGGGTCTTGTTTTGTTTATATCCAGTAAGCCCACGGGACACTCACCCTGATAGCGGGGGCTGCTCCTAGCCCAGAAAACACCAACACTGTCTGTAACAGAGATCGAACTCGCTACCACCTCACCACAAATCCATGGCACTAGACACGGCACCATGCCATGGAGGCTGTTTCTTTGTGTATAATTACAGAGCTCAGTTGCCTACTCTCTCTCTCTCTCTCTGTGGTGGCTATTCTTGCCTTGTCTGGCACTTTTGCTTTGTCTGCACAGTTTTGGGAAGGTTCGTTTTGCCTGTGTTTGTTTTTTTGTTTTTTTTGAATGTCAGTCGGTCGGTCAGCTCTTGTATGTTGTTGTTTCCTTTTTACTGCCCATGTTTCTATTCCTGTGTCGCGATCCATAATCTAACAGCTTTTACAAATAACTTCCAGATAGCTGCATATTGGCGCCCTTGTTTACCCAGTCAAACCTACGAATATTTTCAGGCAGCTGTTTCCCTATAAATCTAAAGATCTTGTTCAAATTTTACCTGCAGGCGTGTATATTGACATAAAGGATATATTACTGTGTGAGGAATGTTGTTGAGAGTAATCAGCCTGCTGATAGCAGTATGGGATGATATTCGTGTAAACTGTATAACCAGTTGTAGTTCCTTGTGAAATGTCCATCTTGTCAGTTGAGAGTCAAAGCAAACAGTTATTTTATTTTATTTTATTCATTTATACCACTTTATGTCACAACAGATTTCTATGCGTGAAATTCAGGGCTGCTCTCTCCGGGGAGAGCGCGTCGCCACAAGTGCAGCGCCTACTCATTTTTTCTTTTTTCTGACTGCAACTGTATTTGTTTCCCTATGAGAGTGGCTTTTTTTCTACAAATTTTGCCAGGGTCAACCCCTTGTTGCCGTGGGTTCTTTTACGTGCGCTAAATAGTGATGTGTAACACACGGGGCTTCGTTTGTCGTCTCATACGAAAGACTAGCGCCCAGACCACCACTCATGGTGTAATGATGGGGGAAAAGTTTTGGGTCCAAACGGGATTCGAACCACCGCACACTCCGACCCGGACTTTTCACTTTCTAGGCAGGCGCATTACCTCTAGACCACCGATCCCCCGTTACAGACGTAGAAGCATTGCTCTGTCTTCTGAGTCACTGTTGAATGATATTCGTATAAACTGTATAACCAGTTGTTGTTCCTTGTGAAATATCTCTGTTTTCAGTTGAGAGTCAGAGAGCAGACAGTATAGTACAGACGTAGAGCATTGCTCTCTTTCTCTTCGAGTCACTGTTGAAATAACTGAAAGATGGTGTCAGCATTGCGAAATAAACTTTCTTTCTTCAATAAAAGGATTGACACTGACAAAAAGAGAGTTGGGTCTTGGGAACACGGCTTGTGAACCCTTTGCCATTCTGAGTCTGTCCTCTACGACTTCGGACATTTGAGAAGGGGGGAGGGGGGACAGTCAGTTCTTATTTGATGTTGTCTTTTCCTCTCTTTCTCTGACTGCTTCTTCCTATTCCTTCTTTCCGTTCTGTTTTAGTTCTGGACCCATGCCATTAAAAAAATTGTTTTAGCTGTTGATTGTGATTATTTGTTTTGTTCTGTCTGTTTTGTTTTAGTTTATGTTTCTTTTTTGGAGAAGGGGGGGGGGGGGGAGACCCAGCT
>CM060335.1:19550477-19552977 GCA_030674155.1 Stramonita haemastoma | reverse complement strand
AATTTCACGCAAAAGAATCTGTCCTGACTTAAAGTGGTATGCAATACAATACAATACAATACAATACAATACAATACAATACAATACAATACAATACAATACAATACAATACAATACAATACAATACAATACAATACAATGCGATGCGATGCATGCAAAGCAATACAATACAGTACAATACAATACAATACAATACAATAAACGTTGTGAAGTTGCCTTCAGTCTCAAAGTGCTGATTGTCAGACTGAAAACGACAAGTTTGTTCATCTCTTATCTCTGATTTTGAATGTCGTAACCCTCTTATCCTAATACACAGCAGTGGGCATGCACTCCAAAGTCGGATGAGACTATAAACCGAGGCCTCGTGAGCGAACGCTCCCAGAACAACTTACGCACACGTTAAAATATGTTCCACTTTTCGAAAGAGTAGGCCATCATTGCGTGCTTGTGGGAATAGATGACAAAATTTACAAAACTGCACACACAGGGGGACTGGTGTAAAAAAAAGCACCTGAGTGCTTATTCCATTATCCTCAAATAAAAAAATACATGAAATAAAATAATAAATAAATAAGTCGTTGGCTATAAGGCCTTCAACGGGCATGCTGAATATTCATATTTTTCTCGAAAAGCCATGGTATTATTGATCATTCCTTGTGAGAAAGATGTTTCCAATGGTTTATTGCCATTAACTCTTTTGAGCGAAAGAGACACACAAAAAATATCATATCAATAAATAAATGAGGGGTTTTAGCAGCCAAGCAAGGGAAGCTATTCTTAAAAGAAAGAGAAAAAACAAAGACATAAAGATAAAAGGCAAAGAAGAGCGAAAGGAAGAAAGAAAGAAAGAAAGAAAAAGAAACACACACACACACACACACACACACACACACACACACACACACACACACACACACACACACACAACACACACACACACAGAAGAAAGAAAGCAAGTAAGAAAAAAAGAAGAAAAAGAAGAAAGCAAAGAAAATCAAGAAAGAAAGAAACCAACAAAGAATGAAGATAGAAAAAAATACTAACACAAAAAGCAACAACAAAAAAAGGGAAATGATAGGGCAAAAACAGCATATTCAATGCTCTCACCAAGGATCCTGAATAAACAACAACAACAACAACAACAACAACCACCCTCCTGTCAACAAAGCTATTCCACCTACCGTGTAACCTTGATCATATTAAACATCATTCGTGCACACTCACGAGTACACCCCCCCCCCCTCCCCTCCCCTCCCCACTCTCTCCTCACACCATAAAGCCTCTCACATCAACCCCACCACCACCACCACCCCTTCCCCACCTCCACACCTATCACCCCAGCCCCTCCTTCCTGCTACCCATCCACCATATATATATATATATATATATATATATATATATATATATATATATATATATATATATATATATAATATACGTACGTACGTACGTACGTACGTACTACTACGTACATACATACATACATACATACATACATACATACATACATACATACATACATACAACATACATACATACATACATACACAACACGTATCTTTCTATTTTCGAGGGCTGCTGATGAGGTCATAAAAAGATGCCAAAGCCAGTGAAGCATGAAAAGTGGCGCTCGGATATCGGCTACGCGAGGTCTTTGATCTTGTCGACAGGTGTGTAGGGAAAGCGAGAGGTAAATTGAAAGTGGATATCGCCGGTCCATCTATCATTTTTCATTTGTATTTTGGAGATGTGTTTATTTATTGTATATTGATTGCGTTTAATGTTGCCAAGCTGGTGCTTTTGGGGGAGAGAGAGTGGGGGGGAGAGAGGTGGGGGAGGGAGGGAGGGAGGAGAGAGAGAGAGAGAAGAGAGAGAGAGAAGAGAGAGAGAGGAAGAGAATGAAATGAAATGAAATGAAATGAAATGAAAATGGTTTTCTTTTCACTGAACATCAGCCTTGGGCCACAATTCAAAACGAAGTGGAGATGGGAGAGTGGATGTGCGTGCATATAACGAATTTGTTCAAAATCTCATGATAAAGCAACAGTACACACTTGATACACCTCTTCTTTTTTTTCTCTATTACTTAGTTTACATAAGTTCTGCCGTGGTCTTTCTTCTCGAACAGAATGGAATAAAAATGTTGCTAGCTGCACTGAACGACATTTACTACGTGCCTGAAGAAGAAAAGGCATAGGCACATGACGTAGATCTTCCCGGTAACTGGTTCGCAAATCTGTATATAATGAACAAATATATATGGAATGATACTCATCTTCAATAACGTTTTTGCACAAAGAACAGTTTTTATCTTGATAAGTGTTGCCTTATCTATTGAGATTATTGTTTTAAAGTAAGAACAATCATTCTGGCCTGTGACAGTGCAGCTCTGAAACAATAAATGTCAATGTTATGAAGATACAATTCTTTTTCAAAAACAGTCTTAAAAGATCCATATGTAGCGTACCTATTGCTCTCCTTCATGACACCTGACCACTCC
>CM060335.1:19515477-19537977 GCA_030674155.1 Stramonita haemastoma | reverse complement strand
CCCCTCATTCTCCACCTTCTCCTCCTCCTCTTCCTCCTCCTTCCATCCACCCTCTTTGATCCAAAATCAGAAAGTGGCTCTGATCTTCACAGTGTTTGTGGTGAAGGCAACGAACGGCGAAAACTTCAGTTTATCTTGCAATGTCTTCGATCCGGGTTCTCCTTACAAGGGAAGCAATTTAGCAAGGGAGAGAACTGGCACAAGCTGATCAGAACGTCAAATAGCAACGGTCGTATCTCGCTGCCCGGCTGATAGGAACAAAGCCTCTCAAGCACTCACTCTAATTTGATTGCGCTCTGTCTTAAAAGCAGAGCCCTGAGCAAAGAAAGGTTGGAATGTTGCTTTTACTCTACTCTACTCTACTCTACTCTGCTCTGCTCTGTGTGTGTGTGTGTGGTGTGTGTGTGTGTGTGTGTGTGTGTGTGTGTGTGTTGTGTGTGTTGTGTGTGTGGTGTGTGTGTGTGTGTGTTTGTGAGCCTTTCTGATCGTGTTTTTGTCTATATATGCATGTGGCTTCTGTGTGTGTGTGTGTGTGTGTGTGTGTGTGTGTGTCGTGCGTGCGTGCATGTGTGTGTGTGTGTGTGTGTGTGTGTGTGTGTGTGTGTGTGTTGTGTGTGTGTGTCCGTCTACCTATCTATCTCTGCTTTGCCTCTGCCTGTCGCTGTCTGTCTGTCTTTGTTTTAGTCTGTCTGTCTGTCGTCGGTCTGTCTGTCTGTCTGTCTGTCTCTCTCTCTGTCTCTCTGTCTCTCTGTCTCTGTCTCTGTCTCTCTCTCTCCTCTCTCTCTCTCTCTCTCTCTCTCTCTCTCTCTCTCTCTCTCTCTCTCTCTCTCTCTCTCCCTCTCCTTATCTCCCACTAGTAAACATAGTTATAAACGAAAGATTAAACTTGCATTAAACTTGTTAGATTTGATGAAAATAGAAAATATTCTTTCATAAAGACCAGAAATCTTCCCCCAAACAAGTACACATATATGTGGAAGATTAAACTTATATTGATGTTATTCAAATGAATCAAATATCATAGCATTGCTCCAGAAACACAAAAATCTCAGATTCCACTCATGGCTTCATCAGTGTATTGTGAGGGTCAAATGCTGATAAAAACTTAATGTGCAAATGAGAAATAACAATTCTGTGGACATTTCATTGTGAAAGACACAGCTATAGCAATAGATCTATATGAAATATTCCTCATGATCTCACACCTCCGTCAGCAAAACGCAAAACTGAAACTCCCCTCATGTCTCTGCGCCTCCCCTGACATCATCTGTCATCTATCTCCATCACTGCTGTCATCGGAAGGAGCTCCACAAAACGCCATTCAGTCATAGAGTTGGCAATGCCTCACCACTCGGCTTTCTTGCCCTTCTTTCAGAGTGTTCATATCTCATATTCGTCACCCTCTCTGTCTTCCTTCTGTCAGTCAGTCATCAAATCCCAGGCCAAAAGCTTCATTCAGGAGGTACATAATATCTAAACCAAACAGTCCACCAGAGCGAAATCACCAAGTCGGTTTTTTGGATAGAAAAACTAACAAGAGTTCATCCGCCACTTTAAACACCCAGAGCCTCTTAAACGGTCAAGTGGGCTCTTCAACTGAACACTTCAATACAGACCACACACAAAGGCTAATAAATTTGAACACACTTTCTACTAATACACAACTCTGAAGAAGTTCTTTCCTTTTTGAACTATCTACCCGCTTTGATGATATACGGATTATCTTTTTTTTTTAGGTGCTGGAATGTGATTGAGGTAAAGTACGAGTGGGATAAAGAAGACCAAACAGAAGATCCCAGTTCCTCAAACAGTCAGGGGAAGGGGAAGTAGGCGATCTGAAGAGGAAGCAGATCAAGTAACACAACTCGTGGGTGGTCAGTCAAGGTGCGGGTTATCTACCGTGATAGCTGAGGATCAAGGAGGGAAATGCAAAAACTGTTTGCTCTGAAAGTCAGCGACACTTCATGAACGGCTTCAGACAACACAGGTAGCGAAAAGTTAATGATTGATATTCTAGGTTAAAAAAAATATGGGTACAGATGAGAGAGAAGAAAGGGTAGTAGTAGCTGTTGTAGTAGTGTGGAACAAACGCTGTGTTGCAGTGTTGTGTGTTGCACTATTGTGTTTTCCCATATTGTACTGTGTTGTCTTGACTTGTGCTGTATTAGATTTTATTATATTGTAGTGCATTACATTGCTTTGTATTGACATTGTGTTACATTGCATTGCACTGCATCACATCGCATTGCATTATATTGTATTAGTGTTGCATTGTAATGCATTCTATTGTGTTCAAAAAAAGTCTCTTATATTCCCAAACCTCTTGTCCTCTGTAAATCCTTTGTTTAGCATTTTATTGCATTCTATCTTACCTTTGGACATAACTTCATATATTTTAAACTTCCCTTCTTTTTCTATGAGTACTTTGTTGAATACCATCTGAGGACTGCCAGAAAATTATCAAACAGCAGCTAATATAACTTGAGAGAAATAACAAAAGCTATATGGTACGAACATACCTGGTTAATCTGTAGACACTATACACACAGCACTTTCTTGATGTTCAAGTAGCTTCTGTAACTGACCACTTACTTACAGGCCACACACAAGTATGACTACATTTGGACACAGTTCCTGTTAACACTGGACACAGTAACAGTCAGTCTCTTCTTTCTCTCTTGTGTCGTCTGTTGATTACATACAATCCCAAGCGATATCTGGGCATTTTACAAGAAGATGAGTACATAAGATATTAAGAAGAGACCAAACAGAAGATCCTAGTTCCTCAAACAGTCAGGGGAATTGGGGGGGGGGGGGGGGGGCAGGGGAATCTGAAGAGGAAGCAGATCAAGTAACACAACTCGTGGGTGGTCATTCAGGGTGCGGGTTATCTCCCTTGGTAGCCGTCCAAGCGGGGATCAAGAGGTGAAATGCAAAAACTGTTTGCTCTAAAAGTCAGCGACACTTCGATGAATGGCTTCAGACAACACAGGTAGAGGACAATTAATGATCGATATTCAGGGCAAAAGAAAAATGGGTACAGATGAGAGGGAAGAAAAGTTAGCTGTAGTAGTGTGGAACTAATGCTGTGTTGTGATGTGTGTGTTGGTTGTCTTGATTGTACCATTTACCATGCACTGTGTTGTCTTGTATTGTCTGTCTTTGTGTGTTGTACTGCATTACATTACACACACACACACACACACACACACACACACACACACACACACACACACACACACACACACACACACACACACACAGAAGAGAGAGAGAAGAGAGAGAGAGAGAGAGAGAGAGAGAGAGAAGAGAGAGAGAGAGAGAGAGAGAGAGAGAGAGAGAGCACGATTCAGAGATTGACAGACATACAGAGAAGGACAGAAGAAGGCAGAGAAAGCCAAAAACAGAAAAGATCAGTAGCAGCCATGAACCATAATTTATCAGGCCATCCCTATGACGCTATTCCATAAATCTCTCACAGGACACAGAAGGCTAAATGGCAGCCCCCTCTCCCGGTTCCAGAGGCCAGGGGTAAATTTTCCCCTCACTCCTTGCTCCCTGTAGTAGATGATCCTGGGAGGGCATGGGTTGTGTGTGGAGGGTGAACCCAATAACATGATATTAACCCATGAACAGACAGACTCCCTGCACATCATCCATGTCTGGCTGGTCATAATAGTGACTTGAACTATCCTCACCTCCGTTTCATTTTCTCCTGACGTGGACGTTAGTGAGATGAGATTGGTTCTATGTGTGGGCCGCTCCAACAAAGAAATTGCCGGCAAAACCTTGATTATTTTTCACGCTTCTGGTTCTTTATTTCTCCTTGTTTTCATTTCTGTCTGTGCCTGTGTGTCCATTTTGCTGACAATCTGTCTGTGTCTCTCTAGTAAATGTTATAAATATTTCGTTATTCAAGCAGAAAAGGACAAGAAAAGGAGAGAGGCTACACTTCTTTTTTTTTTTTTTTACTTCTAGCGAATTGAGTTTGTATGATCTAAAATTTTCTAAGAAAAAAAAGGAGCACAAAAAGTAAAGTGTACAATCAGATCTAAATGAGCAAGAAATTATTGTGAGTCTATCAATGTCGGTAAGGACATTGACCAAGAAGCCATCTGTTCATTGATGTATCACCAATCCAGCCAGCCAGCCATTAATGTATCAATCAAATAGTTACTCAACCTTTTGATTTTGGCTACAGATTAAAAAAAATTCCCTTAACTCTTTGAGAAGTGATTGGAATGGTGCTTTGAACATTTCAGGCTCTCTGTCTTTAATTTAAGTAAGCTGTTGGAGCCCATCCCTTTGCAAGTGACAGACTACAAGCTGGGCATGTTTGTGTCATCTGTCCACCAACCATAGCCAACTTACTACTCTGTTAAACGTGTTTGAGTTTTTTAACATGTGTGCATAAGAGATGCTATGTCTGTATGTGCATATGGGACTTTGGCTTACAGTCTTATTTGAAAGACTTACACAAAAATGGAGTAGAAAACGTTCCTTAGTCCAGAGAAGAAAAAAATGTATTCAGGAATCACCTTTTATTTTATTTTATTTTATTTTTATTATTTATTATATTTATATTTATTTTAATTTTATTTTATTTTATTTATTTATTTTATTTTATTTATACCACTTTATGTCACAGCAGACTTCTCTGCGTGAAATTCGGGCTGCTCTCCCCGAGAGCAGAGGTGACTTGGACCTGCACTCTGACACAACCATCAAATCATGTACCCGGCACTCAAACTACTAGCCTTTTGCCTGTCTTTCTTGTCTATCTGCCTATGGAGTTGTTTCTGACGACATTGATGTCTTCTGTATTGAATTTTTGCCAAGTGATGTAAATGCTCTGTCAGAAGCTTCAGAGACTTTATAACAGCTTGCAGGGATCAGCTTATCCAAAAGGCAACTTTTAAAAAGGAGTGTACTTCTATCTGCTTTAATCACATCACAATAAGAAGACAATATTTACACACGAGGAATGAAGCAAGAGCAGAAATAATGATCATTATTTGAATGGACAGATCAGTTATTCATTTCATTTCCCCGAAACAAAATGTGCTCCTGTAGTTTTGGTCTCTTCTTGAAAGTTTCCACACCCTCATATTAGACTTATGAGCATGTCATGCAATCGTGGTCTTTGAGTCGGCTGTTTATATCAAGGCATTGGTGTGATATGAAGTGTATTGTGTGTTTATCTTTCATTCTGGCGAACGCATTTCCATTATCTGCATTATCTGCAAAGAAGAGAGACAAAAAGGACAAGGAACATTAAGAGAGTCAGGACAGAGAGGTACAGGGAAAGTCAACTTATACAAAGACAAAATTAGAACAGTAAAGAGAGAAGGGGGAGGTGAGCGTACAGGAACAGACATGACAGACGCACAAAGAAACTGAGAGAGACGGAGAGATGTAAAAGAGACAGACAGATAAATAGATTGACAGACAGCAACAGTGACAGACAAACAGACAGAAAGGCAGACAGTAACAGAAATGTAAGGGAAGGGGTTGTAGAATATAGAGACAGAGACAGGCAGAGAAAGGCAGGAAGAGAGGGAGGAGGGAGAGAGAGAGAGAGAGAGAGAGAGAGAGAGAGAGAGAGAGAGAGAGAGAGAGAGAGAGAGAGAGAGAGATCACAAACAGCTCTGAACCATGATTTATCAGGTCACCATGATGACGCCTTTCCATAAATCTCTGCACAGGACACAGAATGCCCCCACTCCCAGTTCCGGAGGCTAGGAGTAAACTGTTTCCACTTTCCCTGGGATGCTGTTGTTCACGATGCTATGAGGACAGGAGTTGTTTGACAAAAGTGAACCTAATTACATGCTGTTAACCCTTGAACACACACATTCAATCTGTATCATCAACATTTTCCTTGTTATAAATGTGGGTTGAGTTGTTGACGCTTCCATATATAATTTTGTTTGGTGTGTGTGTGTGTGTGTGTGTGTGTGTGTGTGTGTGTGTGTGTGTGTGTGTGTGTGTGTGTGTGTGTGTTGGAGTTGGGGTCTGACTTCCTCTTTGGTGAAGAGTTCCTTCTTACCATTTTCCATTTGGTAAGGACTTGGGAGACAAATGCGTATTAGTCTTCATCCTTCTAATCCTCTTTTTTTTTTATCTTTCTGTTCTTTTTTTTAGACATGGAGAGGAATGGGCTCCGCCATGCAACATTGCTCAAGAGACACCACATGGACGTGAAACCCAATGCTAATTCCATACTGGCTCAGTCATCGCCTCGTATAAGCACTGCACCTTCCCTTGCTGACTATCTGGACGGAGGTGAAAAAGTAGGTGACTGGTGAAACAAAATCACTACGTGATGGAAACAAAATTACTAATGGTACATGAAACGTAGGATTTCTGAGAGGACTGGAAAAAGTGAACTTACATACGAAATGGAAAGATACAGATGGAACATCCTTGGACTCTGTGAGATACGCTAGAAAAAATTTGGAGAAACCTCTACCCCTGAAGACCACAAACTCTACTTCAGTGGCTGTGAAGCCAAACATGAACATAGAGTTGGATTCCTCATCTACAAAGACCGTGTGAATGCTATCATGAGATGTCAGCCAGTCTCTAGCTGACTCATTACCGTCCGTCTGAGGGCAGCACCTTTCAACATCACCATCATACAGTTGTAAGCGCCAACAACAGACTATGATGATGAGAACGTTGAAGACTTCTACACTTACCTGCAAGAGGTCACAGACTAGATGCCAAAGAAAGACATCATTGTAGTACAGGATGACTGGAATGCATAAATAGGAGCAGAGGCTAGCAAGAGTTGGAAGGGGAAATTGGACAAATACTGCAACCCTGAGACCAATGAAAGAGGACTGAGGGAATCCTAGAATTTGCCAATGACAACCTGAGGGTGCCGAACGCATTTGGTCCACACAAACCATCTAGACTTTGGACATGGCACAGACCAGGAGGAGATCACAATGAAATAAATAGACTGTATCATGATCAAACGTTGCTTCCGATGTAGTGTTAGTATTGTGAAAACCAGGAGCTTTCCAAGATTGAACATAAGAAGCAGCCATGAGCTTGTGATGATGACGTTTAGACTCCGCTTCAAGGGGATTAGGACGCAGGGAAATGTAAGGATAAAGCTCAAATTTGAGAAACTCAAGAACCCAATTATAGCAGTAAACTTCAAAGCCATGATAGGAGAAAAAAATTGCCCCACTCTTCACCTTGCAGCCGGTCACCTTAGTAGATACTTGATCAACAGCTTCAACACTGCGGTGACTGAAACAGCCAACAACATCCCAGAGCAAACACCGACCAAGAGAAAAGCCCTGGGTCACAGAAGACATGCTCAAACTGTGGGAAAAAACACAGAGAACTGCAGCAAAAGAAAAATAAGGCAGAAGGTGCAAAACTACACAGAGAAGCCAATCAACAAGTTCAAAAAAGGCTACGGAATTGGTAAGTACTTTTCACTTGTGGCACATTGCTTGTCTTTTAATGTTTTTCTCTTTTCTGGCTTTCCCATACCTTATAATTATGTATTAACATTCTCCTGTTTTAGAAGAAAAAAGAATGCTTTGAGCAAAACGTCAAGAATTAACCTATAAATTTGGTGAAATGCATATGGGTATATTGTATGAATATAGTGATAAAAGATCATGTACGTGGCTATAATGATGAAAGTGTAAGTATTGAAGTAATTCGTACAGTAAAATAAACTAAGGAGGCATTTTTATTGTTTGAGAAATGGCAAACTGATCGTACATTCAAGATACCTCACACAGCTGTTGACTGTAACTCACCTTTTTTTCCCTTAGATAATCACTCTTTTTATACATGATGTATGCCTTAGAACACGCAAAGATCATTTATTTGAGAATTTTTTGTTGAAGATAGAGAGAGAGGGGTATGCCTTACAACATACAAAAATGATATCTTTCAGAGTTAAGGCCAAGGCTTGAGAGAGAGAGAGAGAGAGACAGAGACAGAGACAGAGACAGAGACAGAGAGAGAGAGAAAATACAGACAGAACAGGAAAAAAGACAGTTGAACAGACAGGCAGAGCAGGGATAAAGAAATCACCACCAACCATGAACCATGCTTTACTGGGTCACCCTGGTGACACTGTTCCATAAATCTCCCCACGCCACACACAAGGCTAAACGGTGGCCCTCTCTCCCTGTTCCAGAGGCCAGAAATAAATTCCCCCCCCCCCCCCTACTACTTCCACGCGTTATTGTGTGCCATGGCACGAGGGCAAATTTGTTGGAGAGAGGTGAGCCCAATTACATGCCATTAACCCATGGGCAGGCAAACACATCGCGCATCCCCAACCTTTTGCCAGCTTGGCTATTATTGCCTTAAAGCCGTCACCACCTCTAGGTTGTGCTGGGGTTTTGTTTGTTATTTTTCTTCTTGTCTCCGTTTTCAAGGGACAAGATTTTTGGGAACTAAATCCTGAAAGTTGGAGTGACTTTTGTTTCTGTCTTTGATCTCTCCATCTTGGGTTTGTTTGTTTTGTAGTTGTTTTTTTTAGCCTGTCTGCCTTTTTTTTATAGGGGACGGGCTTTCTCAGTGGTCAGATTACTTGTTTTCCCCGAGCTAAGGTTAAGCAGCATTGAGCGTGGTTACCAAGTGGATGGGTCACTGTTTGTTCGCGTTGGCTTTAGTACACTCCCCCCCCCCCCCCCAGATCACCCACCTGTTTATGGGTACAACCTACCCTCTCAGAGTCAGGGAAGGTAAAGCAGTAAGGGGGGGGGGGAGAAGATGGGTGCCTTCCTGGATAAGCTGGCCCCTGGAGAAACTGAGGTTTTTAACACTTCGCTCTCCATTGACCGTATACATTATGAGAATACCTTAACTTTTTTACCTTTACCTTGCCTTTTATAGCTTGACATGTCATGTTCAGAAGGGACAGGCAGAATCCAGGCTTTGTAATGTTTTCTATTGTTTATTATGAATGAACGATAAAGTAGGAGGATAAATTTTCTATGGTTTTATATAAAAAGGAGTATATATTGCACTGATTACTTATTAACCTCAAGACAAAAACAATTCATATTGGAAACAAAATTAAGAGGGAGTTCAAAAGTTGTGTTTTACACAGAATGATATCCATCATTCATGACTTACAGTCAGGTAAGGCAAAAAGTTTCTAATCCACAGCTGGTACTTGAGAACTTAGATCCATTTGGAAATTCTCCACTAAAAACAAAACACAACAAACAAAAAACAAACAACAGAGTGGAGAAGGGGGAAAGTAGAAGAGGAAGTAAACAAAAAAGATGGATTTAAGTGATTGTTAGTGATATCTATTATAGAGTAAACAAAAAAACACACTAAACAAACAAAAAACAAAGTAAACCCTTAGATGATTGACAACAAACACCTCACTACACAATTGTTTTTTAAACACACACCACACACACACACACACACACACACACACACACACACACACACACACACACACACACACACACACACACACACACACACACACACACACACGTAAAAAAAAAAAACCCCACAAGAGTGCTTATCCCATTATCCTCGATATAAAAGAATAAAATGAAATGAAATGAAATGAAGCACACACACACACAACAAACACACACACACACACACACACACACACACACACACACACACACACACCACACACACACACACACACACACACACACACACACACACACACACACACACACCACACACACACACACACACACACACACCACAGATATCCCCTCTTACTCACAGGAAAAGAGACCAAAATAAGCTAGCAAATCATGTAGTTGATGTTACGAAAAAGGAAACTGTTGATGACCAAAGAGTAACGAGTATAGGTATGCTCAAAGGTTCACTCCAGCATGTAATCAGGTTCACTTCTGCCCAACATCTCCTGTGCTCATAGCATCGTGAACAACAGCGCAGTTTGCCAGCAGGAGTGGGAACAGTTTAGCTTACTCTATCCTGGTCTCTGGAACTGAGAGTGGTTGGGGGGAGGGATGCCATTTAGCATTCTGTGTCTGGTGTGTGTGGAAGATTTATAGAAAGGTATCATCATGGCGACGTGATGAATCGTGGTTTATTGAGATTGCACTCTCTCTTTTTGGGGCATCGTTTTTTTTGCTTTTCTGTCTATCCATGTTATTGAATGTCTACCTGTTTGTTTCTGTCTGTCTCAACCTCTTTGTTTCTGTCCCTGTCTTTTGCTATCTCACTCTGTCTGTTTGTCTGTCTCTATCTCTCTCTCTTTCTCTATCTGTCTGTCTATCTATCTATCTATCTATCTATCTATCTATCTATATCTATCTATCTATCTATCTATCTATCTATCTATCTATCTATCTACCTATCTATCTACCATCATCTACCTATCATCTATCTATCTATCTATCTATCTATCTATCTATCTATCTATCTATCTATCTGTCTGTCTGTCTGTCTGTCTACCTCTCACTCTCTCTTTCTTTCTTTTTCTTGCTTTCTCTCCTTCCGTCTTCGCTCCCCCCCCCCCCCCCCCCCCACTCTGTCTGTCTCTGAACACCTAACTGCCTAGCTACAGAACTTAACTGCAAAGACACGATCAGACAATCAGAGCAGACAGACACACCTGAAAGAAAAAAACAATTTTAAATGAGAAGAACCAGAACCTTTAAAAACACAATCATCTTTTTCTTCTTTTTATTGTGCTAACAACAATCTTTTTTGTTGGAGTGGCCCACACATAGAACCAATCTCATCTCACTAACGTCCACGTCAGGAGAAAATGAAACGGAGGTGAGGATAGTTCAAGTCACTATTATGACCAGCCAGACATGGATGATGTGCAGGGAGTCTGTCTGTTCATGGGTTAATATCATGTTATTGGGTTCACCCTCCACACACAACCCATGCCCCTCCAGGATCATCTCCTACAGGGAGCAAGGAGTGGGGGGAAAATTTACCCCTGGCCTCTGGAACCGGGAGAGGGGGCTGCCATTTAGCCTTCTGTGTCGTGGGGGCAGATTTATGGAACAGCATCATCACAGTGACATGATAAATCATGGTTCGTGGATGCTGGTGATCTCTCTGTCTTTGCCTTTTTTTCAGGGTTTTTTTCTGCTTTTCTTTCTGAGCCCCTAGCTCTGAGTGTTTGTGTCCATAGCTTCATCTGCCTTTATGCATATCTGTCTTCAATCAGTCTGTCTGTCTGTCTGGCTGCCTGTCTTTCTGTATGCCTGCCTGTCTGTGTCTGCAGGTTTGGGGCTGTATACAAGTATGGTAAAGAGTAGAAATGGGTAGAGTCCATTCAAACGCACTAACCAGTCTGTATTGTGGATTAAAACATGATTTATGAATATGTATAGGGAACTGACAGAGATCGTTTCAAGAAGAAATTGCTTCAAAAACATTTTTCATAGAATTTCCTTCTCTGTGTATTTGCTATATTTACTTCTTGATGCTACACAGTATATGAATTTTGCATGCCATATGTCTTTAAACTAAGGATTTTTTTTGTTTGTTTGTTTGTTTTGTTTGTTGTTTTTTTTACTGTGACCACATCATGAAGAAGAGTGTGAGAGAGACAGGGAATTTATTCTTTTACTATGAACAGATCATGGTGAGAGAGATCAGGAAATTTTTACTTCTAGCCACTGGAACGAAAGAGAAGAGAAGGGCACAAGCTTGGCTTTAGTCTGTATGCTATGGAAGATTTATAGATCACCACCATGGTATGGATCTGATAAATCACTCTCCTTGGCTCCTGTTGGTCTCCCTTTACATTCCTGCTTCAGACTTGCCCTTGCCGTGCCCCGCCCCCCCCCCCCCCCCCCCCCCCCTCTCTCTCTCTCTCTCTCTGTGTCTCTGTCTGTCTGTCTGTCTGTCTGTCTGTCTGTCTGTCTGTCTGTCTGTCTGTCTCTCTCCTCTTCTCCTCTCCTTCTCCTTCCTCTCCTCCCCCTCTCTCTCTCTCTCTCTCTCTCCTCTCTCTCTCTCTCTCTCTTTCTCCCTGTTTGTCTCTATGTCCCGTCTGTCTGTTTGTTTCTCTGCCTATCTGTCTTTCTGTGCATCTGTCTGTCTGTCCGTCTGTCTGTCTCTCACTCTCTCTCATCTCTCTCTGTATCTGTCTGTATCTCTATATCTGTCTGTCTGTCTCTCTCTCTCCTCTGAGACACACGCACACACACATGTATGTATGTATGTATGTATGTATGATGTATGTAGTATGTATGATGTATGTATGTATGTATGTATGTATGTATGCATGTATGTATGTAGTATGTATGTATTGTGTGTGTGTGTATATTGTTGTGTGTGTGTGTGTGTGTGTGTGTTTATAAATATATATACACATATGTTTACATCAACACACATACACACACACGCGCGCACACATGCACACAGAGAAAGAGAGGCAGGCACAGAGAGAAAGACAGACAGAAAGACAGACAGAAAGACAGAGAGAGACACAGAAAGAAAGATTGCCATCAGCCACGAAACATGATTTATCAGGTCATCGTGTGATGACGTAGTTCCATATATCCCCTCCTTCTCCCCTCCACAGGACACCAAAAGCCAAATGGTACTCTCCCTCCCCACCCACTTACCCCCTTCCACTCCTTTTCCAGTTCCAGAGGCCAAAGTATATTTTCACCCTACACCTGTACACATCTATCTCAAGATTTTGAAAGAGCAAGAAGTTTTCAGGGAGTAAATTTCATAACTTGGTATTAGCCTATGGCAGACTTTCAAACTGGTATCATCAATTGTTTGTTGAATACGATATTAATCATTGGTTGAACTGTCAGCACCTCCATGCTTGTAATATTTTTCGTCACTTTGTCTGTTTTTTTATATTAGATAATGAGATTCTATATTTAAATATCAGTCCATAAGTCCACAAAAGAAAGGGAGACAGAGAGAGAGACAGAAAGATACAGGGAGAGAAAGAAATGAAATGAAAATGGTTTTTATTGAACGTCAGCCTTGGGCACACAATTCAAAAGAAAGTGGGAGATGGAGTGGGTGTGCATGTTTACAACGAATGTGTACAAAATTTCAAAATAATGCAAAAAACACACACTAGACACAACAGAGAGAGAGAGAGAGGAGAGAGAGAGAGAGAGAGAGAGAGGAGAGAGAGAGAGAGAGAGAGAGAGAGAGAGAGAGAGAGAGAGAGAGAGAGAGAGAGAGAAGCTAAAATGACGAGCAGTTGAGATGTATTTTTGAAAATGAAGACCTTATCATATTATCACAATTTCATTGGCAAGGCTAAACCATGTCAAACAATCTATAGTCCTTTTTAATAATCATTTTGAAAAGGAGTATTGTTACGTGAAGCTGCACCTTAAAAAATGTTATCTATGTCGGTTTATCCTTTTAGGGATAAAATCTTAAAAGTGTAAATTCTGCACAATTAAATGAGCCTTACAACTCATAACGTACAGTATGAATTTGAATGTGTTTTCAAGTTGGTGAATGGTTCGGTAGACAGACAGACAGACAGACAGACAGACACAGACAGACAATAGATAGAAGATAGACATAGATAATGATAGATAGATAGATAGAAGACAGACAGACAGACAGACAGACAGACAGACAGACAGACAGATAGATAGATAGATAGATAGATAGATAGATAGATAGATAGATAGATAGATAGATAGATAGATAGATAGATAGATAGAGTGGACGTGGGGGTAGGGAGGCGGAGGGGGGGTTACGTTGGTGGTAGGTAGGTAGATACATGCATAGATAGATCAGACAAAAGTCGCACCTCAGTATCACTTAATAGATCTTTACACGGATAGGCTGACGAATAGACTGATGGATGGATCAATGGATGGATCAGGATGGTTAAGACGTTCGCCTGCCAAAAGTAAACCGTGAGGTTCTGGTTCGTACCCAGCCTCGCCCTTTCCTTCCCAGTTTGACGAAAAATCGAACTAATGTCAAAGCCATTCGGATGAGACTATAAACCGAGGCCCCGTGTGCGAACGCACGCAGAACATCTTGCGCACACGTTAAAACCCCGTTCCGCCTTTCGGAAGAGCAGGCCATCGTGTGCCGGTAGGAGCGGATGACAAAATAAAAAAAAACCCAGCGTGCACACAGGTGTCGTGTTTAGACACCATCCCTGAGGGGAAAAGGCGCAGCAATTGTGGCGACGCGCTCTCCCCGGGAGAGCAGCCCGAATTTCACGCAGAGAAATCTGCTGCAATATGAAGTGATATTAAAAAAGAAAAGGGATACAGAGACAGACACGCAAACGATGACATCACTTTGCATAATTATGCGTGCAAGAACACCCTTTCTATTCTTCAATTTTAGTTAATAAAAAAAGTGATGTATTCTTTTTCACAACAATTCTCAGCATTCTTCCTAAAAAAAATATGTTTTTCTTTATAAATAAGTGTAAAGCCAACGGATTTTTGAAATAAAAAGCCTACACTTGTATTATTTTATTTTCATCATTGCTACTTTTCTTTCGCAAGATTATGCAACAATACCATTTCTATTCCTCAATTTTAAATAATAAAAAAGTGATGTATTCTTTTTTTCACGACAATTCTCAGCATTCTTCCTAAAAAATGTTTTTCTTTATAAATAAGTGTGAAGCCAGCGGATAATATAAAAAAAATTACACTTGTATTTTTTTATTTTCATCATTTGCTACTTTTCTTTCGCAAGATTGTGTTGAATCGTCTCCCTTGTTGTTGCTCCCGAAGCGCTGTGAACTTGAAGATGATTGCTGTTGTCCTCTGCACTTGTTGGCAATAAACTCACGCGTTAGACAAGTTGGTTTGAACGCAATGGCCTGCAGTTGTTACACTGAAGGAACTCTCGTGAAGGCTTTATTTTAGATTATAATTATGCTTGCTACTCTGTGCTGTCTTTGAGCTGGGTTCTGTTCTGAAATCCTCGCAGAGAATCCGGGACTAAAATCGGCCTGGGGTTAGTGTGTGTGTGTGTTTGTGACAGTGTGTGTGTGTGTGTGTGTGTGTGTGTGTGTGTGTGTGTGGTGTGTGTGTGTGTGTGTGTGTTTTGTGTGTTTGTTTGTTTGTTTGTACCTTCGTGTTATAGAAAAAGTGTGTGTTTGTGTGTGTTTGTTTGTGCCTTCGTGTTATAGAAAAAGTGTGTGTTTGTGTGTTTGTTTGTGCCTTCGTGTTATAGAAAAAGTGTGTGTTTGTGTGTTTGTTTGTGCCTTCGTGTTATAGAAAAAGTGTGTTTGTGTGTTTGTGCCTTAGCGTTGTTGAGGAAGTGTATGTGTTTGTGTGTTTGTTTGTTTGTGCCTTAGCGTTGTTGAGGAAGTGTGTGTGTTTGTGTGTTTGTTTGTTGTTCGTAGCCTAAGCGTTGTTGAGGAAGTGTGGTTTGTGTTGTTTGTTTGTTTGTGCCTTAGCGTTGTTGAGGAAGTGTGTGTGTTTGTGTGTTTGATGTTTTGTTTGTGTGTTTGTGCCTTAGCGTTGTTGAGGAAGTGTATGTGTGTTGGTGTGTGTGTGTGTGTGTGTGTAGTGTGGTGTGAGTGTGTGTGTGTGTGTGTGCGTGCGTGCGTGTGTGTGTAGTGTGTGTGTTGTGTAGTGTGTGTGTGTGTTGTGTGTGTGTGTTTTGTGCCTTAGCGTTGTTGAGGAAGTGTATGTGTTGTGTGTGTGTGTTTGTGCTTACGTTGTTGAGAAGTGTGTGTGTTTGTGTGTTTGTTTGTGTGTTGTGCCTTAGCGTTGTGAGGAAGTGTATGTGTGTGTGTGTGTGTGTGTGTGTGTGTGTTGTGTGTTGTGTGTGTGTTGTGTGTATGTGTGTGTGTGTGGTGTGTGTGTGTGTGTGTTTGTGCCTTAGCGTTGTTGAGGAAGTGTATGTGTTTGTGTGTTTGTTTGTGTGTTCGTGCCTTAGCGTTGTTGAGAAAGTGTATGTGTTTGTGTGTTTGTTTGTGTGTTTGTGCCTTAGCGTTGTTGAGAAAGTGTATGTGTGTGTGTGTGTGTGTGTGTGTTGTGTTGTGTGTGAGTGTGTGTGTGTGTGTGTGTGTGTGTGAGAGAGAGAGAGAAGAGATTTGATTTGATTGATTTATTCTTTATATCGAGGATAATGGATAAGCACTCTTGTGCTTTTTTACATCCAGTCCCGTGTGTATCAGTTTTGTAATGTCATCTGTTCCCACGCACACGATGGCCTACTCTTACGAAAAGCGGAACAGATTAACGTGTGCGCAAGATGTTCTGCGTGCGTCGCACACGGGCCTCGGTTTAAAGTCTCATCCGAAGAAGAGAGAAGAGAGAGAGAGAGAGAGAGAGAGAGAGAGAGAGAGAGAGAGAGAGGAGAAGAGAGAGAGAGTGTTTATACTTTACCTGACACGAATAGAAAACACATTTATCAGATTTATGATTCAAGAACTTGATGTCCCTTCGACTTCATGAAGTCATTACTGATTCTTACACACACACACACACACACACACACACACACACACACACACACACACACACACACACACACACACACACACACACACACACACACACACACACGTACACACACACAACACATACACATACATATATATAATATATGTATTTATCTATATGTATGTGTGTATACAGTGTATTTGTATATACTTTTATATAAGTGTTATATAATATATATATATCAATATATGTATAATGCATATATATAATATATATATATATATATATATATATATATATATATATATATATATATATATATATGAAACCTTTTCTTAAAATGAAAGTGTTTGCTTTTTTCAAAGTTCTTACTCAACTGGCTATGCAACAAAAGAACATGATCTAATCTAAAGGCTAGATATGGAACCATGCCAGTAGTTGCAATAATATAACAAATATGTGGTACAGTATGACACGTTTATAATCTCAACGACAGCAGTAGGTATAAATAATAATAATGATAAAGGTAGTAGCAATAATGATAAATATGAATAGATGATGAATAATAATAATAATAATAATAATAATAATAATAATAATAATAAAAAATAACAACAACAACAACAACAACAACAATAATAATAATAAATAATAATAATAATAATAATAATAATAATATGATATGATGATGATGATGATGATGATAAAGGTAGTAGCAATAATGATAATGATAATAATAAAGTTAATAATAATAACAATAAATCTCTCCCTCCCTTGACAGCAAGTGCTCTTTTGACCTGAGTAAGTAAAGCAAGCGGGAACGATCTTGGGGATTTGTCATCTGTCTGCCGAAGCGTAAAAGTGGTAAGCCCCCCCACCTCCACCTCTCCCACCCCACCCCCCCATCCACCCCCACCCTCACCCCACCTCACCCATCCCTTCCCACGACCACCACCACACCACCACCACCACCACCATCAACCACCATCCTTGGCCACCAACCACCATCGTTATGTTTCTCACCCCCCCCCCCTCCTCATCCTCTACACATCACACACTAACCACCACCACCACCACCACCCCCCATCATCAGTGCCAAGAACAACCACACCTATACCCCTAACCCCTCTCTCTCTCTCCGTCCTCCATCCACCCTCCCCCCCCCTCCCCCTCCCCCCCTCCTCGGCAGGACGTCGCATCGTGGTGACAAGAGACTAGCACGGCCATGATAGATGGCCATCCGCGATGGCAGTGCTCGGGTTTCACAGCCTCCCTCACCTCCTTAGGGGCTTGCGTCTCCACCACGCAGGGGAACCCCCCACTGTGCGCGCTCACCTGTCTCGGCCAAGGGGAAAAGGGGGGAAGGGAGGGGGGAAGGGGTGGGGGGCGCGCGCAAATGTCTTTGCTCAGCGGGAGTGCACTCCCCTTACCCATCATCCATCGCGAAGGAAGTGAAGCGGAGGCCATCTTGTCGGGTGGCGGATTAAAATCCCATCGCATGACGCGTAGGGGCTACTGCTACTACTGTCTAGGCTACTGCTTCTCTCCCCTTCCCTGTCCCCTTCTTAGCTCCCCCCCCCCCTCTCTCTCTCTGTTCTCCGTCTGTACTCCCCCCCCCCCCCCCTCTTCCGTGGAAGGGTACCCGGGGTAAGAATGCTACCCGCTCACCCGGATACTAATCGCTGAGGAGTGCAGATGACAAATGAGCATTTTTTTTGTTTCCGCTTCTGTTTTGACTTCCCACTTGTTATTGCCCTTTTCCTGTGTCCCACCCCCCCCCAAATCTCCCCAATGGGGATCTGGGAGGGAGATAGGCTGCGCTGGGTTAGAAGCTTCAGGGACAACCTTTCCTGAAGTATCATCAGCACAGAAAACAAACACGAAATCCCATTCGCCTGCGCTACTTTCAGTCACAGTGATGATAGAACAATGAGGGCAGTCAGTGCACGTTATACCCGAAAAACTGATTTGAACGCAAGACCTCCGTGTCATTCAAGTACGGGTAGCGGCGTTCCTACGGTGTGTTCAGTGCACTCTCCATGCCACGAACTCTTGCAGCAAGCATCAAGAACTCGCCAGAGCCTAAAGATGATTTTGCCTGTTGTGTAGGGATGGATCGGTGGTGGTCTACAGGTAATGCGTCTGCCTAGAAAGCGGGAAGTCCGGGTCGGAAGTATGCGGTGGTTCGAATCCCGTTTAGGGCCCCAAACTTTTCCCCCATCCATTATTTGACCATGAGAGGCGGTCTGGGTGCTAGTATTTTGGATGAGACTGTAAACCTAGGTTCCGCGTGTTACACATTATTATTTAGCGCACGTAAAAGAACCCACGCAACAAGAGGATGTCCTTGGCAAAATTATGTAAAAAAAGCCATTCTGATAGCGAAACAAATATACTTGTAGACAGGGAAAAGGAAAAAAATAATGGGGGCGCTGCACTTGTGGCGATGCTTTCTCCCCGGGCGAGCAACCCGAATTTCACGCAGAGAAATCTGCTGTGACATAAAGTGATATACGATACAATATAGTCTAGTACTCTTGGTTTTGTGTGGGACATGTCAGAGAGCCAAAGCATGAGAGAGAGAGAGAGAGAGAGAGAGAGAGAGAGAGAGAGAGAGAGAGAGAGAGAGAGAGAGAGAGAGAGAGAGAGAGAGAGAGAGAGCAAGCACAGAAAGTGTGTGTGTGTGTGAGAGATGAGATGGAGAAAAGTAGAGAGAGAGAGAGAGAGAGAGAGGAGAGAGAGAGAGAGAGAGGAGAGAGAGAGAGAGAGAGAGAGAGAGAGAGAGAGAAAGAGAGAGAGCAGCACAGAGAGTGTGTGTGTGAGAGAGAGAGAGGGGAGAGGAGAGAGAGAGAGAGAGGGCACAGATGTGTGTTGTGGTGTGTGTGTGAGAGAGAGAGAGACAGACAGACAGACACAGACAGACAGACAGCAGACAGACAGACAGAGGGAGAGAGAGTGCATGTAAGTGCAACATATTTCACCTGGTCAACTGCTTTACACTTACGTCAACACTGTTTCAGCATCCATCACTGGTATGGTGTATCAGTGCCACAAATAATGCATACTATCCTTTTCTTCTTGTTTTTGTTGTTGGTTCTGTTTTATGTCTTTGTGAGGGGGGGATTATTCTGGGTAAGGTGGTGTTTTGGGTTTCTTTGTTGGTTTGTTTAGTTGGTTTTGTTTTTTGTTGTTGTTTTTTTTGGTTTTTTTTTTGGGGGGGTGTTTGTCGTTGGTGTCTTTTTGTTTTGTTTTGTCTTTTGTTTTTTGTTGTTGTTATTGTTCTTGTTAGGGGTTAATTTTGTTGGGGGGGGGGGTAGTTTTTTTTTTGGGGGAGGGGGGTTTTTTTGCTTGTTTTTTTTTGTTTGGTTTTTTTTTTTTTTTGTTTGTGTTTGTTGGTTTTGTTTGGGTGTTGTTTTTGTTTTGTTTTTGTGTTGTTTGTTTTTTATTGGGGCAGGTACTTTTGTCGAATTTCTTTCATCTGTTGGCGGATTTCTTCCTCTCAAAAATCGGAAGGGAGGGGGGGGGGGGGAGAGTGGGGAAATATGTTAAGATGGTATTTTTGAGAGAAGTAAGAACAGAACAACTTGAGAAGTATACAGGAAATAGAGGAGGGACATTTGATAGGTATTTTGTGCGCAAAGATAGGGTTAAGCTAGATCACACTATGTAGCCTAATGTTTCAAGTTTTTCATACAACCTAGTGTATGTCCATGATTTTTGATAGTGAAATGTTGTTTTGTGGTTGTTGTGCGTTTCCCAGCTGAACACTCTTTGGGTCTCCCAGAATGTGCACTACTGGTTCACCCTCTCACTAGGAATCACTGTGAGATTGAAATTGTACACTGAATGAGAAGTTTACGTGTGTGACATTTTTCAAGTACCTCGCCATAAAGGCAGCCATACTCTGACTTCAGAGGATTTTTTTCTCCTTTAAAAGAGAGTGCAGGTTGTTATGTTAGAGCTTGTCATGGCTGAAGACAATCTCAGCACAACATATTTTTACAATATAACATTTTATTATTATCTTTTTATTTTAAACTACTTATGTCGCAGCAGATTTCCCTGCGTGAAATTCGGGCTGGCCTCCCATGGGGAGCGCGTCGCCACAAGTGTAGCGCCTACCCAATATTTATTTTTTTTTTCCTGTCTGCAACTGTATTTGTTTCCCTATCAGAGTGGCTTTTTCTACAGAATTTTGCCAGGGACAACCCCCTTGTTGCTGTGGGTTCTGCTCCGTGCGCTAAATAATGATGTGTAACACACGGGACCTCGGTTTATCGTCTCATCCGAATGACTAGCGCCCAGACCACCACTCATGGTCTAATGGATGGGGGAAAAGTTTGGGGCCCAAACGGGATTCGAACCACCGCACACTCCGACCCGGACTTTTCGCTTTCTAGGCAGGCGCGTTACCACCTAGACCACCGATCTTTTAGTGTATGCCTTGAAAAATTAGCTGACATCAATAACTGACACCTGCATGAAACAACAACAAAACAGCAACAACAACAACAATGGAAAACATCAGCAAAAACATGAGAATCTGAAAAATAGATTTAAAAAAAACTCTTTACAATGCAGTAGTGGATTCTGACAACCCCACCCCCACCCCTGTCAACTTTCCACCCCCTACCCACAGTCCCAATCACCAGGACACATCCTTTCACCTTTCCTATTCCATCTTCACGCACGCACGCGCACACACACACACACAACACACCACACACACATGTGCATACGCACACGCACACACACACACACACCCACCACACACACACACACAACACAGACAATGTGCATACGCACGCGCGCGCCACACACACACACACACACACACAAAACATAAGAGACATATACAACACACTTACACAGCACTCACAAGACAACACACAACTCACACACAACACACAACACATACACAACATACACTTCATGGGTGACTAAAAAGTTTTTTTGATGGCTGTTTGTTTTTGACTTGACTTGACTACACACACACACACACACACACACACACACACACACACACACACACACACACACACACAACACACACACACACACACACACACACACACACACACACACACACACACACACACACACACACACACACACACACACACACACACACACAACACACACACACCACAACACACACACACAACACAACACACACACACACACGCACACGCACGCACCACACACACACACACACACACACACACACACACACACACAACACACACACACACACACACACACACACACAACACACACAATACACATACACATTTATATTTTGTACCACTTAATGTCACAGCAGATTTCTCTGCGTGAAATTCGGGCTGCTCTCCCCGGAGAGAGCGCGTCGCCACAAGTGCAGCACCTACCCATTGTTTTTCTTTTTCCTGTATGCAACTGTGTTTTGTTTCCCTATCAGAATGGCTTTTTTTCTGCAGAAATTTGCCAGGGTAACCCCATTGTGCCGTGGGTTCTTTCACGTGCGCTAAATAGTGATTTGTAACACACGGGACCTCGATTTATCGTCTCAAACGAAAGACTAGCACCCAGACCACCACTCAGGTTCTAATGGATGGGGGAAAAGTTTGGGCCCGAACGGGGTACGAACCACCGAACACTCCGACCGACTTTTTGCTTTTAGGCAAGGTGCGTTACCACCTAGACCACCGACCCTCCCACCCCCCCCCCCCCCCCACCACAACACCAACATCCTCCCTTCCCATCCACCCCTTCCTCCCCCCCCCCTCCCACCCCAACCCCACCCCACCCCACCCCACTCCCTCCCTTTCCCCCAGATTTTCCTTTTCTCCATCTGACCCCTATCTAGGGTTCACAAGACCCTCCCCCTTTTACGAGAGTCCATTCATTAGAAACTCCTCTAAGTCCTCGCCACCCCTATTTTCCCTACCTTGCCCCCTAAGGGCCGAGGTAGGCGGGTCGTATGGATGGGGGAGAGAGAGAGAGAGAGAGAGAGAGAGAGAGAGAGAGAGAGAGAAGAGAGAAGAGAGAGAGGAGAGAGAGAGAGAGAGAGAGAGAAGAAAAGAAAAAGGGGCGCGGTATTCAATAATAGTTGTGGCGAGCAAATTATTTTGCTTACAGCGATGTGGGA
>CM060335.1:19503587-19510377 GCA_030674155.1 Stramonita haemastoma | reverse complement strand
CCCCTAAAGACAAGCATAAATTATGCACTTCTGTTCCCCCTAAAGACAAGCTAATGCACTACTGTTTCCCTCCAACGACAGCTATATATGCACTACTTTTTCCCCCTCCAAAGACAAGCTATATGCACTACTGTTTCCCCGCAAAAACAAGCTATATGCACTAGTGTTTCCTCCGCAAAGACAAGCTATTGCACTACTGTTTCCCCGCAAAGACAAGCTAAATGCACTACTCTTTCCCTCCAAAGACAAGCTATATATTATGCACTACTGTTTCCCCTCCAAAGACAAGCTATATGCACTACAGTTTCCCTCCAAAGACAAGCATATAATTATGTACTACAGTTTTCCCTTCAAAGACAAGTTATAATGACATTGCTTCTGCTCTCTCCACAATACAAGTTATGTGCAATGCTTCTCCCAGTTAAGAGGCAAGTTTTTACACTGTTGCTTTCCCTAAAAGACAAAGCACATGTGCTATAGTTTTAGCCTCCCCCCTAAAAGACAAAGTATTTGCGGCCTTGCTCTTCCTGACTCAAGTTGTATGCATGGACCGTGGCTTTTAAAAGACACAAGTTATACAGTTTATCTGTTTTTAATTATGCAGGAAGAATAACATTCTTTTCTCTCTTCTCAACCACGATGAAAACCAGACAGGCAAACACAGACTAGAACACACACACGCACTCAAGCATGCACACATTCACACACATAAATACACCACCACGCATGCACACACACTCACGCATACATACACAAGCACATACAGACACAAACGCGCGCATGCACACACACGCACGCACGCACACACGCCCAGAGAGAGAGAGAGAGAGAGAGAGAGAGAGAGAAGAGAGAGAGAGAGAGAGAGAGAGAGAGAGAGAGGAGAGGGAGGAGGGAGAGGGACAGACAGATAGACAAACAGACAGACAGACAGTCATACTGGCAGAGTACACACACACACACACACACACACACACACACACACACACACACACACACACAACACACAGAGATACACACACCACAACACACACACATACACACACACACACACACACACACACACACACACACACACACACACACACACACACAAACACAAACAAACAAACAAACAAACAAACAAAAACAACTAACTAAACAAACAAAGAATATGATAACTGCACTGGCTGACACACACTCTCAGAGATAGAAACAGATCAAAAACCGATTCCCGTAAACTGTCAATGTGCAATTAGTGTGATGGACAATGATCACAGCATATGACGCTGCTCTGCTGCCACACAAATATCCGTTAGCCTGCAAGGACGTCATTAATACACAGTACGCAAGAGGGGACGGGATAGGCCTAGCCTGGTGGTTACAGTGATGCGCTCATGATCTGCTAACTTGGGTTCGAATCTCGTTAGAGAAGAGTTTTTTCCTCTGGAATTAACATCAGTGCCGACTCCCACTCTTCCTTAAAGTCTTCCGTGTGAGACTAGATCTATAAACCGAAATCCCGTGTGCGAACACACGCAGAACATTATGCACACACGTGAAAACCCGTTCTGCTTTTCGGAATAGGCCATCGTGTGCTGGTGGGAACGGATGACAAAATTTACAAAACTACATACACACGGAGACTGGATGTAAAAAAAGCACATGAGCGCCTATTCCATTATCCCGAAATAAAAGAATAAGTAGATATAAAAAAAAAGTAGGCACATTATATGTGTATTCTTCTTTGTCGAAAGCTCAGAAGCAACCATTGTCTGTTATATAAGCAAAAATGTGTTGTGCAGCAGTCAAGTCAAGCCCAGCGCAATCAACTTCGGTACGGGGGAGATTTGTTATCCTTTAAGACTCTCAGGAGTTTGTTTGTTTTTTAAAAAGGAAGGAGAATGGACCGAGAAGGCTTAAGAGAGACAAGAAAAACAGGCAAGCAGAAACAAAGAGAGTGATAGAAAAGCGGGGATTTCTCGCACAGAATTTTTCCAGAAGGTGGGGATACTATTCACACTCACAGGTCCCCCCGCATCCCCACGGGGGATTGTACGTGCTTGCATTCCTTCCCGTTCACTGTTGTTTTTTTTTCTTGCTGTAATATGTTGTTTTTTGTGCGTTCCCCAGCTTAACAACTCTGGGGGTCACCCAGAATGTGCACTCTGACTCACTCATCCCACCTAGGAATCACTGTAAGATTGAGATTGCACACTGAACGAAAAGTTTGCATGTATGACTGTTTTCAAGTACCTCGCCATATAGGCAGCCATACTCCGACTTCAGAGGATTTCTTTCTTCTTTAACAGTGAGTGCAGATTATTTGTTAAGAGCTTGTCATGGCTGAAGGTAATCTCAACACAACATTTTCCGACATAAACAACATTTTAGTGTAGGCCTTGGCAAGGAGCTACATCCATAACTGAACACAGCTTTTGGCCTGGGCCAATAGATCTAGCTGTAATAGATACATGCGAGTTTTTTTTTATTTAAATCTGTCCAACTCTCCAGATTTTGTTGTTGTTTTTTTTCATACGCAAACAATATTAAATGATCCTTATTTAAGGAATCCTCAAATGCCGTTATCGGTTTGTTTGAATTTAGATAACATTAATAATTAGATCTATAAACAATTATAATTATAAAGGATGGTCTAGATCTACTGGTTACATGCTTTTGTTTTTCTCTATTTTAGGTGTTTTTTTTTTTTAATAGTATATAATTATGCAAGTACGTATATTTTTCTCAATGTATGTCTACAGGAATGGAAGTCAGATCTACCCTACCTACCTACCCTACCTACCTACCTACCTACCTACCTACCTACCTACCTACCTCTCCTCCCCTCCCTCCTCCCTGCTACGGCACTGGAACCATTTGTATCGGCGATTACCTTTCCAATGGACCATTTCAGCGACGTGGAGAGGGAAGGGTGGGATGTGAAGTCTGCTGCATGGGTAACAGCTTGCCCCCCCATACTTACTTACCCACGTTTTGTGCTCTTAAGCCTAGAGCGCAACTCCATAGTCTTCTGAGTCTGACAGTTGCCTGGTACTGTTGCTACTATGACGTGTATCAGACACATGTGGTGACAGTCTGGATAATTATGCCTTTGAGTAATGTTACTACCGTTCCGTTACGACACAGTTTTGTTCTCAAGACACATAAATATCACACACATACACACACACACGCACGCAACACACCACACACACGTACGCACACATGCACGCACGCACGCACGCACGCACGCGCACACACACACACAAACACACACAAACACATATCTACAAGATCATAACACCTGTGTATGCACATATTATGCACGCGCCGCCCGCACCCACACACACACACACACACACACACACGACGCACACATGCACGCACGCACGCACGTACACACACACACACACCACCACACACACACACACACACACACACACACACACACACACACCCACAACACACAATATTCAGAATTCAGTAGGCATTGGACGGGATGCTGAATTGATATTCATGCTGTCAGGAAAAACAGACAGAAAAACAGAGAGAGGAGACACAGACAGACAGACAGACAGACAGACAGACAGACAAGACAGACAGAGACAGACAGGCAGATATGATTGACAGCAGACAGTCAGAAGATGAAATGGACAGACAGACAGACAGACAGACACGAACACCACACACACACACACACACCCTACCTCCATCTCTTCTCCACCCCCCACCCCCAACCCCCCCCTCCTCCACCCATCCCCCACAAATAACCCTCCCACCCCCACCCCACCCCTAACAAAAAAATAAAACAAAACCCCGAACTCGCTGACATTAATGACAACAGGTTAATATTCAGCTACCGGAGTACACCCCCCCCCTCCCCCCACTATTAACTAGCCTATCCTCCCACCCCCACCTCCCTTATGTGATGTGACACTCCAGCGACATCCTAATCACCAGCCCCATCCCCACCCCCACCCCAACCTCAACCCCCCCCTCCCCCCTCCCCACCCCCCCTCCTCCCGCTTACCTTAACCGCAATCACTATTGTGTCCCATCTCCCCCTTAGAGGTCTTCCCACCACTCTCCCCCCCCCCCCCACACACACACACCCCACACGACAGGGGGTCCCAATAAAATGATAAACATCGGTTCATCGGTTTGTCCCATCGAGGAAACATTAACAGATTATCCCGCGCAGATTTCTGCCAAATTACCGCGTAGGGGGGACAAAAGAGCGCAGCGGACTACGGAGAGAGAAGGGGAGAGAGAGAGAGGGGGGTATAGAAAGGGAGGTAGCCGAGGGGAACGGAAAGTGTCCAAGGGGGGGGGGGGGAGTGGGGGATAAGAGAGAGAGGGGGGGGGGACCCCAAACTGCCTCTACACTGTGCCGTGCCGTGCTGTGCCATGCCGTGCTACAGTGGTGATGAGCGGTAATTTGAGCGTTGTCAGCCTCATCCCCCTCCCTACCCCCCTCCCCCAACCTTGTTCTTCTTTTTTCTTCTCCTTGTTGTCAACCTGCTGGTTACCTCGGCTCGTTAGTTTGTCTTGTAGGGAGGAGGGGAAGGAAGGTATTTTTGGTGTTTTTTTTTTTTTGTTAGGGGTGGGGGGGGGGGGGGGCAAGGAAGATGTCTTCTTATCTCTCCTCCTCCTCCTCCTCCACTGGTCTTATTTCTCTATATGTCTGTCTCTGTCTCTGACTCTCCTCCCCCTCCCTTCCCCCCACCCAAAAATTCAGTTTGGGTTTTTTTTTTTTTTTTTTGGGGGGGGGGGGGGGGGGGGGGAAAAATTCCACGAGCCACAACTGTCCATAGACCACCCTTGTTAAAAAAAAATCCCATCATCAGATATAATTCTTATAAACTACAATGGTATGTCAGCTTTCAACTCTGGCAATACACACAGACACACAGACTCACAGACACACAGACAACAGCACACAGAGCACACACACAGAGAACACACGCATACACACACAGAGGCACACACACACACACACACACACACACACACACACACACAACACACACAACACACACACACACACACAACACACACACACACACACACACACACACACACAACACACACAACACACACACACAACACACACACACACACACACACACACACACACACACACACACACACACACACACACCAACAAACAAAAACAAAAACGACACAAAAAACCAACACACTGTCCTTAACAATTAATTCACTTACAACCTGAAACTGTTCTTAATGCGTCGTCATAAATCTTTCGTCAAATATCCATTAAGACTTTCCGCCTGAAGGGAGTATGGGATGTCTATGAGATCAGTTTCCTTTCTTTTGCTTTTTTCTCTTCTTCTTCTTCTTCTACTGCCTTGTTCAACTAAGCGGGAACTCCCTAGAACAGATAATGGCCTGACACCTTTTCTGGGCAATAACAGTCAAGGAAGACATAATATTTACCATTTTTAGTTTCAGACTTGAATCAGCCTGTGATGTTGTTTGCGTGTGATTTAGTGTGTGTGTGTGTGTGTGTGTGTGTGGTGTGTGTGTGTGTGTGTGTGTTGTGTGTGTGTGTGTGTTGTGTGTGTGTGTGTGCGCGTGTGTGAAATGTCTGTGGGTTTTTAGATGATGATTTTGAAGCAAGGTGTAAGTGTAGTGTGTGTGTGTGTGTGTGTGTGTGTGTGTGTGTGTGTGTGTGTGTGTGTGTGTGTGTGTGTGTGTGTGGTGTGTGTATGCGCGTGTATGTATGTGGTGTGTGTGTGTGTGTGCGTGTGCGCGCGCGTGCGTGCGTGCGTGCGTGGTGGTTTTTGCTATCTCTGTTGATAGAGATATACACAATTTTGGCTTATGCTTAACTTATTTTGCTCCTTGTTTGAATTTTTCTTTTAATATCATACCAAATTTGTCTCCGTTTGCGCCTCTTTCTTTTACCGTGAGTAAAAACACAGTCGTCACTGCTGTTAAGTGCCTGACAAATCAGGCCCAGTGCATCCGACTTAGGGTGAGACAGAACTGTTCTTTAAAGCCTTTCTGGAAAAAAAAGGCAGAAAATGGACCAAACAGGCAGAAAACAGACAAGAAGAAGGCGCCGAAAGAAAAGAAAGGCAGAAACAGAGAAGAGATAGAAAAGAGGGAATTCCTAGCACAGAGAGACTGACTGACTAACCGACCATCTGACAGATAGCCAAGACAGAGACAGAGACAGACAGACAGACAGACAGACAGACAAAGAATGCAGAAAAAGACTTTCTTTTTTTTTTTTTAAAGTTCCAAATTTCACACATTGTTATTTCGAAGATGAATATATATTCGCCATTACCCAACACTTTTGCCGTCATTGCAGAATTAAATTCCAAACACAGGCACAGATCTCACCTTTATAGGGCCCATGAACAAATCCATTTACAAAGTGAAACAGTTTTCGTACGTTAAACTAGATATCTCTACGAAATAAATATCTCCATTAAGACTTTCCGCTTCAAGGAAGGAATGAAATATGAACACGGTTTTCTTGGCTTAGGCGGGTTTTTTTTTTGTCGTCCTTCTTTCATTCACTATGTAGGGGTCGCCACTACCAGACCCTATACACAGAATGGAATAACGCCTCTCACCAAAGAAAGATCCTCACAGACATAATATTTACCATTACATTTTAGTCTAGATTTGAATAGATCCACATGATTTTTTTGTTGTTGTTGGTATGATTGATGATGTTTTGACTGAGTGCGCTTTTCGGTGAATCCAGGCAGTGGTTTCCTCTCTCTCTCTCTCTCTCCTCTCTCTCTCTCTCTCTCTCTCATCTCTCTCTCTCTCT
>CM060335.1:19491087-19498587 GCA_030674155.1 Stramonita haemastoma | reverse complement strand
CCATCCACAGCACTCTCGAAAAAAATTTTTTACTTCCTTACTTTTTTTCTTCTTTTCTTCTTTCACTTTCCTTTTCTTCTTTCACTTTCTCCTTTTCTCTTTCCCCCCCCTTTTCCCCCCCCCCCCCCTCATTTACGTTCTTTTCCCATTAATTTTCGATTTGGTTTTCTTGCTTTTCATTTTTGTTCCTTTTCCTCCTGCCCCTCTGTCCTTTTTTTCTTTCTTACTTTTTTTTTTCCTTTTTTTTGCTCCATCCTTTTCCGACCACAAAACAAAAAAAAAAAAATAAATGAATTGGGGCCTTTTTTTTCGTCTTTTTTCTCTCCCTTTTTTCCTTTTTTTTTTTTTCTTCTCTTTTTCTTTTCCCTTTTTTTTTTTGTTCTTTTTCTTTCTTTCTTTCTTTCTTTCTTTTTCCCTTTTCTTTTCTTTTTCTTTCCCATTCTTCTTTTCTTTGTCCTTTTTTTTCCTTTTACCCCCCTTTTTTTTTCTTTTCTTTCCTTATCTTTTCTTTCTTTCTTTCTTTCGTGTTTTTTGTCTGTTGGGACTGTCCCTTTTATTTTTTTTTTTTCTTTCTTTTTCTTCTTCCTTTTTTTTTTTTTTCCCCTTTTCCCCTTTTCCCCCCCCCCCCCTCCCTCCCCCCTCTCTCGCCCCATCCCACATCGCTGTAAGCAAAATAATTTGCTCGCCACAATATTATTGAATACCGCGCCCCCTTTTTTTTCTTTTTTTCCCCCTTTTCCCCTCCCCCTTCCCCCTCCCCTCTCTCCCCTCCCCCCCCTCCCCTCCCCCCCCTCTCTCTCTCTCCTCTCTCTCTCCCTCTCTCTCTCCCCCCCATCCCAAAGCCCCCCCTACCTCGGCCCTTAGGGGGGAAGGGAGGGGAAAAAAGGGGGGGGCGAGGACCCTTTGAATTTCTAATGAATGGACTCTCGTAAAAGGGGGAGGGTCTTTTGAAAACCCAGTAGGGGGAGATGGGGGAAAAGGAAAATCTGGGGGAAAAAGGGGGGAGGGGGGGGGGTGGGGGGGTTTTGGGGGGGGGGGGGGGAGGAGGAAGGGGTGGTGGGAAGGGAGGATTTGGTGTTGTGGGTTGGGGGGGGGGAGGGGGGGTCGGTGGTCTAGGTGGTAACGCACCTTTCCTAAAAGCAAAAAAATCGGTCGAGTTCGGTGGTTCCCACCCCGTTCGGGCCCAAACCCCCTTTTTCCCCCCCTCCATTAAAAAACCCGGAGGTGGTCTGGGGGTTTTCTAATCTTTTTCGTTTGAACAAAATCAGGGCCCGGGGGTTACAAATCCTATTTCGGCACGTGAAAGAACCCCGGCACAAGGGGGGGAACCCTGGCAAATTTCTGCAGAAAAAAAAACCATTCTGATAGGGAAAAAAAAACACAGTTGCATACAAAAAAGAAAAAAAAAGGGTAGGGCGCACTTGTGGGGACGCGCTCTCCCGGGGGGAGCCCCATTTCACGCAAGAATCTGCTGTGACTTAATGGTACAAAATAAAATGGGGTTGTTTTGTTGTGTGTGTGGGTGGTGTTGTTGGGGTGTGTGTTGTGTGTGTGTGTGTGTTTGTGGTGTGTGGGGTGTGTGTGGGGTGCGGGTGTGGTGTGTGTTTGGGGTTTTTGGGTTGTGTAGTGTTGTGTTGTGTGTGTGTAGTGTGTGTTGTGTGTGTGTGTGTGTGTGTGGGTTTGTGTGTGTGTTTGGTTGGGGTTTGTGTGGTTGTGTGTTTTGTGTGTGTGTGTTTTGTGTGTGAAGCAATCAAGTCAAAAAACAAACAGCCATCAAAAAAACTTTTTAGTCACCCATGAAGTGTATGTTGTGATTTTTGTGTGTTGTTGTGAGTTTGTGTTGCTTGTAGTGCGTTAAGTGTGTTGTTTTTGTCTCTTATGTGTTTGTGGTGTGTGTGGGGCCGCGTGCGTATGCACATTGTCGTGTGTGTGTGGGGTGTGTTGGGGTTGGGTGTGTGGTGTGCGAAATGACATGTTTTTTTGGGTGTGTGGTGTTTTTGGGTTTTCCCCTGCGTAAAAGGAGGAATGGGAAAGGTGAAAGGATGTGCCCGGGGATTGGACGGGAGGGGTGGAAAGTTGACAGGGTGGGGGGGGGGTTTTTCAAATCCACTACGCATTGAAAAGAGGTTTTTTAAAAATCTATTTTTCAGATCTCATTTTTGCATGTTTTCCATGTTGTTGTTTTTGCTGTTTTGTTGTTTTTTCATGCAGGGTCATTTTTTTATGTCAGCAATTTTAAAAGGCATACACAAAAGAGGGTGGTCTAGGTGGAAAACGCGCCTGCCAAAAAGCGAAAAGCCCGGGTCGGAGTGGCGGGGTTCGAATCCCTTGGGCCCCAAACTTTTCCCCCCCATCCATTAGACCTGAGGGTGGTTTTGGGCCAGTCTTTTGGGATAGACATAAACCGAGGTCCCGTGTTTACACATCAATTTAGCGCACGGACCCAAAACCCACAGCAAAAAGGGGGTTTCCCTGGCAAAATTCTGTAAAAAAGCCACCGAAGGGAAACAAATACAGTTGCAAAGGAAAAAAAAAATAAATATTTGGTAGGCGCAAAAACTTGTGGCGACGCGCTCCCCCCCTGGGGGCCAGCCCGAATTTCACCGCAGGAAATCTGCGCGCATAAAGGATTTAAAAAAAAAAAAAGAAATAAAAAAAATGTTTTTTGTAAAATATGTTTTTGCGAGATTTTCTTTACCAACAAGCTCTAACATAACAACCTGCACTCTCTTTTTAAAGGAGAAAAAAAAACCCCGAAGTCGAGTAAGGGTGCCTTTTTCGAGGTACTTTAAAAAATTTCCAAAAAGTAAACTTTTCCCTTTATGTCAATTTAACTCCAGTGATTCCAGTGAGATGGGAATAGAGGCACATTCTGGGAGCCCAAAAGGTTAGCTGGGAAAGCACAAAACCCAAAAACAACATTTTACCATCCAAAAATCATGGACAAACATAGGTTTTTAAAAAACTTGAAACTTTTGGCTACAATGTTTACTTACCCTAACTTTGCGCACAAAACCTATCAAAGTCCCTCCTCTATTTCCCGTAACTTTTCCAAGGTTCTTTTTTCTTCTCTCAAAAATACCCTCTTTTCATATTCCCCACCTCCCCCCCCCCCCCCCCCCCCCCTTCCCGATTTTTAGAAGAAGAAATCCCCCAACAATGAAAGAACGACAAAAACCCCCCCCCCAAAAAAAAAAAAACCAAACAAACAAAAAAAAAAAAAAAAACAAACAAAAAAAAAAAAAAAAAAAAAAAAACAAAAAAAAAAAAAAAACCAAAAACAAAAAAAGAAAAAAAAACCCCCCCCCAAAAAAAAAAAAAAAAAATAAAACCCCCCCCCCCCAAAAAAAAAAATTTAAGAACAAAACAAAAAAAAAAAAAAAAAAAAACAAAAAAAAAAACAAAAAAACCCAAGACAAAAAAAAAAAAAAAAAAAACCCCCCCAAAAAAAAAAAAAACAAAAAACAAAAAGAAAATAACAAAACCAACAAAGAAACCCCCAAAACACCCCACCCCCCAAAAAATCCCCCCCCCCCCCCCAAAAAAACTAAAACAAACCAACCAACAAAAACAAAAAGAAAAAAAATCATTATTTGGGCACGAACCCCTAAAACCCAAGGGTCTAAACAACTAAAAAAGCAAAACCCAAAAACCTTTTAAAAAAAAAACCACACTTCCCCCCACCCCCGCCCCCGCCCCCGGCCCCCTTCCCCCCCCCCTCCACACACACACAACACAACACCACACCCACACCGGCCCCCCCCTTCCCTTCTCCCCCCCCCCCTCTTCCCCCACAACCACACACCTCTTTGCTTTTCCCTCCCTTTTTCTCCTTCTTTTCCTTCCTCTTCCCCCCTCTCCCCCCTCTCTTTTCCCCCCCTTTTCTTCTGTCTTCCTCCCTTTTCTTACCCCCCCCCCCCTTCCCCCTCGTCTCTCTCTACCCCCCCCCCCCTCCCCCCCCCTTTTCTCCCTTTTTTCTCTCTAAAAAACACAAAACACTTTCTGTGCTTCTCTCTCTTCTCTCTCCCTTCCTCCTCTCTCTCCCCTCTCCCCCCTCTCTCCCTCCCCCCTTTTCTCTCAATTCACCCCCCCCCCCTCTCCCCCTCTCTCTTCTCTTCTCTCTCTCTCCCCCATGCTTTGGCTCTCTGACTGTTTCCCCCCCACAAAAAACAAAAAGTAAAAAGACTAATTGTACGTAATTTACTTATTCACAGCAGATTTCCGCGGAAATTCGGTTCCCCCCGGGGAAAGCTCGCCACAAAAGCACGCCCCCAAAATTTTTTTTTTTTTTTTTCCCCGTCCCACAATTTTAAATTTGTTTCGTACAAAAGCTTTTTTTTTACAAATTTTTTTCCAAGGAAACCCCTTGTTTTCCGGGGGTTTTTTTTCGTGCGCTAAAAATAATGTTAAACACGGGACCTAGGGTTTACAGTCCATTCCAAAATACTACCCAACCCAAAACCCCCCCCCCATGGTCAAATAAAGGATGGGAAAAGTTTTGGGGCCCTAAACGGATTTTGAACCCCCCCGCAATTCCGACCCGGACTTCCCCTTCTGCAGACGCTTTCCTGTAACCACCACCGATCCACCCCCCCACAACAGCAAAATCTCTTTTTGGGGTCTGGGAAAGGTTCTTTAGCTTTTTCAAAGTTCGGCATGGAAGGCACGAACAACCGAAGGAACCCGCTACCCCCATTGAATGACACGGGAGTCTTTGCGTTAAATTTAGTTTTTCGGGGAAACGTGCACTTTACCCCCCCCTCATTTTTCTACAACACTGTAAGAAAAAAAGGCGCGCGAAAGGGGTTTCGGGGGGTTTTTTGTCTGAGATACTTCAGGGAAAGGTTGTCCCCCCAAGCTTCTAACCCAACCAGCCTACCCCTCCCAACCCCTTGGGGAGATTTGGGGGGGGGGGGGACACAGAAAAGGGGAATAACAAGGGGAATCAAAAACAGAAGCGGAAACAAAAAAATCTCTTTGTCAACTGCACTCCTCAGCGATTATACCGGGGGAGCCGGGTACATTTTTTAACCCCGGTACCCTTCCACGGGAAAGGGGGGGGGGGGAGTACAAGGGGAGAACAGAAGAGAGGGGGGGGGGGGGGGGAGCTAAAAGGGGGCGGGGAAGGGGAGAGAAGCATAGCCTAGACGTAGTACGTAGCCCCCTCGCGTCTCGAGGGATTTTTTTAATCCCCCCACCCACAAGAGGGCCCTCCGCTTCATTTCCTTCGCGATGGGATGATGGGAAGGGGGAGTGCACCCCGCGGCAAAGACTTTTGCCCGCCCCCCCCCCCCCCTTCCCCCCCTCCCTTCCCCCCCTTTTCCCCCCCTTGGCCCGAAAAGGTGACGCGCACAGGGGGGCCCCCTGCGTGTGGGACGCAAGCCCCTAAGGAGGAGGGAGGCTGGAAACCCCCGCACGCCATCGCGGAGGCCATCTACAGGCCGGCTATCTCTTCACCACGATCGCCCGGGTCCTGCCGAGGAGGGGGGGGGGGGGGAGGGGGGGGGGGGAGGGGGGGGATGGAGGGGACGGAGAAGAGAGGGAGGTTTTGGGGGTATAGGTGTGGGTTTTTGGGCCGATGATGGTTGGGGGGTTTTGGGGTGGGGTGGGGGGGGGTTAGTGTGGGGGGGGATGTGATAGGGGGGGGGGGGAGGGAGGGGGGGGGGGGGGGGGGGGGGGGAAAACATAAAACGTGGGGGGGCCGGGGTGGTTGATGGGGGGGGGGGGGGTTTTTGGGGGGGGGCGTGGGGGAAGGGATGGGGGGAGGGGGGGGGGGGGGGTGGGGGGGTGGGGGGGGGGGGGGGGGGGGTGGGGTGGGGGGGGAGGGGGGGGGCTTTACCAATTTAAAACGCTTGGGGAACGATACAAAACCCCCCAAAGACGTTCCCCGCTTTGCTTTACTTCTCAGGCAAAAGACACTTCGTCAAGGGGGAAGATTTATTGTTTTTATTTTTTAAACTTTATTATTATCATTATCTTTATTCAAACACCTTTATATCACATCATCACATCATCATAATTATTATTATTTATTTTTATTATTAAAATTTTTAAATTTATGTTTTGTTTTTTTTTTTTTTTTGTTATTATTATTTTATTATTAAAAAATTATTATTTTATTATTATTTATCACAATTTTTCAAAAATTGACCCTTTATATTATTATTATTATACCACTGCGTCGTTTGAGATTATAAACTTCAACTGACCACATATTTGTTATAATTTTTGCAACACGGGCAGGGTCCATACAAGCCTTTAGATTAGATCTTCTTTGTTTTTCATAGCCAGTTGGTAAAAACTTTGAAAAAAGCAAACACTTTTCCATTTTAAGAAAAAGGTTTTTCATATATAATAAATATATATAAAAATATAAAATATAAAATATAATATAAATATAAATATATAATGCTTTTTACATATATTAATAAATATAAATTTTAAACACTTAAAAAAGAAAACAAAAAAACGTAAACACACATACAATGATAAATACTTTTTTATAATATATTAAAATTGGTTGTTTGGGGTTTTTGTGTGTGGTACGGGTGTGTGTGTGTGTGTGTTGTGTTGTGTGTTGGTGTGTTTTGTTGTGTGGTGTTGTGTGTGTGGGTTGTGTGTGTGGGTGGTGAAGAATCTAATGACTTAAGAAGTCGAAGGGACATCAATTCTTGAATCATAAATCTGATAAATGTTTTTCTATTCGTGTCAATAAAGATAAACACACACACCCCCCCCCCAACCCCCCACCCCACAACCCACCCCACACCCTTTCCTCAAAACCTAAGGCCAAACCCCACAAAAAACACACAAACAAAAAACTTTCACAACAACGCTGGACAAACACACAAAATAAACACCAAAAAAAAAAACATACCTTCCTCAAAAAAGCAAAAAAAAAACAATAAACAAACACACAAACACACACACAACCCAACAACCCCAAAACACAAACACACAAACACACACTTTTTCAAAACACAAGGCACAAAAACAAAACACAAACAAAAACTTTTTCAAAACAAGGACCAAAAAAAACAAACAAAACACAAAAACACCAACACAACACACACACACACACACAAAAACCCCACACACAAACCCAAAAACACACACACACTTTACAAACAACACACACACTAACCCCACCGAAACCCATTTCCCAGTTTTCAAAAAAACCCCACTCAAAACACACAAACAACAAAAAACAAAATTCCTTTACAACCTAGGAAAAAACCACCCCCAAACCAAAATTCCCAACCGGAAAACCAAAAAACAAAAACAACACAAACACCAAAACAACCCGGACCCCAAAACAAGGGAACATTCCCCCAACCAAAAAAAAAAACAATGAAAAAAAAAAAAAAACAATTTCTTTTTTTTTAAAAAACCAGGCAAAAACCAAAAAAATAAAAAAACCAAAAATCTAAAGTTGGAAAAAAAAAAAACCCAAAAAACATTTTAATTAAAAATAGGAAAAAAAGGGCCACCCGCAAAAAA
>CM060335.1:19470394-19482894 GCA_030674155.1 Stramonita haemastoma | reverse complement strand
CTCCCCCCCCCCCTAACGGGATAACTGACAAATCCTGGCTCTTCTCCCACCCCCCACCCCCTTTACTTCCCCCATCCACCATTTCTTTCCTGATGTAGCCTACCCTCTCTCCCTCCCCCTTCCCCGTCCTCCTCCCCACTACTACCGGCACATTCTATCAATCTTCCACCCCCCCCCCCCCCCCCTCTTCATCTCACTTTCTCCCGCCCCCCATATCTTCTCTCCCCCCCCCCCCCCTTTCCTAACCCCAAACCCCGAACTTCCAGATAACTATTAATTGCGGCGAGAACAGTAGATAAGAGCACGACTAGAGGAAAAGAGAGAGAGAGAGACTGAATTTCTTTGATTTCCGAACTGGCAACAACAAAATCCCCCATCCCCTCTCCTTACTCATTTTGCCCAGAAGCACGCGCCCCCGCGCGCATACCCGCATACCCTGGCCAGGGCTCAATCTTAGGGAATCCTCCTCCCTTCCCCCACTCCACCCCACCCCACCCCATCCAATTTACCGGTACCCCAGGTGTGTGCATTCGCCGCTGTTCGCTGTTCGCCGTTCGCCGATTGCGCGAGCAGGGATCTGAGAGGGACGTGAGTACGGCGAAAGCGGTCACACCTTGCACTCTTTGAAGGAGGTGACCGGCAAGTTCAGGTGTGAAGCTTTGAAGTGCGTGCCCCCCCGAGATTTCCTTCTCTGTCTGTCTGTTGTCTGTTGTCTGTCTGTGTCTGTCTGTGTCTGTCTCTCTCTCTGTCTCTCTATGTTTCTCTCTGTGTCTGTCTCTCTCTATGTTTCCGTCTGTCTGTCTGTCTGTCTGTCCTGTCTGTCTGTCTGTCTGTCTGTCTGTCTGTCTCTCTCTCTCCTCTCTCTCTCTCTCTCTCTCTCTCTCTCTCTCTCTCTCTCTCTCTCTCTCCTCCTCTTTCTCCCTCTCCTCTCTCTCCCTCCCTCTCCTCTCCCTCCCCTCTCTCTCTCCCCCTCTTTCTCCCTCCCTCTCTCTCTCTCTCTCTCTCTCTCTCTCTCTCTCTCTCCTCTCTCTCTCTCTCTCTCTCTCTCTCTCTCTCTCTCTCTCTCTCTCTCTCTCAATAATCTCTGCCATGTTTATTTCGAGCAATCTTGCTAATGTCAAGACAGAATGAACATTTACTGCAGAATGTATGTATGTCACTGTGTACAGTTTTCAGGGGATGTTCTGGGAGTGTTAGGAATGACTTTTACTTGTCACTTTTGCAGTTTCTTTCCAGTGGAATTAAGAAGTAATGCAGGTAAAAAAACAACAACAACTTTTTATGTCATATATTGTGGACATTGTATCTTTGTGGTACTTACGTGATTTTTATTTGTATCTCCATACATAGGGGGTAGGTCTATGGCCTTTTCTACTGAATAAACTTCGTTTCTCATTTCCATTTCCATCTCCATTTTCAATCTCTCTCTCTCTCTCTCTCTCTCTCTCTCTCTCTCTCTTCTCTCTCTCTCTTCTCTCTCTCCTCTCTCTCTCTCTCTCTCTCTCTCTCTCTCTCCTCCCTCTCTCTCCCTCTCCCTCCTCTATCTCTCTCTCCTCTCCCCTCTCCCTCTCCTCCCTCTCGTCTCTGTCAAATGTACAAATGCAATTTACAAAGAGAGAAAGCGTTATGCAACAAGGTATTGAATCTGAATGTAAACCACTTCACCATGTCGTGGAATCCATGCCATGCCGACCATCTGGACTGTAGCAATGATACACTTTATGTCTGAAAATGTGTGTTTTGTGCCCAACAATCCCTTTCCCACTGTCCCCTTGTGAATGGGCTTTAAAAAGCTTAACACAGTAAAATATTGTCATTGTCATTCTCTCTCTCTCTCTCTCTCTCCTCTCTCTCTCTCTCTCTCTCTCTCTCTCTCTCTCCTCTCTCTCTCTCTCTCTCTCTCTCTCCTCTCTCCTCTCTCTCTCTCTCTCTGTGTGTGAAAAATTTGTCCATATACCTGTATAAAGCATTTCAGATAAGAGAGATAGCAGTATCGTAATGTCATTACTATTTTTTTCTAAGAATTAAGAATGTTCAAATTGTGCATGTCTTCATACACACACACACACACCCCTTCATATGGGGCGGAGGCCTTTGTTGAATAAAATTTCGTATTCGTATTCGTATTCTCTCTCTCTCTCTCTCTCTCTCTCCTCTCTCTCTCTCTCTCTCTCCTCCTCTCTCTCTCTCTCTCTCTCCCTCTCTCCTCCTCTCTCTCCTCTCTCTCTCTTCTCTGTGAAAAATTTGTCCATATACCTGTATAAAGCATTTCAGATAAGAGAGATAGCAGTATCGTAATGTCATTACTATTTTTCTAAGAATTAAGAATGTTCAAATTGTGCATGTCTTCATACACACACTCACACCCCTTCATATGGGCGGAGGCCTTTGTGAATAAAATTCGTATTCGTATTCGTATTCTCTCTCTCTCTCTCTCTCTCATCCTCTCTCTCTCTCTCTCCTCTCTCTCTCCATCTCTCTCTCTCCTCTCTCCTCCTCTCTCTCATCTCTCATCTCTCCTCTCTCCTCTCTCTCTCTCCTCTCTCCTCCCTCCTTCTCATCCTCTCTCTCTCCTCTCCTCCCTCACCTCTCTCCTCTCTCTCTCCTCCTCCTCTTCTCTCCTCTCTCTCCTCCTCTCCTCCTCTCTCTCTCTCTCTTCTCCTCTCCCTCACTCTCTCTCTCTCTCTCTCTTCTCTCCGTCCTCTCTCTCTCTCTGCGTCATGACTCTTTCATCTCGTTCCGTCTCCTCGGTTTGAGTACCTCTCTCGATCTGGGGGTGGGGAGACTTCATCTGTCCGAGTCTGAGGTGTTGAAGGTACGAGGGATGGGGTGGAGGAGATGAATGGGTGGTGGTGGTGGTGTGGTGAACGGGAGAGGTGGTGGATTAAGTGAAAAAGGGTGTGTGCTGTGTGTGTGTGTTGCTGTGTGTGTGTGTGTGTGTGTGGTGTGTGTGTGTGTGTGGTGTGTGTGTGTGTGTGTTGTGTGTGTGTGTGGGAGAGAGAGAGAAGACAGACAGACAGACAGACAGACAGACAGACAAAGATCTGCAACGCAAATTCATGCCTTGTTTGTTTTTTCCTGGCGTTTTTTTTTTTATCCTTCCAAAACTGAAGGTATCGGCACTTCAATCGCCCCAAACCACTCTTAATATAACAAAACTTGTACCAACATGCAATGGGGACTTCTAAAAACAAGGGGATTTTTCCCTTCTGGGTGTTCGTCCGGCTGGGAATCCCGTTACTGTGACTTATCTACGAGAAAGAAATTACAGGTGGATGAGAAAAAGCGGGTACCAGAGGGTATATACATAGTGTGTGTGTGTGGTGTGGGAGGGGGGGGGGTCAGAGAGGGGGAGGAGGAGGAGAAGAAAGGTTTGAGATTGAGAGAGAGAGAGAAAGTTGTGTGTGTGTGTGTGTACAGCATGTGTGTGTGATTGATGGGAACTCACTGTGATTTGTGTAGGAAGCTTTGATGATGAACGACATGGGATTTGTTGCTACTGTGTGGGGAGAAGGGAGGCAGGGGGGGGGGGGAGGGGAGGGGGGGGGAAGGGGAGGGGGGGCAAAGGAAGAGGGCGGGGTGGGGGGGGGGGGAGAAGGGGACCAGCAGCGTGATTGATTACTGACTGTCTGTAGGTCTTTTCGTGGTAGGTGGAATAAGTTTTGAGTTTTGTTGGAACTGTCTCTGGTTTTGTCTTTTTTTTTTGTTTGTTTGCTTGTTTGATTCTCTGTTTCTGTTGTTTTTTTTCTGTTCTATGCCTGTGTCTGTCTGTGTCTTTCTGTTTTCTGTCTGTCTGTCTGTCTGTCTGTCTGTCTTCTTCTGTCGTCTGTCTCTCTCTCTCTCTCTCTCTCTCTCTCTCTCTCTCTCTCTCTCTCTCTCTTCTCTCTCTCTCTCTCTCTCACTCTCTCTCTCTCTCTCTATACATATTATATAATATATTTATATTATATATTTCAAGAATATGATTTATTAAATTATTATAAATTTAACTGTTTCGGTCTTTTCATTGGATTTTTTCTTTCTTTTTATACATGTGCAGAGAGAGAGAGAGAAGAGAGAGAGAGAAGAGAGAGAGAGAGTAGAGAGAGAGAGAGAGAGAGAGAGAAGAGAGGAGAGAGAGAGAGAGAGAGAGAGAAGAGAGAGAAAGAACTCGAATCTCGAATGAATTATTCACAAAAAGGCCATTGGCCATACATGAGGGGTTGCGAGAGAGAGAGAGAGAAGAGAGAGGAGAGAGAGAGAGAGAGAGAGAGAGAGAGAGAGAGAGAGAGAGAGGAGAGAGAGAGAGAGATAGAGAATTCGAACTCGATCTCGAATGAATTATTCACAAAAGGCCATTGGCCCATACATGAAGGGGGTTGAAAGAGAGACAGAGAGAGAAGAGACAGACAGACAAGGAGCAGAGAAGACAGAGAGAAGGCAAGAGAGAGGGGACAGAGACAGAAAAGAAAAGGCACGGGGGAATGAAAAAAAAAGGAGTACACTGTGTATGTAGGCTACAAAAGGAAAGGGGCGTAAGAAAAGAGGAGCAAGGGTACTGACCGTAAAATCTTGTTTTATCAGAGGAATTTTTCCAGCAGTATCTTATTTCATTTTCTTTCTTATATTTGGTTTTCACAATTCATTTTTCTTTTATTCTGGATTTTTTTTTTCTCTTGGCAATTTCTAAAAGGAATTATTTCTTTCGCCTTTTTTGTGATGTGTCCTATATTTTTTCTCATATATATATATTTTTAATAAGCTTTTCAGAGATTAGATGATTTGATTCTGATTGTTTTTACTTCAGTTTGCTTTCAATTTGTATTTATAGTTCATCTCTCTCTCTCTCTCTCTCTCTCTCTCTCTCTTCTCTCTCTCTCTCTCTCTTCTCTCTCTCTCTCTCTCTCTCTCTCTCTCTCTCTCCTCTCTCTCTCTCTCTCTCTCTCTCTCTCTCCCTTCTTTTCTCTCTCTCGTTCTCTCTCTCTGTCCCTCTCTTCTCATCCCCCTCTCTCTTTCTCTCCTTCTCTCTCTTCTCTCTCTTCTCCCCTCTCTCTCTCTCTCTCCTCTCTCCCCTCTCTCTCTCTCTCTCCTCTCCCCCCCTCTCTCTCTCTCTCTCTTCCTCCCACACTCCACACCACACACACACACACACACCACACACACACCACACACACAACACACACACACACACACACACACACACACACCACACACACAACAACACAAACAAACAAACAAACAAAACAAATGAATTTCATATTGACGGTATCGCAGACATCTTTGATATTCTCGATATACAATCACTATTCCTCTAGCTGACTCTCTATATCTTGTAACACAGTGTGTTTGTTCGTTTCAGTGAAGCTGAAGGGACAAGCAGACTAGGTGTGGGGCGTGAAAATACGCAGACATCTGGACAAAGAGCATCTTTCTAAAGATGGACCAGCCTTGACAGGACGTTGCTGCCCAAAGGATGAAGACTGACCAGCCGAGAGAGAGAGGGAGGAAGAAAAAAAATCCCACACTGTCGACCAATGTGTCCCTCGTGACTACCCCTCACCCGAACCCCTTGCCCCCGGACAAACATCCAGGTCAGTACACTGATGATGTTGTTGTTGATAATGAAGATGATGGGGATGATGATGGTGTGGTGGTGATTGATGATGATCATAGTAACAGTGCTGCTGCTGCTGATGATAATGGTGGTGGTGGTTGCGGTGGTGATAGTGATGTTGATGATGAACATGATGATGATGGTAATGATGATGATGTTAGTGGTTATATCTATGATGATGATGAATGATGATGCCGACGACGATGATTATGATGATGATGATGATGATGATGTTAGTGTTAGATCTATGATGATGATGATGATGATGGTGATGATGTTGATGTGTGAGATCATCCACAAGATGTAAATGGAGGCAATGAATTGGTTCACTTTTTAATTTTTTAATTTTTTTTATATTAAAGTTGCAAACATATATTCGCAGATGAGACGCATATGCACAGAGAAAACATCCCTTTGAATAATTACATACACACACACACACACACACACACACACACACACACACACACACACACCACACACACACACACACACACACACACACACACACACACACACTCTCTCTTCTCTCTCTCTCTCATCATCACCTCTCTCTCTCACTCACTCATCACTCTCTCTCTCTCTCTCTCTCTCTCTCTCTCACAACACACACACCAACACACACACACACACAAACACACGCACGCATGCACGCACGCACGCGCGCACACACACACACAAACTTGTGCCTGTCTTTCTTTTTCAATACAGCTACTTCTGAAAAGAGACCCTATATTTGTTATCGACTAACAAAAGTGCTCACATAAGAAGTATTTCTCTTTTTTTTGTATTGGCACTGTGTAGAAACATTGCATTCACAAGAGTCTGCGCTTGACACTGTCAAAGTGGAGTACATTCGATGTTGACTTCCCTTTGTGGACAATGATTAGAGTAACACTTCTGTAACGTATCGTTTTGTAAGTATAAGCGATAAAGGGTTCTCTGTGTGTTTGTGTGTGTGTGTGTGTGTGTGTGTGTGTGTGTGGTGTGTGTGTTTGTGTGTGTGTTTGTGTGTGTGTGTGTGTGTGTGTTGTGTGTGTGTGTGGTGTGTGTGTGTGAGTGTGTGAGAGAGAGAGGGGGGGATGAGGGAGATAGTAAGATGTGATTGAGAGTGAGAGAGAGGGAGGAGAGGGAAGAGGGAGTGAAAGAGAGAGAGAGGAGGGGAGGAGGGAGGGAGAGGGAGATGGAAACAGGTAGAAGCAAATGAGATGATTGTCCTGTGGTGGTGTTGAAGGTAGTGTCAGAGAGCGTTGGGGTGGTGGGGGTGGTGGTTGAGACTAAGGGGTTGTCTTGATAGGGAAGAAATTAAAGAGTGTGTTCGTTGTTGTCGATGTTGTTCTTGTTCTTGTTCTTGTTCTTGTTCTTTTCTCTTCTTCTTCTTCTTCTCTTCTTCTTCTTCTTCTTTCTTCCTTCTTCTTCTTCTTCTTCTTCTTCTTATTCTTCTCTTCTTCTACTTCCTCTACTTCTTCTCCTCCTCCTCCTCCTCCTCCTCCTCCTCCTCCTCCTTCTTCTTCTTCTTCTTCTTCTTCTTTCTTCTTCTTCTTCTTCTTCTTCTTTTTCTTTTCTTCTTCTTTCTTCTTTCTTCTTCTTCTTCTTCTTCTTCTTCAGTAACGTCTGTACACACAGAATGATTATTAGAAAAAAGTTGTGTGTGTGTGTGTGTGTGTGTGTGTGTGTGTGTGTGTGTGTGTGTGTGTGTGTGTGTGGGGGGGGGTGGGAGTTGTTTGTGTGTGTGTGTTGTATGGTGTGTGGTGGTGAGGTGATGTGTGTGTAATGTGTGTTTGTATGGTTTTGTGTCTGTTATGTGTGTTGTGTGTGTGTGATGTGTGTGTGTGGTGTGTGTGTGTGTGTGTGGTGTGTTGTGGTGTGTGTGTGTGTGTGTGTGTGTGTGTGTGTGTGTGTGTGTGTGTGTGTGTGTGTGTGTGTGTGTGTGTGTGTGTAAATGTGTGTATGTGTATGGTTGTGGTATAGTGTGTTCTTTGTTTCAACGTCCTTTCACGTTATGTGATATTAGACGAGGGGAACAGAATTATGAGGACAAAGAGAAAATAGGAGAGAGGGGAAGAATGTGTACGAATAAACAGTTTGTAGGTTAAGTGGTGCACAGAGAGGAGAGAAGAGTAGGAAGAGGAGAGGAGAGAGAGAGAGAGAGAGAGAGAGAGAGAGAGAGAGAGAGAGAGAAGAGAGAGAAAATTACACACACAAATATAACAAAACACAACACACACACACGAACACACGTATACAAAAAACACACAACCACACACAACACACACACAACACCACACACACACACACACAACACACACAACACAACAAACACACACAACACACACACACACACACAACACACACACACACACAACACACAACACAACAAACACAACACAACACACACACAACACCACACACACACACACACACACACACACACACACACAACACACACACACACACAAAACACACAACATCATCACACACACACACACACACACACACACACACACACACACACACACACACACACCACACACACACACCGCCAAACGTGTGCATGCAGTTCGTGACTCATTCAAGCAGTAAGTTTGGCAGCTAGATTCTAGCTCGCTAGCTACCCGTCCCAGCTCCCTGTGTACCCGTTTCTAGGAGAAGCGGGTAGGGAGGAGGGCTGGGAAGAGGTAGAGTAGTAAGGAAGTCGGGGGTGGAGAGGTGTCAGGTGTCACCCATAAACCTTCCTACCTACCCCTATCTACACCTGCACAGCCCAGCTACTAACACAACGGTTATGGCAAACCCTGGTGTCAAAAAAAAGAAAAAGTGATCAAGGTTGTTTTTTTGTTTTGTTACTGTTGTTTATGAGTTGTTATTGTTGTGGTGGTGGTGGCAGTGTTGTGATTAGTTGTTTTTAGTGCTATTGGGGGTGTAAATTGGTGTTTTTTTGGTCGTGGTGGTGGTGGTGGCGTCTTTGGTTTTTTTGTTGGTCTTTTTTTTTCGTTCATTGGCTTGAGCTCAGAGGTTTGCCAATGGTGAGATTTTGCGTATATAAGCGACCGTGTTTTGCCCATCCATGAAGATAGCTGTATTCTGACTTCGGGATTGTGGCATCTTAAAATGCATCACTCTGGATCTCGATACTAGGGACCTCGATAGTATCGTTGCATACATCTTCGATTCGGGCCAAACTTCATGGCTTTTCCCCACTGAAGTGTTGCAGTACTCTTTTTTATTGTTCCAATCTTGGCCTGAGTTTTTAGTCAAACACTTTCTTTTTTTTTTTTGCTGTTATGTGAGGGTTCAGTGTTTATATTGTGTTGATATAAAGACAATGTTCTAAGCCTTTAATAAAAGTTTCTGGTGACTTGGATACCAGGTTCGCGTAGTTGAACCGCCTTGTTACCATTAGTGATAAACGTTCAAGAACGGACTTGGGGTTCCATCTTGTTACTAGCTGGTTAAATTGTATTTCGTTCTATTTTATCCATGTGTATCATTATATTCCTGTATTATCATTTATTCTTACGGATATAATTATTTATTGAGGACTTGTCAGATTTCATGATCCCGAACTATCTCTGTGGGGTCAATCCAACCTCTTCAATCATGAGTCCATTGCACAATTGGTTTTTTTACTGAGATTTGAGTTTGTTGTGTTGTTGTTTTGTTAGTCGTGGTTGTGATGGTGTGTTGTGTGTGTGTGTGTGTGTGTGTGTGTGTGTGTGTGTGTGTGTTTTGTGTGTGTGTGTGTGTGTGTGTGTGTGTGTGTGACACATTCAAGTAAAAATAAAAAAGAGAAAAAATTGAATGATAGACAGTAATGATAATTGAGCATTATATTATGTAGTAGACACACACACATAGTAACACACACACACATTAATCCCATCACACTCACACACATTACACACACCACACACACACACACACACACACACACACACACACACACACACACACACACATCACACACACACACACACACACACACACACACACACACACACACACACACACACACACACACACACACACACACACACACACACACACAAGAACATCTTGCACACAAGTGAAAACCCGTCCCGCTTTATGGACGAATAGGCTATTATGTGCCTGTGGGAACGGATGACACAATTCACAAAACTGCATACACATGGGGACTGGATGTAAAACAAAAAGTACACGAATGATTATTCCATTATCCTCGAAATAAGAGTATTATTGAAAGAAGTAAAAAATATATAATTTTTTAAAAGAACACCGCACACATGCTTGTCTCCCTTGCCTTGTCTCACTCCTTTCTTTTTCTTTTTTTTTTCTTTTTTTTGACTCGAACACAACGCCATACTTACTGCTACCCGGGAGTTTTTAGTTTATCAGGCAAAGGGAAGGGGGCTAGAGAAGAAAGGGGTGGGAGGGAGGGGGAGGGAAGGGGAGGGGACAGGTAGGTAGTTTATCAGGGGAGAGGAGAGACAGGCAGGGGTTTGGAGCACTAACCTATATCGATGCGCCGGTTATAAATGAGAGGGGAGGAAGAAGCAATTTATGGGAGTTTAAGAGACTGGAATTTAGCCACAGACAGAGACAGTGGGGGCAGAAAGTTGAGGGGGGGGGGGGGGGGGGGGGGGCGGTTGGGGGGGGGGGGGGTGAGGGTAGGTCCTTACTCTGGTTCCAAGAGGGGTAAGGGGTAGAGGTTGAGTAAGAGGAGGAGGGTACATATTTGTACACATGTATGTATACAGAGTAGTTTTGGTTTGGTTTTTTGTTGGTTTTGGGTCTTTTCTTTTTTTTTTTTTTTTTTTTTTTTTTTTTTTTTTGGGGGGGGGGTATAGGAGGAAGATGGGGGAAGGAAAGAGTGGGATGAAACAAGGTTGTACCGGTATTGTATTGCGCTGTATTGTATCTATTGCACGTATTGTGATTGTGATGTATGTGCTGGGTCTGACTTGTAAGGCTCTTTAACAGCAGCGCAATGCAATTTTTGGTCATATTATGATAGACATAAATAACTTATGTCTGAGTGTTCGACGACGACGACGCACGACGAAGAAAAGAAGAGAAGAAGAGAGAAGGGAAGAGAAGAAGAGAAGAAGAAGAAGAAGAAGAAGAAGAAGAAAAGAAGGGAGGAGAGGAGGAAGACAAAACAACAAGAGCCACCACCACCAACACACACAACAACAACAACAACAACAACAACAACAACAACTGTAATGTTTTGTGTATTACTTTTAGTCACAGTCTTTGTTTTTTTCCCTGCGAGAAATTCGAGTTGCTCTCCCAGGGGGAGAGAGAGAGAGAGAGCGTGTCGCCTCAAGAGCAGGGCCACCCTTTGCATTTTCCTTGTTCCGTTTGCATAATTTAATTGTGTGCATACGTTTTAGTTCTGCTTCCTGTATCTGAGTGTTTTTTCTGCAGAATTTTTGCCAGGGACAACTCTCTTGTTGCCTTATGTTCTTTTACGTCGGGGTCTAGAGGTAGCGCACCCGCCTCGAAAAAATGGGAGAAGTGTGAGTTCGATCCTGGGTTTCAATGTGTAGCATTTCGCCCCATCCACTAGATCTAGACCATGAGTGGTGGTCTGGGTGCTGGTCTTTCGGATGAGACGAGAAACTGAGATCCTGTGTGCGGCAGGCGTTCAGCGTACGTAAAGTATCCACGGCAACAACTGAAACTATCCCTGACGAAATTCTGTTAAAGAAAAGAAAGAAAAAAGGGCCAGCATGATAGGGACAAAATAGATCTACACGTGCAGACAGGAAGTAAAAAATTTTTTTTTTAAATGGTGGCGCTACTCATGGAGAGTACCCGGAATTTTAGACACAGAAATCTGCGTGACTGAAAGTGTATACGCTACATTACTCTACAACTGCACTGCACTGCACTGCACTGCACTGCACTACACTACACTACACTACACTACACTACTCTTCACTGCACTACATACACTACACTACACTACATACACTGACTACTGCACATACGCTACACTACATTTCACTACACGTTACCACACGACACACGACACACTACATTACAAGAAATACAAATACATACACTACATTCCACTACACTGGACTACACGATACTACACTATAATACAACACAATACAATACAGTATAGTGATAGTTAAGCATGGTAAGCAATGATTGTCTTATGGTTTTGTGGAGCCTTCGGTCTGTGCGTCCCTGTGACATACAAAATTCATAATTATTATTTCCTAGCACGCAAGATGCATATTAGGCCTAGGTTAGTCTTAAGATCCGGTTTCCTATTGCTCTTATCAACACGTGACGTTTTTTTTTCTGCTTGATGACGTATGCACTGATGAGGTAAAAATTATTAGTTTCGTCGTGATTTTACTTGCCTGTAGCTTCTCAGTGTTTCTTCATGAAGAATATTCCCCATTTTACCTTCACTATCCCGTATCTTGTAAACAGTGGGGGCACCACTGAAGATTTTGCAACCAGCTTCCTCCACTCCCTCCGCCGTTCTCAGCTTTCCGTAGCAAATCGTTCCGCTCAAAGGCCAGTTTACTCTCTGATGTTGTCTCCCCATCGTTTTCTTTTCGTCTCCCTCCTTGCACTGTTCCCAGTAGGACAGTCTTGGCCGGTTCAGATGTCTTCAGTTTGCGTTTTTTCCACTGGAGTAAGGAGCTGTTCATATGGTCCGATGGTGTTTTGATTTTCAATTCATTAGTGGTGTTATCTCTATGAGATACCAAGGAGTTTGCGAAAGCATCTCATTTCCATTGCCTGTATCCTTCTGTCAATTGGGCCTAAGCTTTTATGTTCATTTTCATTTGTTATTGCGTCATGATTCTTAGGAGTTTCTTAGATCCAGAGTTTTATGAATAGTAATCTTATCTTCAGCATTGATGGATACGCGGCTAGGAGACGGCATCGAAAGCTA
>CM060335.1:19426989-19465294 GCA_030674155.1 Stramonita haemastoma | reverse complement strand
TCTCTCTCTCTCTCTCTCTCTCTCTTCTTCTCTCTCTCTCTCTCTCTCTCTCCTCTCTTCGAGAAGTATTTTCGTGCACTGAACCAACTCTTTTCCAAAACATTGTGTCCCTGTGGAATTCAACACCTTGGAGAAAACATACATTTCTCCAGGGGGGTCAAAATACAAAGAGGAGTGCATTTTTTTTTATCGTCACTTCTTTGGGGGGAAGGGGGGGGGGGCACATGGGGGGTAGCAAGGGGGGGGGGGTGGGAGAAAAAAATTAGCCAGGCCGTGTCATGATGATACCTGTGCTCGTCTGGCGATCAGTGGACAGCTGTAACGACGATACTGAATAGTTCTGTTGTCTGTGTGTGTTGTGTGTGTGTGTGTGTGTGTGTGTGTGTGTGTGTGTGTGTGTGTGTGTGTGTGTGTGTGTGTGTGTGTTGTGTGTGTGTGTGTGTGTGTGTGTGTGTGTGTCTGTCTGTCTGTCTGTCTGTCTGTCTGTATGTATGTATGTATATGTGTGTGTGTCCAATATGTTCGTCTTTCTGTGTGTGTATGCATGTTGCTTGTGTGTGTGTGTGTGTGTGTGTGTGTGTGTGTGTGTGTGTGGTGTGTCTGTCTGTCTGTCTGTCTGTCCGTATGTGTGTCCAATATGTTCGCCTTTCTGTGTGTGTGTTGTGTGTGTGTGTGGTGTGTGTGTGTGTGTGTGTGTGTGTGTGTGTATCTCTGTCTCTGTCTCTGTGTCTGTCTCTCTCCCTCTCTCTCTCTCTCTCTCTCTCCCTCCCTCCCTCCCTCCCTCCCCTCCCCCCCCCCCTCTCTCTCTCTCTCTCTCTCTCTCTCTCTCTCTCTCTCTCTCTCTCTCTCTCTCTCTCTCTCTCTCTATATATATATATTATATATATCCCTCTCTCTCCGTCTTTCCTGGGTTGAAGAATGTTTGGAGATGTGTATATCTGTTTTATATTTGTTGGTTTTTGTTGTCTTTTTTTTTTTTTTGGGGGGGGGGGGGGGGGAGGGGGAGGGTTATGGTTGTGATACTTCTTCTTTTATTGTTGTTTCATTCTTTGCTTTATAAAGAATTTCCCCCAGATCTCTGATCATCTTTAATTATGGCTTTTATTAACGGATTGTAGCCCACATAAATGGTTTTTTCCCCCTGGTTTTTTCATACTAAGAAGTATTCGTAACATTAATAAAAAACAACACTAAAATGATTCTTCCCTACAACCTCACCCTCCAACACACACACACAACACCCTACCCCACCCATCCCCACCCCTGAATCATCGGTTTTGTCGTCATCACACCCCATCCTCCTCTTTCTCCTCCCCGCCCCCCGCCCCCAATTGACTACCCCTCACCCTATCCTCCATTTTAAAAACAAACAATAAACACAAACAAACCAACAAAAACCAAACAAACAAAAAAAAACACCCACAACCAATCAACGCAACCAGGGTATAGTTGCCGGAACTAACTAACATTAGACAAGGAGAGGTTTAATTGCCCCGCCAGTCAGACTGCCTTCGCAGTCCGGGGATTCGAACCGAACCGAGATGGCTTCTCCAGATAGGCTTACGGACAAGTGGGTACATGACGTATGCCACGGCCATCTACCCTCGGTGTCGTTGTCATTGGGGTAGAGCAGTAGAGTGGTTGCGTATAGATAGGGGGGAGCCAGGCTTACTGGGCTGGAACCGCTGTTAGGGGGGGAGTGGTGGAGTGGTGGTGTTCGTAGGCCTAGTGGAGAAAAAAAAGGGTTCTTCTGTCTTCCTCCCGCTTGTCTTTGTATTACGTCCGGGGGGGGGAGGGAGAGGGAAGGAGGGAGAGAGAGAGAGAGAGAGAGAGAGAGAGAGAGAGAGATGGAGATGAGAGAGTGAGAGGAGAGAGAGAGAGAGAGAGAGAGAAAGAAAGAAAGGGGGGGGGGGAGGGGGGGGAGGTGTAGGCAAAAAGCAAATGCAGTTTTGTTTTACGATAGATTAAGTTTAAAAAAAACAACTTTTTTTTCATCCAGCCCTCAAACAGAAAAGATAGATTGGGTAGACAAAGAGAGAGAGAGGGAGGGAGGGGGGGGGGAGAGAGAGGGAGAGAGAGAGAGAGTACTAAACTGTGAACAGGTTTAATGTACATTGGCTTTTAGTCACCATACACACAGTACAGTGAACAGAGCAGAAAGGCGTGGATGGGAAATGACATGCAAAAACTCCCCCCACTAAACCCCCCCAGGTCTTCACAATTTCCATCTGAGCCAGCTCTCCTGGTTGCATTACACCAAACAAATTAATTGATAATAAATGACCTATGCAAACAAAATATGAAGCTTATGACAGACAGACAGACAGACAGACAGACAGACAGACAGACAGACAGAGATGTTCACTAAAAAGATAGACCATAACAAAGATCAAAAAAGTCGAACTTCTTTTTCAAGGAAAAACGACAAACTAAAGTGGTACGGGCCCATCAAACGAACATCTAAACTGGCCAAGACTGTCCTACAGGGAACAGTACAAGGAGGGAGACGAAGAGGCAGACAGAGAAAACGATGGGATGACAACATCAGAGAGTGGACTGGTCTTGTGTGGAACAGCTTGCTACAGAAAGCTGTGAACTGTGAAGAATGGAGGAAGCTGGTTACAAAATCTTCAGTGGTGCCCCAACGGTTTACAAGACAACGAGGTAGGTGCACTTTAGAAATGTTCGCGATGATAATGGATAAAAGGATCAAGTTGATGGATGCATGGGTGATGGATGCATGGGTGATGGATGCATGGGTGGATGGATTGGAGGTGGGTGGGTGGGTGAATGGATTGGTGATAGGTGGGTGGATGGATTGGTGATAGGTGGGTGGATGGATTGGTGATATGTGGGTGGGTGAATTGGTGATAGGTGGGTGGGTGGATTGGTGCTAGGTGGGTGGATGGATTGGTGATAGGTGGGTGGATGGATTGGTGATATGTGGGTGGACTGGTGATAGGTTGATGGATGGACTGGTGATAGGTGGGTGGGTGGATGGATTGGTAATATGTGGGTGGATTGGTGATAGGTGGGTGGGTGGATTGGTGATAGGTAGGTAGATGGGTTGGTGATAGGTGGGTGGATGGATGGACTGGTGATAGGTGGGTGGATGGGTGAATTTTGGTGATAGGTGGGTGGGTGGGTGAATTAGTGATAGGTGATTGCGGTGGAGTGGATGGATGGATGGATGGATGGATGGATGGATGGATGGATGGGTGGGTGGGTAGGTGGATGGATGGGTGGGTAGGTGGGTGGGTGGATGGATTGGTGATAGATTGGTCAATGAATGAAGAGTAACACAGCCTCATGGAAACGTAGACAAGAATAAATCCTATGAGAAAAAGGCCCTGGCTCTTTTCTTAACTTCTTACTCCTGGGACAATGGGTAGAGGAGGTGCGGGGGGAAGGGGGAGGGGCCACAGGTAAGGCAAATGTAGATCATGACTTCTGGATGATATCCTGATTCTGCTACCTTTTTTCTTTTCAGGAACTAGAGTTTGTGCACTTAGGATGTTGGGGTATCTCAAAACCAAGTCACCTTTGACAATGACTTCCAAGTCCTGCCTTCCCTGAAGTTGGAATGCGGCTACCTTAATGGTAAGTAGAAAACTGTAGCATACGCAAAACTCACCATCTGTAAACCTTAGATCTCAACCCAGGAACGGCAGAGTGTGTGTGTGCGTGTGTGTGTGTGTGTGTGTGTGTGTGTGTGTGTGTGTGTGTGTGTGTGTGTGTGTGTGTGTGTGTGTGTGTGTGTGTGTGTGTGTGCGATTGTGTGTGTGTGTGTGTGTGTGTGTGTGTGTGTGTGTGTGTGGTGTGTGTGTGTGTGTGTGTGTGCGTGCGTGCGTGCGTTCGTGTGTGTGTGTGCGTGCGTGCGTGCGTTCGTGTGTGTGTGTGTGTGTGTGTGGCGTGTGTGTGTGTGTGTGTGTGTGTGTGTGTGTGTGTGTGTGTGTGTGTGTGTGTGTGTGTGTGTGTTATTTTATCTGATTCATTCATTTTATTTCGATGATGTTGTACAGCACGCGTGGTTTTGGGTTTGTTTTTTTTTATATTAAAAAAAAATATATATTTATTCATTTATTTATTCATTTATTTATTCATTTATTTATTTATTTATTTATTGATTTATTTATTTATTTATTTATTTGTGTATTATCGAAGAATAAGCATGCATGTGCTCTTTTACATGCAGTCACCATGCATGAGCAGTTTTGTCAGTTTTGTCATCTGTTCCCACCGGTGCACAAAGGCCTACTCCTCCGAAAAGCGGAACAGGTTTTAACGTGAGCGCGAGGTGTACTGTGTGTAATTACATACAGGACTTCGGCTTATAGTCTCATCCAAACGACTTTTGGGAAGTGTGGGGTCTTCACTGTTGTTAACTCCAGAGGAAAAATATCCCCTTGAATGAGATTCAGCAGATGTGCATTTGTGTGTGTGTGTGTTTGTGTGTGTGTGTGTGTGTGCGCGCGCGCACGCGTGTGTGTGCGTGCGTGTTGCTTTATTCATTTGTACATTTTTTTCTATTTATTTATTTCGAGGATAGTGGAATAAGTAGTCATGTGGGTTATTTTAACATCTAGTCCCCGTGTGTACGCAGTTTTGTAAATGTCAACTGTTCCCCACCGGCACACAATGACCTACTTTTCCAAAAAGTGGAACAGGTTTTAACGTGTGCGCAATATGTTCTGTGTGCGTTCGCACATGTCATGTTTTATAATCTCATCCAAAGGGCTTTTCTTTTTTTTTTTTTGGGGGGGGGGGGAGTCGGCACTGATGTTAACTCCAGGGGGAAAAGTCCCCTTGAACGAGATTCGAACCCGGGCCAGCAAACAGAGATGTGTGTGTGTGTGTGTGTGTGTGTGTGTGTGTGTGTGTGTGTGTGTGTGTGTGTGTGTGTGTGTGTGTGTGTTCAATTCAATTTAACGTCTGTTCACACTCAGTGATATTATGTGTGTGTGTGTGTGTGTGTGTGTGTGTGTGTGTGTGTGTGTGTGTGTGTGTGAATGTTTCTGTGGTCTTGTTTTATTTTTGTTTGATAAGAAAGATGTTTAAAAAGACTTATTAATTGTTCCAGTAGATGAAAAAGCTACAGAAAAACAACCAAACAAGATTATTTTAAAATAGAGTAGAGTAGAGCAGAGCAGAGCAGAGCAGAGCAGAGCAGAGCAGAGCAGAGCAGAGCAGAGCAGAGCAGTGCTGTGCAGTGCAGTGCAGTGCAGTGCAATGCAATGCAATGCAGTGCAGTGCAGTGCAGTGTGTAGTGTAGTGTAGTGTAGTGTAGAGTAAAGGGGAGTAGTGTAGAGCAGAGCAGAGTACTCAGCAGTGCTACACAGCACAGCACAATAAAGCACACACTTTAAGAGCGTAGCACAGTACTTTATTTCAGACAAGGCAAAAAAAAACAACAAAAAAGATTACAGTTCTTATCACTCTGTGAATAAAGAAGTTTTTTTTTCTTTCTTTCAGCAGTTTCGCTCGCTGATCTTGGAATCCTGGTGTTGCTGGGGAGTGGAAGAGGAGTTCTTCTTCTTCAGAGCGATGGCCAGCAAGGTTAGCCACAGCCTCCTCCCTGTATCACCGCATTCTGCAACAGATTGACAGAGACATGGTCAGCATGGATAGAATAGGATGGTGTGGAGAGTAAGGTAGGATCAATAGAGTAGGGTAGGGTAGGTAGAGTAGACTCGGGTAGGGTAGAGTAGGTAAAGTAGAAGACGGTACAGTAGAATAGGGTAAAGTGGGTACGGTACAGTAAGGTAGAGTAGGTACAGTAGGGTAGGTAGGGTAGGGTACAGTAGGGTAGGTAGGGTAGGGTACAGTAGGGTAGGAACAGTACAGTAGGGTAGGAACAGTACAGTAGGCTAGGAACAGTACAGTAGAATAAGGTAAAGTGGGTACGGTACAGTAAGGTAGAGTTGGTACAGTATGGTAAGGTAGGGTACAGTAGGGTAGTAACAGTACAGTAGGCTAGGTACAGTAGGGTACAGTAGGGTAGGTACAGTAGGGTAGGTACAGTAGGGTAGGTACAGTAGGGTAGGTACAGTAGGGTACAGTAGGGTAGGTACAGCAGGGTACAGTAGGGTAGGTACAGTAGGGTAGGGTGGGTACAGTAGGGTAGGTACAGTAGGTAGGTACAGTAGGGTAGGTACAGCAGGGTACAGTAGGGTAGGTACAGTAGGTAGGTACAGTAAGGTAGGTACAGTAGGGTACAATAGGGTAGGTACAGTAGGGTAGGTACAGCAGGGTACAGTAGGGTAGGTACAGTAGGGTAGGTACAGTAGGGTAGGTACAGCAGGGTACAGTAGGGTAGGTACAGTAGGGTAGGTACAGTAGGGTAGGGTAGGTACAGTAGGGTAGGTACAGTGGGTAGGTACAGTAGGGTAGGTACAGTAGGGTAGGGGACAGTAGGGTAGGGTAGGGTACAGTAGTGTAGGGTACAGTAGGGTAGGGTACAGTAGCGTACAGTAGGGTAGGTACAGTAGGGTACAGTAGGGTAGGTACAGTAGGGTACAGTAGGGTAGGTACAGTAGGGTACAGTAGGGTACAGTAGGGTAGGGTAGGTACAGTAAGGTAGGGTACAGTAGGGCAGGGTACGGTAGGGCAGGGTACAGTAGGGCAGGGTACTGTAGGGCAGGGTACATTAGGGTAGGGTACATTAGGGTAGGGTACAGTAGGGTAGGGTACAGTAGGGTAGGGTACAGTAGGGTAGGGTACAGTAGGGTAGGGTACAGTAGGGCAGGGTACAGTAGGGTAGGCACAGTAGTGTCACTTACCGTACTGTACCTACCTTACTGTACCCTACTGTACCCTACTGTACCCTACTCTACTGTACCCTACCTTACTGTACCCTACCCTACCCTACTGTACCTACCTTACTGTATCCTACTGTACCCTACTCTACTGTACCTTACCCTACTGTACCCTACCCTACCCTACTGTACCTACCTTACTGTACCCTACTCTAATGTACCCTAACCTACTGTACCCTACCCTACCCTACTGTACCCTACCCTACTGTACCCTATCCTACTGTACCCTACCCCACTGTACCTATCCTACCATACTGTACCTACCTTACTGTACCCTACCTTACTGTACCCTACCGTACCCTACCCTACTGTACCCTACCCTACTGTACCCTACCCTACTGTACCTACTGTGCCCTACCCTACTGTGCCATACCCTACTGTACACTACCCTACTGTACACTACCCTACTGTACCTACTGTACCCTACCCTACTGTACGCTACCGTACCCTACTGTACCCTACCCTACTGTACCCTACCCTACCGTACCCTACCCTACTGTACCCCACCTTACTGTACCCTACCCTACTGTACCCTACCCTACTGTACACTACTGTACCTTACCCTACTGTACACTACCCTACCCGGCCCCAATGTACTTCCTACCTTACCCTACTGTACCGTACTGCACCTTACATTACTGTACCCTACCCTACTGTACCCTACTGCACCCTACCCTACTGTACACTACCCTACTGTACCTACCCCTACTGCATACTACTCTAGGATACAGTACAGTACCCTACCTTACCTAGGGTACAGTAGGGTAGGGTACAGTAGGGTACGGTGGGGTAGTGTACAGTATGGTAGGTACAGTAGGGTAAGGTACAGTAGAGTAGGGTAGGGTACAGTAGGGTAAGGTACAGTAGGGTAAGGTACAGTAGGGTAAGGTACAGTAGGGTACAGTAGGGTACGTAGGGTAGGGTACAGTAGGGTAGGGTACAATAGGGTAGGGTACAGTAGGGTAGGGTACAGTAGGGTAGGGTACAGTAGGGTAGGTACAGTAGGGTAGGTACAGTAGGGTAGGGTACAGTAGGGTAGGGTACAGTAGAGTAGGGTACAGTAGAGTAGGGTAGGGTACAGTAGGGTAGGGTACAGTAGGGTAGGGCACACAATAGGGTAGGGTACAGAAGGGTACAGTAAGGTAGGCACTGTGTGCCCTACCCTACTGTGTACCCTACCTTACTGTACCCTACCTTACTGTACCCTACTGTACCTACCCTACTGTACCGTACCCTACCCTATTGTACCCTACCTTACTGTACCCTGCCTAGTGTACCTACCCTACTGTACCCTACCCTACTGTACCTACCCTACTGTACCCTACCCTACTGTACCCTACTGTACCCTACCCTACTGTACCCTACTGTACCCTACCCTACGTACCCTACCCTACTGTACCTTACTGTACACTATCGTACTGTACACATCTGTACACTACCCTACAATACCTACCCTACTGTACTTACCCTAGGGTACAGTAGCATCCTACTCAAGGGTACAGTACAGTAGGGTAGTGTACAGTACGGTACAGTAGGGTAGTGTACAGTACGGTAGGTACAGAAGTGGAGGGTACAGTAGGTTACAGTAGGTTAGGTACAGTAGGGTAGGTACAGTAGGGTAGGGTACAGTAGGGTAAGGTACAGTAGGGTAGGTACAGTAGGGTAGGTACAGTAGGGTACAGTAGGACACAGTAGAGTACAATAGGGTAGGTACAGTAGGGTAGGTACAGTAGGGTAGGTACAGTACGGTAGATACAGTAGGGTAGGTACAGTACGGTTGGTACAATAGGGTAGGTACAGTAGAGGTAGGGTACAGTAGGGTAGGGTACATTAGGGTAGGTTACATTAGGGTAGGTACCCTACTGTACCGGATTAAAACCTACCCTACTGTAACCCATCCCAATGTACCTTACCCTACTGTAGCGTACTGTACACTACCTTACTGTACCTACCCTACTGTACACTACCTTACTGTACCCTACCCTACTGTACACTACCTTACTGTACCTACCCTACTGTACCCTACCCTACTGTACCCTACCCTACTGTACACTACCTTACTGTACCCTACCCTACTGTACACTACCTTACTGTACCTACCCTACTGTACACTACCTTACTGTACCTACCCTACTATACCCTACTTTACCTACCCTACTGTACCCTACTGTACACTACCTTACTGTACCCTACCCTACTGTACACTACCTTACTGTACCTACCCTACTGTACCCTACCCTACTGTACCCTACCTTACTGTACCTACCCTACTATACCCTACTTTACCTACCCTACTGTACCCTACTATACACTACCTTACTGTACCTACCCTACTATACCCTACTGTACCTACCCTACTGTACACTACCTTACTGTACCTACCCTACTGTACTCTACTGTACCTACCCTACTGTACCCTACTGTACCCTACCTTACTGTACTTTATCCCATTAGTGTACCGCCCCTACTGTACACTACTGTACACTACCCTAATGTACACTGCCCTACCCTACCCTACTGTACACTACCCCACTACTGTACCTACCCTACTGTACCCTACTGTACTGTGCGCTACTTTACTGTACCCTACTGTACCCGACCCTACCGTACCCTACCCTACTGTACCCTACCCTACTGTACCCTACCCTACTATACCCTACTTTACCTACCCTACTGTACACTACCTTACTGTACCCTACTGTACCGTACTGTAACCTACTGTACCGTACCCTACTGTACACTACCTTACTGTAACCTACCCCACTACTGTACCTACCCTACTGTACCCTACTGTACCCTACCTTACTGTACTTTATCCCATTAGTGTACCGCCCCTACTGTACCCTACTGTAGCCTACTGTACCGTACCCTACTGTACCCTACCTTACTGTAACCTACCCCACTACTGTACCTACCCTACTGTACCCTACCGTACTGTGCGCTACTTTACTGTACCCTACTGTACCCGACTCTACTGTGCCCGACCCTACTGTACCCTAATGTATACTACCATACTGTACCGTACCTTACTGTACACTACTGTACCCTACCCTACTGTACACTACCCTACTGTACACTACTGTACACTACCCTAATGTACACTGCCCTACCCTACCCTACCCCACTACTGTACCTACCCTACTGTACCCTACTGTACTGTGCGCTACTTTACTGTACCCTATTGTACCCGACCCTACTGTGCCCGACCCTACTGTGTGCCCTACCCTACTGTGTACCCTACCCTACCGTACCCTACCCTACTGTACCCTACCCTACTGTACCCTACCCTACTATACCCTACTTTACCTACCCTACTGTACACTACCTTACTGTACCTACCCTACTGTACTCTACTGTACCTACCCTACTGTACCCTACTGTACCCTACCTTACTGTACTTTATCCCATTAGTGTACCGCCCCTACTGTACCCTACTGTAGCCTACTGTACCGTACCCTACTGTACCCTACCTTACTGTAACCTACCCCACTACTGTACCTACCCTACTGTACCCTACCGTACTGTGCGCTACTTTACTGTACCCTACTGTACCCGACCCTACTGTGCCCGACCCTACTGTACCCTGATGTATACTACCATATTGTACCGTACCTTACTGTACACTACTGTACCCTACCGTACTGTACACTACCCTACTGTACACTACTGTACACTACCCTAATGTACACTGCCCTACCCTACCCTACTGTACCCTACCTACCCTACCCTAATGTACCCTACTGCACCCTACCTTACTGTACCTTACCCTACTGCACCCTTCCCTACTGTACCTACCCTACTGTACCTACCCTACTGTGCCCTACCCTACTGTACCTACCCTGCTGTACTTACCCCTACTGTACCTACCCTACTGTACTTACCCCTACTGCATCCTACTCTAGGGTACAGTACAGTAGGGTAGTGTAAGTAGGGTACTGTAGGGTACAGTAGGGTAGTGTACAGTACGGTAGGGTACAGTAGGGTAGGTACAGTAGGATGTACAGTAGGGTAGGGTACAGTAGGGTAGGGTAGGGTAGGGAAGGGTACAGTAGGATACAGTATGGTAGGTACGGTACAGTAGGCTAGGGCACAGTAAGGTATGGTACAGTAAGGTACGTAGGGTAGGGTACAGTAGGGTAGGGTACAGTAGGGTAGGGTAAGTTCGGTAGGGTAAGTAGGGTAGGTACAGTCCGGTAGGTACAGTACGGTAGGGTACAATATGGTAGGGTACAATATATGGTAGGGTACAGTAGGGTAGGGTACAGTACGGTAGGTACAGCAGGTAGGGTACAGTGCGGTAGGCTGCAGTAGGGTACAGTAGGGCAGGGTACAGTAGGGTAGGGTACACAGTAGGGTAGGGTACAGTAGGGTACAGTAAGGTAGGCACAGTAGGGTCACTTACACTTCTGTGCCCTACCCTAATGTACCCTACCCTAATGTACCCTACCCTACTGTACCCTACCCTACTGTACCTACCTACTGTACCCTACCCTACTGTACCCTACCCTACCGTATCCTACCGTACCCTACCCTACCCTACCGTACCATACTGTAACCTACCCTACTGTACTCTACCCTACTGTACTCTACCCTACTGTACGCTACCCTACTGTACCCTACCCTACTGTACCGTACCCGTACCCTACCGTACCTACCCCACCGTACCATACCCTACCGTACCATACCCTACCGTACCCTACCCTACTGTACCCTACCCTACCGTACCGTACCCAACTGTACCCTACCTACTGTATACCCTACTGTACCTACCCTACTGTGCCCTACCTACTGTACCCCACCTTACTGTACCCTACCCTACCTACCCTACTGTACCCTACTGTACACTACCCTACTGTACCTACCCTACTGTACTCTACTGTACACACCTACAGTACCTACCCCTACTGCATCCTACTCTAGGTACAGTACAGTAGGTAATGTACAGTACCGGTGCGGTTAGGGTAGCGTACAGTACGGTAGGTACAGTAGTGGAGGGTACAGTAGGTAAGGTACAGTAGGGTAAGGTGAGGTACAGTAGGGTAAGGTACAGTAAGGTAGGGTAAGGTACAGTAGGTAAGGTACAGTAGGGTACGTAGGGTAGGGTACAGTAGGGTAGGGTACAGTAGGGTAGGGTACAGTAGGGTAGGGTACAGTAGGGTACACAATAGGGACAGAAGGGTACAGTAAGGTAGGCACAGTAGGGTAACTTACTCTACTGTGCCCTACTCTACTGTGTGCCCTACCCTACTGTGTACCTACCCTACCGTACCCTACCCTACTGTACCCTACCTTGCTGTACCCTACCTTACTGTACCTACCCTACTGTACCCTACTGTACCTTACCTTACTGTACTCTAACCCACTAGTATACCCCCCTACTGTACCCTACTGTAGCCTACATGTACCGTACCCTACTGTACCCTACCTTACTGTAACCTACCCCACTACTGTACCTACCCTACTTTACCCTACCGTACCTACCCTACTGTACTGTGCGCTACTTTACTGTACCCTACTATACCCGACCCTACTGTACCCTAATATACACTACCTTACTGTACCCTACCTTACTGTACACTACTGTACCCTACCCTACTGTACACTACTGTACACTACCCTAATGTACACTGCCCTACCCTACCCTACTGTACCCTACCTACCCTACACTAATGTACCCTACTGCACCCTACCTTACTGTACCTTACCCTACTGCACCCTTCCCTACTGTACCTACCCTCCTGTACCTACCCTCCTGTACCTTACCCTACTGCACCCTTCCCTACTGTACCTACCCTCCTGTACCTACCCTCCTGTACCTACCCTACTGTACCCTACTGTACCTACCCTACTGTACCCTACCCTACTGTATACCTTACTGTACCCTACCCTACTGTACCTACCCTACTGTACCCTACTGTACCTACCCTACTGTACTTACCACTACTGCATTCTACTCTAGGGTACAGTACAGTAGGGTAGTGTACAGTACGGTAGGGTACAGTAGTAGAGGGTACAGTAGGATGTACAATAGGGTAGGTACAGTAGGGTAGAGTACAGTAGAGTACAGTAGGGTAGGGAACAGATGGGTACAGTAGGGTAGGGTACGTAGGGTAGATACAGTAGGGTAGGGTACAGTAGGGTAGATACAGTAGGGTAGGGTACAGTAGGGTAGGATACAGTAAGGTAAGGGGTACAGTAGGTACCCTACTGTGCCCTACCGTAATGTACCCTACTGTGCCTTACCCTACTGTACCCTTCCCTACTGGACACTACTGTACCGTACTGTAACATACCCTACTGTAACCCATCTCAATGTACCCTACCCTACTGTGTCCTACCCTACTTTACCCTACCCTATTGTACCCTACTGTCCTACCCTACCCTACTGTACCTACCCTACTGTATCCTACCCTACTGTACCCTACTGTCCTACCCTACCCTACTGTACCCACCCTACTGTAACCCTACTGTACCCTACCCTACTGTACCCTACCCTACTGTAACCTACCCTACTGTAACCTACTCTACTGTACCCTACAGTAACCTACCCTACTGTACCCTACTATACCCTACCCTACTGTACTCTACCCTACTGTAACCTACCTTACTGTACTCTACCCTACAGTACCCTACCCTACTGTACCCTTCCCTACTGTACCTACCCTACTGTACCCTACCCTACTGTACGTACCCTACTGTACCGTACCCTACTGTACCTACCCTTCTGTACCCTACTCTACCTACGCTACAGTACTCTACTGTGCCTACCCTACTGCACCCTACTGTAGGGTACAGTACAGTAGGGTAGGGTACAGTATGGTAGGGTAGGTACAGTAGGGTACAGTACGGTACTGTACGATAAGGTACAGTAGGGTAGGAACAGTATGACACAGTAGGGTAGGATAGAGTAGGGTAGGTACGGTAGGGTAGGCATAGTAGGGTACAGCAGGGTAGGGTACAGTAGGGTAGGTTACAGTTGGGTACAGTAGGGTAGGGTAGGGTGCAGTAGGGTAGGTACAATAGGGTAGGGTAGAGTAAGATACTTCAGAGTAAGGTAAGGTACAGTAGGGTAGGTAGGGTAGGGTACAGTAGGGTAGGGTACAGTAGGGTAGGGTACAGTAGGGTGTGGTACATGTATACAGTAGGGTAGGGGACAGTAGGGTAGGGTACAGTAGGGTGTGGTACATGTATACAGTAGGGTAGGGTACAGTAGGGTAGGGTACAGTAGGGTGTGATACATGTATACAGTAGAGTAGGGTACAGTAGGGTAGGGTACAGTAGGGTAGGTACCCTACTGTGCCCTACCGTACTGTCCCCTACTGTACTGTGTACCCACCCTACTGTACCCTACCCTACTTATCCTTACCCTACTGTACCCCACCCCAATGTACACTACCCTACTGCACCCTACCCTACTGGATACATGTACCATACCCTACTGTACCCTACCCTACCTCACTATAACCTACCCTACAGTAACCTATTGTACCCTATTCTACCGTAACCTACTGTACCCTACCCTACTGTACCCTACTCTAACCTACTCTACTGTAGCTACCCTTCTGTACACTATTGTACTAGGCCTACCCTACCGTAACCTACAGTACCCTTCCATACTGTACCCTATTGTAACCTACTGTACCGTACAGTACCCTTCCCTACTGTAGTCTACTCTACTGTACCCTACTGTACCTTACCTTACTATACCCTACTGTTAACTACCCTACAGTACCCTACCCAACTTTAACCTACCCTACTGTACCCTACTGCAACCTACCGTACTGTACCCTACTGTACCCTACCCTACTGTGTCTTATCCTACTGTACCCTACTGAACCAACCTGTGCACTCCCCTACTGTAACCTACTCTACCATACTGTGCCCTACCCTACTGTGTCCTACCCTACTGTGTCCTACCATACTGTGCCCTACCCTACTGTGTCCTACCCTACTGTGTCCTACCCTACTGTGTCCTACCCTACTGTGCGCTACTGATTCAACCTGTACCCTACCCTACTGTACATACGATACAGTATCCTACTCTGATGTACTCTTCCCTACTGTACCCCACTCTACTGTACCTACCCTACTTTAACCTACTCTGATGTACTCTACTCTACTGTACTCCACTTTACTGTACCTACCCTACTGTAACCTACCCTACTGTACCTACCCTACTTTACCTACCCTACAGTTATCTATTGTACACTACCTTTCTGTAACCTACCGTACTGTAATCTATTGTACTCTACCCTACTGTATCATAACCTACTGTACCTACCCTACTCTAATCTATTGTGCACTATCCTACTGTAGCATACCTAGCAAGATTGGATAGCCTAATGGTCAGAACATTGCGCTGGCAATTTGACAACCCGGGTTCGATTCCCGTTCCAGGGGATTTTTCCTCTGGAGTTAACATCAGTGCTGACTCCACTCCCCACAAAAGTCCTTCGGGTGAGACTACAAACCGACGTCCCGTGTGCAAATGCACGCAAAAACATCTTGCATACACGTTCATACCCATTCCGCTTTTCGGAAGAGTAGGCCATTGTGTGCCGGTAGGAACACATTTTAAAAAATGCCAAAACAGCGTACACACGGGGACTGGGTGTATGAAAATATCACATGAGTGTCAACTCCATTATCTTCGGAATAAAAGAACCAATTTTTAAAAAAATCTACTATTCCTTTTCTGTTCTACTCTACTATACTAGGGCAGAAATGAACAGGCAGAACAGACTAGAACAGAAAAGGAGCAGAAAAGAACAGAGTAGACCAAAACAGAACAAATCAGAGCAAAACAGAGCAGAACAGAATAGAGTAGAGCAAAGCAGAACAGAATAAAGCAGAGCAAAACAGAACAGAATACAATAGAGCAGAGCAAAACAGAACAGAATAGAGCAGAGTAAAACAGAACAGAATAGAGCAGAGCAAAACAGAACAGAATAGAGCAGAGCAAAGCAGAACAGAATAGAGCAGAGCAAAACAGAATAGAGTAGAGCAAAGCAAAACAGAACAGAATAGAGCAGAGCAAAACAGAATAGAGCAAAGCAGAGCAAAACAGAACAGAACAGAGCAGAACAGAATAGAGTAGAGCAAAGCAAAACAGAACAGAATAGAGCAGAGCAAAACAGAATAGAGCAAAGCAGAGCAAAACAGAACAGAACAGAGTAGAACAGAATAGAGTAGAGCAAAGCAAAACAGAATAGAGTAGAGCAAAACAGAACAGAACAGAGCAAAGCAAAACAGAACAGAATAGAGCAAAGCAGAACAGAACAGAGTAGAGTAGAGCAAAACAGAACAGAACAGAGCAAAGCAAAACAGAATAGAGCATAGCAAAACAGAGCAGAACAGAATAGAGGGGAGCAAAACAGAACAAAACAGAGTCGAGCAAAACAGAACAGAATAGAGCAGAGCAAAACAGAGCAGAACAGAACAGAGCAGAGCAGAACAGAGCAGAACAGAACAGAGCTGGGCAAAACAGAGCAGAATAGAGCAGAGCAAAACAGAGCAGAACAGAACAGAACAGAGCAGAGCAAAACAGAACAGAATAGAGCTGGGCAAAACAGAACAGAACAGAACAGAACAGAGCAGAGCAAAACAGAACAGAATAGAGCTGGGCAAAACAGAACAGAACAGAGCAGAGCAAAACAGAGCAGAATAGAGCAGAGCAAAACAGAGCAGAACAGAACAGAACAGAGCAGAGCAAAACAGAACAGAATAGAACTGGGCAAAACAGAACAGAACAGAACAGAACAGAGCAGAGCAAAACAGAACAGAATAGAGCAGAGCAAAACAGAGCAGAACAGAACAGAGCTGGGCAAAACAGAGCAGAATAGAGCAGAGCAAAACAGAGCAGAATAGAGCAGAACAGAGCAGAATAGAGCAGAGCAAAACAGAGCAGAATAGAGCAGAACAGAACAGAATAGAGCAGAGCAAAACAGAGCAGAACAGAGTAGTGTAGAGCAGAAAAGAGCAGAACATATCTCAGGATGGCAAAACGCATTACACATCCCAGTACAGCACAGCACATCACGTCGTAACACATACAGTACATCACAGCACAATACAGCACAGTACAACATAATACAGCACAGTACAACATAATACAGCACATTACAACATAATACAGCACAGTACATCACAACACAGCGTACCACAGTACAGTACAGCATAGCACAGGTCAGCACAGAACAGTACAATGCATATAATAACTTATTTAAGCACAATGTGTGTCTGGGGGGGGGGGGGGGGGGAAGGGAGGTGGTTCAGAATATTCCACGGGAAGACAAAGTGGGTTCTAACTGTGATAATTATGTATGTTTTAGGGATGATTTTCGCTCCAATACGGAATGTTCGTCAATTATTTAGGACAAAATCGTTTATTCCACCGCACTTTTACAACCTATGTCAAGATATGATTTTTTAATGTCATGAAATGAAAACCTCGAGAAGTTCTTCTGTCATAATTTATCAGATTTGCTGGTATTTCATGAAAATGTATTTGCTTTCTTTCACAACTGAGTACACCTCCACCCCCCCCCCACACACACACACACCACACCACCCTGAGCCCTCACTTATATATCATTTTTAAAAAGTAAATGTAAAAGTTTTAAAACACTGTGGAGTTTTTATTGTGTTGGCGATTACTTTACAATATATATTGTTACACCTTTCATGCTGAATAATAGTTTTGTTAGTTTCTGTTGGTACTGATGCTATTTTAAAGTCAATGGTTGTTAGGTTTGTTCTCTGTAAAATGTGTTCCTAATTCTTCATACCTTAAAAGAAAATAAATCTTGAAAAAAACACTCTGTGCTTGTTTTTTGATGTGTGTGTGTGTGTGTGTGTGTGTGTGTGTGTGTGTGTGTGTGTGTGTGTGTGTGTGTGTGTGTGTGTGCGTGCGCGCGCATAATGATCCTGTACCTGTGTGCATGCATGCATGCGTACATGTGGGTGTTTGCGTGTGTGCGCGCGCGTGTGTCTGTGTCTGTCCTGTACATATGCGCATCCGTATGCACGCGCGCGCATCTGCGTGTGTGTGTTTGTGTCTGTCTATCTGTCTGTCTGCGTACATGCATGTGTGCATGTATGTGTCTGTGTTTTGTCTGTGTCTATGTCTGCCTCTATGTGTCCCTGCCTTGCTGAAACAGAGGTCGATAACTTAAGAGCACAGACAAGGGCAGATAACAAGATCAGCGGAAAAGGCGTGGCAGGGGCCGGCAACTCGTCTGTGTGTGTAAAGGTACTGTGGTGAATGTCGAAGTCATTAGGCGAAGGAAGAATGACCGCAGTGTCCTTAAAGGGTTTCCTTGTCCTTAACTTGATATAGCTGGGAACTATAGTATCGGATAAAGGGTTAAAACCTGACATTCTCTCCAGGATAGCCCAGACCACAGCTGCAATGACCAAAACTGAAAGTCCACTGGAACGACAAGAACATCGCCATCAGCGTCAAGATCAGACTGATGCGTTCCCTGGTCATGTCCATATTTTTTGTACACACGTGAAACATGGACCATAACATCAAACATTCAAAGGATACAGGTATTGGAACCGGTCCAAAAAAACCCTGAAAATTCTTTCTTAACTGTTAAGTAGGCCTACACACACACACCACACACACACACACACACACACACACACACACACACACACACACACACACACACACACACGCTTCACAAGTACAGTGCGTAGCTTTCGACAGGAAGTTTCCAGACCGGAGTTCTTATCTCCGCTAAACCTGTCCACTTAACGACTACATCCACATAAGAACACAACAGACCACCGCATAGAGTGTCCGTGTTTAAACGCTAATCTTTATACTATTTCATGAATAAGATTTTGCCAGTTACTTTTTACATATCAATGGGCACACACGCACGCACGCACACACACACACACACATACACACACACACCACACACACACACACACACACCACACACATACACGCACACACACATAATTATATTTATATGTATATATATACACATACATACATACATACATACATACATACATACATACATACATACATACATACATACATACATACAATACATACATACATACATACATACATACATACAGGACAGCCTGTTTGTTAAAGCATTGAGTTTTGCGCTCGAGATCTGAAGACCCGGGGTTCGAGCCCAGGTTCCAGCCACCAACGAAACACCTGTTCAATGAAATTTTCCCCCTGCAGTTAACATAAATACTTACTCCACTCCCCCGAAAGTTCTCTTCGGATGAGACTTTAAACTGAAGTCATGAGTGTGAATGCCCATAGAATATCTTGCATAGGTACGTCAAGTCAAGGAAAAAACACCTTAATCATCCCTGAAGGGCAATTACAATAAATATTACCACCTGTTCCACTTTCCGGCAGAGTCTGCCGTTTGTGCCGGTGGGAAGAGGTGACAAAATGTACAAACTGCATGCACACAGGGACTGAATGTAAAAAAAAGCAACCTCACATGAGTGCTTATTCCTTTTTCTTGAAAATAAATGAATGAGTCGAGATACAATAAAGTAAATACACACGCGCGTGCGCGCGCACGCACGCACGTACGCACACATGCACGCAAGCAAGCACGCACGCACACATATATATCTGTCTCGTATCACTTTCCATATGTAATTATATATATTATGTACTATATATTATATATATTATATATATATATATTATATATATATATTATACTATAATATATACAAGAGTCCTTCACTCTCACCATTCTTTTCCATCTTTCTTCATCGCTCTCTCTCTCTGTGTCTCTGTCTGTCTGTCTGTCTGTCTGTCTGTCTGTCTGTCTGTCTGTCTGTCTGTCTGTCTGTCTGTCTGTCTGTCTGTCTTCTCTCTCTCTCTCTCTCTCTCTCTCTCTCTCTCTCTCTCTCTCTCTCTCTCTCTCTCTCTCTTTTCCTCTCTCTCTCTACCTCTCTACTCCCTCCCTCCTTCTCTCCCTCCCCCCCCTCTCTCTCTCTCTCTCTGAGAGGAAGAAATCTTAATATCTTTCTTCTTTTCATGTGTTTCTTCTTCTTTCTTCTTCTTCTTCTTCTTTCTTCTTCTTCTTCTCTTCTTCTCTCGTCGTCGTCGTCGTCGTCGTCGTCGTCGTCGTCGTCGAACGCTCGGACAGCAACAAGAACAACAAGAACAAACACAACAACTACAACAACAAGAACAACAACAGCACATGTATAACAATACGTCGTCTATGGTTACATGAGATCATAGACAGATGAGACTTCAGAGTCTCCTTTCAAATTCTACGTCAGACTTTGGCTTAGATTAGCTGGGTATGTATAATTATACCTGCTTTTAAAAATCGTTAGCATGCCCTAACATTAAATCACTCTGATTATTAAACAATCACGAAACATGCAGCCATCTCGTAGAAAGTGCCATTTGTGTGCATGTGTGTGGTGTAGAGTGTGTGTGTGTGTGTGTGTGTGCGTGTGGTGTGGTGTGTGTGTGTGATTTTATTTTTATTTATTTTTTTTATCTTATTCTTTATATCGAAGATAATGGAATAAGCACTCATGTGTGTGTGCGTGTGTGTGCGTGTGTGTGTGTGTGTGTGTGTGTGTGTGTGTGTGTGTGTTGTGTGCGTGTGTGTGTGTGTGTGTGTGTGTGTGTTGTGTGTGTAAGTGTGTGTGTGTGCACCGTGTGAGTGTGTGGTGTGTTGTGTGTGTGTGTGTGTGTGTGTGTGTGTGTGTGTGAGTGTGTGTGTGTGTGTGTGTGTGTGTGTGTTTTGTGTGTGTGTGTGTGGTGTGGTGGTGTGTTGTGGTGACGTGATTGCATGTGTGTGAGTGTTGTGTATGTGTGTGTATATTGTGTTTGTGTGTGTGTGTGTACACGCTGATGGAAGCGCTCTTGTGCGTGTTTACAATCACACACAAGTAAGTGCACATGCATATGCAAGAGTGCATGACTGTGGACATCTATAAACAAGCACTTAACGCCCACGTTATTCCCCCTCCCCTTGTCAACATGCTATCCATATGTCCACACCTTTGAATCACACTCCCCCCCCCCAAACCCTCCGCAACCACACACACACACACACACACACACACACACACACACACACACACACACACACACACACACACACACACTACACACATACACACTACACCACACACACACCACACACCACACACCAACACACACACACTACACAACACACACACACAACACACACACATACACATACACATACACAACACACCACACCACACCACCACCACCACACACAATACAACAATACACACACACACACACACACACACACCACACACCCACACCCCACACCACACACACACACCACACACACCACACAGACATCTTGCGAACATGTTAAATCCTGTTCCGCATTTTCGAGTAAGAAAGGTCTCGTTTCCCAAACGATGACATTTGCAAAACTGCATACACACGGGGACTGGATGAAAAAAGCACATGAGTGCTTATCCCATTATCCTCGATATAAAAGAATTTTTAAAATAAATAAAATAAACACACACACACACACACACACACACACACACACACACACACACACACACACCACACACACACACACACTACACTACACTACACTACACTACACTACACTACACTACACTACACACACACACACTACACACACACTACACACACACACACACACAACACTACACACCACACACACACACAACACACACACACACACTACACACACTACACACACACACACACACACTACACACACACACACACGTACACACACACACAACAACACAACACAACACACACACACATACACTACACACACAACATATACACTCACACACACAACACACCACACACACACACAAAACACACACACACTAACTACACTACACTACACTACACTACACTACACTACACTACACACCACACACACACACTACACACACTACAACACACACACACACACACAACACACACCACACACACACACAACACACACACACCACACTTCACAACACAACACACACACACACACACACACTACACTACACACAAACACACACACACACTACACTACACTACACTACACTACACTACACACACACACACTTCACCGATAAGCCTCCACGTCCCTGATCCAAACCCCACTCGTAGCCCACTACCACTTTAGTCTATGGGTGCCATTTCCGGATCCGCATCCTAATGGCGGCTCACGCGGTGATCTCCCTTTACGCGTCCTTCAGCCAATAGCGGCTAAGCTGCAATCCGAAACTCGAGTCCGGCGCCATTTCTGTTGTTCCGATGTGTTGGGCGCACAGACTGGGGCATGGCCCGTTTCTAGTCACGACTGTGGCGGAGATCAGGAGGAAAAACAAGCGCTAAATGCTTTGGTCACGCTATCTCTGTTGTCGAGTGATTGCTAATAGAGTGGGCCTGTTTGGTTTGTATGTATGTGTGTGTACATGTGAGTGAGTGCTGGTGGTGTTTTATTGTTTTCCTCTGTGTTAGATCTACTATCTGCTTGTCTTTTGTTGTTGGTTGTTTTTGGTGTTGGACAATAGGTGTAATATGGGGGACGGGGGGGATCGGTCAGTGGTCAGAGCATTCGTTTTCCCCAAGCTAAGGTTAAGCATTATCGACCGTGGTTGCCAAGTGGATGGGTGACCGTTTGTGCATCTTGGCCTCAGTGCAGTCTCCCAGTTCACCCAGCTGTAAAAAAGGGGTACCTGCTTCTTTAGGGTCTGGGAAGGTTAAGTAGCAAGGGAGAGGAGATGGGTACCACCCTCAATATGTCCCGCCCCTTAGAAAAGCTGAGGTCTCTGATGCCTTGCTCTGCTATGACCATATAGGCTATGGGACACCTTTATCTTTTAAAAAATGTAACAATAGACAATTTATAAGACCTCTATTTTTTTCTTCTGCAGATAGGAAAAATGCCTGTGCATACTACACTACAATTTGTTGGGTGAATGTTTTTTGCTTCTGTTTGACTATTCCTTTCATTTGGTTACAAAGTTGCAGAGGATTGTGAAGTATACAGACTCACTCACTGGAAGAAATGGTCTTTGTTTATGATTAAACGGTATTTGTCTGCCTCTCTCTCTCTCTCTCTCTCTCTCTCTCTCTCTCTCTCTCTCTCTCTCTCTCTCTCTCTCTCTCTCTCTCTCTCTCTCTCTCTCTTCTCTCGGCTTGCCTCTTGGGAACATGTGTTCGTACATCATACTTGACTAGATATACTGAGTTAAACGCAAAAGAAACTAGAATGTACTGCAAGCAAATATCCAACCAAATGAGACAAAGCGGAAAACACTGACAAAACACCTGGTATGAACTGAAGCAACACAAACGATTTAAGCTTGCTGGTACTATAGACAAAAGGTACAAAAACGAGCATCTATGTTTCATGGAAAAGTTGAGTCTTTGAAATAGCAGGAACATTTTTCAAGCCTACAAAACAGTATGTATAAAGTCATAATTACACTCAAAAGGAATTGGCTAAAACTGTTGTATGGGTTTTGCTCATTTTGACTTTTCAACTAACACTGTATTGTTGTCAGTAGGTGGTATCCCACATACGTAGCTTCAGAACAGGCACTACTGAGCACACCCAACAGCAGCAGTGCAGGGCCATTCTGACTGGCAGCCACATGGCGGACTAACATTAACAAGCTCCTTGTGGACTTCTAACCCCTGGAAGTAACGACAGGGGTACGACATGACGAACGTAGGCTTGACTGGAGTAGGAAAGATCGGAATGAGTGGCATGAGAACAGCAGGAGAGGAACACAAAGCAGCCACACACACACACACACACACACACACACACACACACCACACACACACACACACACACACACACGCACGCACACACACACACCACGCACGCACGCACTCCACACACACACACACACACACTTACACACACACACACACACACACACACACACACCACACACACACACACACACACACACACACACACAGATGGCGTGACAAGAGCATGTAGCATGAGATTCTCTCTCTCTCTCTCCCAGCACCCATGATCACGTACTGCTCAAACCGGTCCACGCCCAGATCATCCGAGCGGCAAAAATGGCGCCCGACAGACGTTTCGGATTGCAGCTTTTTTCGCCAATGGCTGAAGGACAGGTAAAGGGAGACTATCGCTCGTGTCGCCGCCATGAAGCGGAACCGGAAATAGCACTGAAGGCCAAAGTGGTGGCCGGAGGGGAGGGATGAGAGAGGAGAGAATGGAGGGGGATGAGGGTGGGAGGAAAAATTAATTACTGGTGCTAACAAACAGCAGTGAGGAAGAAGAGAGATGCCACTGTACTCTGACAGCCACCACTGTCTCTGTCAAAGAGTTGCAGCCTGTAAGCATATCCCCCACGGCTCACGTAAACAAATGGACACTGTCATTTCAGTCACACAGTAAGCGACATTAAAAACAACACCTCCATCAAAATCAAAAACAACTAGAGGAACTTGAGCATCGCAATCCGTGCTAAAAAAGCTGAGTTCACATTTTGTGATGTGTTTCAGATATGTTTATACCGTTGCGCAATGTCTGTGTAAAAGAGTTCCAGTGGTTTAGAATGTTCACACACACTCGTGTAAAAACAAAGCTGACACATACTTGTTGCTTACTGCAACATATTACAAAACACAACAACAACTTGACCACTGTTATGGCTAAAAACTAACCTGACATGTTACTGATGTTATTTCAGATATAAAAAGCTACGCCTATAATTTTTCAATTATTTTTTTTAATCCTCTAAAGTCAGAATGTTGCTACCTTAATGGTGTGGTTTAAAAAAAAAAAACACCCAGTCACATTCGCAAAAATCTCACGATAGACAGACCTAAGAGCTCTACTTGAGGACTGGAGGGGGGGGGGGGGGTTGAACGTGACATAACCCTGTTTATGCAAATTCCTTGGAATGCAAATCAAAGACAATGGGATGAGATGCATAAAGAAAGAGGATAGTCTAATGTGACGAAAAAATTAGGTAAATACTTCTTCTTCTTCGTCGAACGCTCAGACAGTAACTTTTATTGTCTGTTATTATGAGCGAAAATGCGTCAAGCTGCCGTGAAGCGCCTGACAAGTCAGACCTCGCTCATCTGACTTAAACATAAGAGAGAATTGTTGTCTTTGAAGTCTTTCTGGAGACAAAAAAGACAGGATAATGGACCAAGAAAGTAGGGGGGGAAAAGACAAGAGAATGGACCAAGAGGGCAGAATATAGACAAGAAGGAGGTAGGTGACAGGAACGAAACGAACAAGGCAGAAACAAGGAGAGTAATAGAAAAGAGGAAATTCCTAGCTCATATTTTTTCAGAAGGTGGGGATGTTATTTATATACTGACAGGGTCCCCGCCATCCCTAACAGGGGAAAAGGTGAATACAGACCTTGAAAATAAAAATGACAAAGATACAGGTTAGGACTCTTTGTAGTGCAGACTTTGGGTAAACGAAACAGCTTTATAATTATTTACAGCGTTAGATTTATGACCCCAGTTTATCCTAAAGGCGCCACTTTGAATCACCTCTGAGCCCTGAGGTCGAGATCTCTCTTCCCCTCCCCTCCCTCCACCCCTCCACCCCCCATCTCGCTCCCCTCCTCCTCACCTAGCCCCTCGAGAAAGAATGACGGTTGTTTCTGACTTCGCTCAGTCACTGAATGGCTGACTTGCTGATTGGTTGGTTAGTTGGTTGGTTGGTTGGCTGGTGAGTGGGTGAGTTGTTTGCTTGTGTAGCCTACTTTCTTGGTTGTTATTTCGCTAATCAACAGAGAGAGAGAGAGAGAGAGAGAGAGAGAGAGAGAGAGAGAGAGAGAGAGAGAGAGAGAGAGAGAGAGAGAGAGAGATTTGTCCATTGGTTACATAGGGAGGCTGCAAAGGAAAATTTTTGGGTAGTTGGAGATGGTGAGGAGGGAATATCCTTTCGTGAGAATCCTTATGTGGTTTCCATAAATTGAAGCCAAAGAACTACACTGAATCAGCCAAAAAAAAAGAAGAAGAAAGAACCCCCCCCCAAAAAAAAAAAAAAAAAACACAAAAAAACACAAAAAACACAACAAAACAAAATCCTCATAAAACCTGAGCAAAATATCTTCAGACTCGAATTTAAGAATCCCTCTTCTGTTTCCTCTCTCTGTCAGACGTACCTACCGTGCCATGACAACAATACTGAAATACGTTGGTTTTTTGGTTGGTCTTTTTTTTGGGGGGGGAGGTGGGGTTGTTGTGCTTTTGTTAGGGTTTTTTTGTTGTTTGTTGGGGATATATTTTTTTGTATTTCGCTGTCTGTTCGGTGATATGTGTTGGTTTGTTAGAACAAAAATAAAACAAACGTCAAAACAAGAAGTCTATTATCACAAACGGAAACCAATGTAATCCAAATCTTAAAAGGAAATCAAAACAGCCACGAAAGAAAGAAACAAACAAGAAGAAAACCACCTTAGCTTCATTACCACATCCATTAAATCAAAATCACTACACCATTCCCTCAACCACCCCCCTGAAGGTTTCTTTTCCCCTGTGGACGGGGTGGGGGTGGGGGAGTGGGGAGAAGTCTGAGGCAAAGGGTGTCACTAACAATGGACGTATGACACAACCCTACGCCATGACACTACCAATACCAACGTCTTCGATCATCCCACGTCATTCTTGGTTGGTGTTTTTTCCCAAAAATATTAAAACAAGAGAAGAAAGGAGAGAGAGAAGAAAAAGAAGAACAAAAAAAGAAAAGAAAAAAAAAACACCAAAAAAGAAAGCCAAGAGAAGGAGCGACAACATGGCGGACACGCGTCATCTACTAGCGCCACCTAGTGTCAAAACAATGGCGTCGGTGTCGGGTATCCTCGATAGCATCTACGGATAGGTGTAGAACGAGGAAGAGGGGTTGCGGTGTCTCGTAAATTTTGTCACCCCCTGATATTAATCTCCTCCCCCTCCCCTCCCCCCTCCCCTTACACCGTCTTTTTATTTTCTCCTTTAGTTGGTGATAAAAGGAGATAATGCCGGGGTTTTTGTGTCCACAAGCCTCCTACTTATTACTGAGCGGTGAAGACTTTTAAAGTCCTGGGGGAATCACTGATGTGCTGTTTGTTGGGAATGTGAGAAGTTTACTTTCTGTCTGTCTGTCTTGTGTGTGTTTGTCTTGTGTGTATGTGTGTGTGTCTGTCTTGTCTGTTTGTCTGTCTCTGTCTGTCTGTCTGTCTCTCTCTGTCTCTCTGTCTGTCTCTCTCTCTCTCTGTCTCTCTCTCTCCTCATTATCCTTGAAATAAAAGAATAAACTCTCTCTCTCTCTCTCTCTCTCTCTCTCTCTCTCTCTGTTTACTAACATTATGTTAACACTTTTAGTTTTCATTTTTACCATACCACACGTGTTGGTGCTAACAAACTGATGTAATTGCTTTGAGCATGTTTTTTATTTTATTTTTTGCTTTTCAGAGATCGCAAGATAACAACTTAATCAAAGTAATAGACCTACGAACAAACACACTCAGGTTTTCTTTTAACCACCCCCCACCCCGCCAAAAAAAAAACCCTCAAAAAACTCTTAATTAACACAGATATACTTTACTTTAAAAAAAATTCTGGTCATAATCATCAAAACAGGGGGACTTAACAATAACAACAACAATAATGATAACACTAATCAATAATAATGATGACAACAACAGCGATCTTGATTGCTGATGGCAAGCAGCAATGCAGCAGCAGCAGCAACAACACGCGGACGCGAAAATATCTTCATCTTGATTGTCCTCCCATCCCCCTAGGTCTCCTTTGTGGCTCAGGTGCTAATATTGACACATTTGCTCCAACCAGCACTTCTGGACTTAGCGAGACAAGACCTATCCCACAACAAAGACCACCACAGCTTCCCCAAAACGCCAAGTGTCATAGAACGTTGCCCTCGCCCTCCCCAAAGGTGTTTAGCTCGTCAGGGACGAGAAGAAGAAGGAGAAGGAGAAGAAGGAGAAGGAGAAGAAGGATGGCCCCCTCCCCCAAATCTCTCATGTTCCGAGGAAGACTAAAAGGAGCTGCCTCCTATCTCCCTGCCTTGGCACTTACTCGTTAATATCCTTCCCAGAAATCTATGCGTCATTAGGCACCATGTGGAAATCATACAAGCGGCCTCCCCTTTCCTCAAACATCCCCCCCCCCTCCCTTTTTTTTTTTTTTTTTACCTGGATACGGATCGATGGCGTTTACCTGTCTGAAGTCACAGGTGAGTGACCAGCGATCACTTTTTTACCTCCTGAACTTGCGTTCGACGTTATAAAGCTGGAAATTTTTGTTATTAAAGATGAAGCATATTTTTTTCAATTATTATTTTAAAAAATCTTTTAAAAGAAAAAGAACAGCTGCATGGCAAACTTTTCTAATGTTTCAGAGAAGGCTTCTTTTGACAGGGTGTGTTCTGTAACTTCACCTGTGCAAGGGCTTTTAAAATAAAATTAGAAGCACTCTTGTGTCTTTTGCGCTTGTGCATGAAATGAATTCTTTTTAAAGTTTGGTGGGTTTTCTTTTTACAAAAAGAACAAGGGTAGTACCGCTTGAGGGTCCTAAGGTACATGATGAAGAAGAAGAAGAGAGAGAGAGAGAGAGAGAGAGAGAGAGAGAGAGAGAGAGAGAGAGAGAGAGAGAGAGAGAGAGAGAGAGAGAGAGAGAGAGAGAGAGAGAGAGAGAAGACAGACAGACAGACAGACAGACAGACAGACAGACAGACAGACAGACAGACAGACAGACAGAGTGACATAGAGACAGACAGACAGACAGACAGAGACAGACAGACAGACAGACAGAAACTGACACACAGAAACAGAGGGACAGAGAAAGAATGCATTATCTTCTTATTCGTTAAGCGCTCAGACAGCAACTAGCCTTGTCTCCCATAATTATGAGGGAAAATCCATTGTGCTGCGGTTAGGCACCTAACAAGTCAGGCCTAGGCCTAGCGCATTCGACTTCAGCATGAGAGGGAATCATGATCTTTTAAGTCTTTCTTGGAAAAAAAAAGGCAGAAGAATGGACCAAGAAGGCAGAAAACATACTACAAGGAGGTGACAGGAAGCAAGGGAACAAAACAGAAACAAAGAGAGGGACAGAAAAGAGGGAAATCCGAGCACACAATTTCCACATATCGGGGATGCTATTTATACTGACAAGACCTCCTGACATCCCGACAGGAAAGAATGCGTTATGACCCAACAGACAAATCTGGACAGTTTCATCAAGTCATACACACTGAATCAATCAGATGCCATTCTGAGTAACACTTTGTATTAACTACTATAAGAAAAAAAAAGTAGATTAAAAGTCTGGTAAGGTTAAATATATCACCATTAAAAAAAAAGCTTGTTAGAGTATCGAAATTCATTCTGCAAATTGACATCTGGCCCAATGTCTGATCCTTGAGGAACCAATGTAAGAATATGAATTTGGACATTTAATTTCTGTGGGGGTTACAAGCACAGGAGAAAGCTGTGGACCAGACCAGCCGCCATGGCGCAGTGGTTAACGCCGTGGATTCCGGACTGGAAGGTCGCGGGTTCGAATCCCATGTCATAGGGATTTTTTTCGGGCTCCGGCCGGCTCCTACCCAGAGTGAGTGTGCTGTGGGCTCAGTGGGGAGACTGGGACCACACAGTCGAGCTTCATCCACTTTACGGATGCGAATTTGAGAGTGTTGCTCAAATTACCTGACCAACACTGCAGGTGTCTGTATCTCTCGGGCCTGGTTGACGCCGGGATATATTATGACAGTAAGCGTAGAGAACAACCCTGTCAAGTAGTCTCAAAGCGGATGCACCTCCACAGCAGCATCATTACATCATCCTCATCATCATTGATCATCATGCAATAATAAAAATTGCCTCTGATTCGGTGGCCTCCGTTGCTCTGGTCTCATGGTGACCTCAGATTCGGTTTCCCCATACGCTTCTGTGCCTGTGGTGAATTTGTGTCAAGGCCTTTGGGGTTGGGGGTTCGTGGGGAGGCGGTCGTTGGAGGGACGTTGTGGTGGTCGCCACCTTGGGTGGGTGACTCACTCAGTCTGGCTCCGCGACTGAGCTAATACTGTCGTTAGTAGGGGGCTTAGTAGGTGGTGTCCTGCGTATGTTAGCTCAGAACAGGCACCACTGAACACCACCAAAGTGACCCAGCAGAAGTGCAGGGCCCCTTTGGCTGGTGGCCCCGCGGCGGCCTAATATTGATGAGCTCCCTGTAGACTCCCGACCCCGGGGCTGAGACACAACGAATCTGGGTATGGCTGTGGCGGGGAGATTGAGATGAGCGGCGTGGGAACAGCAATACGGGAACGTCACAGAAGACGAGGCAGCAAAAAAAAAAAAAAAAAAAAAAAAAAAAAGCTGTGGACCATGTCTCTAACCCAATAGTCGGCAAGGCTGAAGATGAAGAAGACGATTTTGGGTGGGTTATTTTTTGGCTCTACAAAAACTTTCTAACAATTGTAAACAAGCGTAAACTTAAATGGTACGGGCATGTCGCAAGATCAAAAAGACTTGCGAAGACAATACTGCTAGGCACTGTCCAAGGAGGAAGAAAAAAAAAGGCAGACCAAGGATGAGATGGGAGGACAACATCAGCGAATAGACAGGCCTAGAACTCAACGAAACTTTGAGAAAGGAAGAACAGAGAGAGGAATGGAGGGAACTGGTTGTCAAATCTTTTGGGATGCCCTCACGGTCGCTAGACTAAAGGATAGACAGACAGACAGACAGACAGACAGACAGACAGAGATAGATAGATAGATAGATAGATAGATAGATAGATAGATAGATAGATAGATAGATAGATAGATAGATAGATAGATAGATAGATAGATAAACGGACGGACAGACAGACAGATAGATAGATGAATAGATAGATAAAGAGATAGACGGACAGATGGAGAGATAGAGAGAGGGGGGAGAGAGAGAGAGAGAGAGAGAGAGAGAGAGAGAGAGAGAGAGAGAGAGAGAGAGAGGAGAGAGGAGAGAGAGAGAGAGAGAGAGAGAGAGAGAGAGAGAGATGCAAAATGCAATAACAATCAAATGATTGGTTAGACACAGTAAATTACTTATTCAAACATGCATCTCTACACAGGGAAAAAACCCCTCCTTATAAGGCTAGCTTTTTAAAAATAGTTTTTTCAAACCCAAAATGCAAATAAATTTTTAAATGATGATAACTATCTTGACAAAACCGATAATGATGACGGTGGGTGGTGATTGTGACGAAGGTGACAACAGCGATAACGAGGACAAGGATTGCCAGGATGACAAAACCAATGCACCAGCCTATCTCAACAACCATCTACCTGAAGAATCTCAAAACCATCAGGGGAGTTTTCCTCCCCCGTTTTTTCTCTTGTGTGGAGCAGATGCTAATATTGACACACTTGCTCCAAACCAGCACTTCTAGACTTAGCAAGACATGACACCTCCTGGATAAAGACAAGCTCGGATTCTTAGTATCACACTATCATAATTATGCAAAGGGGGGTGGTGAAAAAATTTTCGGGAAAAGAGCAAGCCCCCCCCCCCAAAAAAAAAAACACACAACCCGGAGCTAAAAAAAAAAAAGTGCTGATGTTATGAAGGAAGACTACCAAAAAAAAGGAGCTTACAATATCTGCGCTGGCACACTGTCGCTAATATCATTTTAAAAAGGGGCACACCTCATTAGGTACCTTGTGGATATCATAGGGCCGTCCCCTCCCCCTGCCTTTTTTTACCTGCCCACGGCTCAGTGGCTTTTACCCGTTTGAAGTTACAGGTGAGTGGCCAAGAATAACTTTTCCCAGTGTCGCGTTCGATAGTGGAAAAGCTGAAGCTTACGATAGACAAAAGGGTGGGCTGGGCCTGTGTTCCCTCCTATCCCCCTCCCAATGTTCAGCGCAGCTGCTTGGATTGTGCTGTGTGCATGATGCTTCTCCCGAATGGGCCAGCAAGGATGCAAGGATGCCTGAAGCTGTTCTGAAGCTGTTCTGCCGTGAAACAACTGCTTTAACTTTTTTTTAATGACTGGGGATTTTTTTTGTTCTTAGGGCATAACTGTGTTCCGGCCATGTACAAAAAGGAAAAAAAAAGTTTGAGAGAAGCATTTACAGCCAAAGACACAAAAACCTATGTAAACACTGCAAAGAAAGTAAAAGAAATAGTTAATCATGAATAAGGTAAAAAGGTCAAGATGTCCCGTGACCTGTGTGATCGAAGGGGAGCGAGGCGTCAGAGACCTTAGCTTCTCTAAGGGGCCAGCATGTTGAGGGCGGCGCCCATCTCCTCTCCCTCGCTGCTTTACCTTCCCTGACCGTAAAGAGGGCAGGTACCCATTTACAGCTGGGTGAACTGGGGGAACTGTACTGAAGCCAATGCGCGCAAACGGTCCCCATCCAATTGGTAACCATCCTCGACGCTGCTTAACCTTGGCTGGGGGAAAGCAAGCACTCTGAGCTATCCCGTCCCCATTTATCATGAATAGCAAATAAAAAAGCAAAAACTGCCAATAGCTACAAACTAATAAAGTCAACGTTGGTCTTCACCCACCTCTTCCCCTATCCCGTAGTCCTGTAGGCTGTGTGGACACCACTGAAGATTTTGCATTCAGCTTCCTCCACATTCCGGTTCCTGAGCACATTTATCATTTAAAAACGTGCAGTACTTTTCCTCCGAGTGGAGGAAGCTGGCTGCAACGTTAGTCATCATCATCATCATCATCATCATCATCATCATCATCATCATCATCATCATCATCATCATCATCATCATCATTACAATACGGTGGTGGTGGTGGTGGTGGTGGTGGTGGTGGTGGTGTGGGGTGGTGATGGGGGTGGTGGTTAGTGGTGGTGGTGGTGATGACAATGATGATGATGATAATCAGAGGTTCATCAATGATGAGATTTTGCGTAGGCGACCGTTTTTTGCCCACATTAATTGACTTCGGGTATATAAAAAATATGCTGGGTATGTTCGTCTTTCAGTAACCCATCGAATGCTGTCATGAATCGCGGAATTTTTAACGTGCATATTTGATCTTCTCCATATATGTGTATTTACACACACACACACACACACCACACACACACACACACACACACACACACACACACACACACACACACCACACACACACCACACACACACACACATATGATTATATATATATTATTATATATGTTATATATTGTTATATATTTATATATTGTTATATATATATGTTATATATATATTGTTATATATTTATATATATATCAAATATATAGTTAAATAGTACTATAATATAATGTAATGTAATGATGTAATAGTACTAAAAGAAGAGATGAAACTGAACACAGTTGTGTTCTTATAACTATTTTACTATTTTACCACAACTGTGTGCTTGGAGGAAGTGGTGCCCAGCAGAATTGTGGGGTTTTCCTCAAGACAGCTATATGCATATATACATACATATATATCATATATATCATATTATGTATATTATCTGTCTGTCTGTCTGTCTGTCTGTATGTATATATGTATATAATGTATATATGTATGTATGTATGGTGTGTATGGATGGATGGATGTATGTATGGATGTATGTATGGATGTATGCAGTATAATACTTCTACGTAAAACAGTCCTCATTCTAGAAACAAAGAAACAAAACCCGTGGGAAAATCCCATCAACAGTGACAACAAATTCTGCAGAAACTACCCTAAAGCCTCAGCTGCTGCTTCTGGCTATGGACAAATGATGAAGATGACAGCGATGGTGACATTGACAGAGGTGGTGGTGATGATGATGAAAAGCATGGATACCAGCTTCCGCGTTTATTCATCGTCTGATATTCAAGCCCCTGGTATATATGATTACACGCCGCCTCAATGACACGGGTGCTAAGATTGACACATTTGCTCTAGCGACCAACACCTCTGGGTTCACATTACACTTCATTCACACTTCTCCCTGCATCACAAGAGAGATAAGCAGACCTTCAAACCCAGGCAAAGTAGTATCCCATCACCTTTTTTTTTTGCTTTCCATTTTAGACCCCCCCCCCCCCCCCCTAACAAAAAAAAGCCTTGCTCATTTCTCACAGACAAAAAAAAAAGACTGATGGGAAGGAGAAGAATTTAAACAATAAAAAAAATTTGAAAAAAAGAGAGAGAGAGAGAGAGATAGTGAATGTTCAGAAGGAGAAGACTAAAGGGAGTTCACATCATCTGCATTCACGCTTACTCGCTAATATCAGTCTAAATAGGGAGCACGCGTCATTAGGCACCATGTGGAAATCATACAGCCCTCTCCCCTCTCCCTACCTTTCTCCCCACCTTTCTCCCCTGATACGGATCGATGGCGTTTACCTGAGTGAAGTCACAGGCCGGTGACCAGCGATAACTTTACCTCAACTTGCGCTTGCTGCCTAGCCAAGAAAAGCTCCGAAACACATTAGGGACGGCGATAGCCGAGTGGTTAAAGGCGGGCTTTTAATCCTAATGGTCTGTGCAGAGTCACAGGTTCAAATCTCGATGACGCCTGGTGGATTAAGGGGGTGAGGGGTTTTACGACCTCTCTCCCGGGTTCAATTATGTGCAGAGATGGGTATTTGTTGTTTGTTGTTGTTGTTGCTGTTTTATTTTATCTCCACTTTGTGTGTGCTCTCACGCAGATGATGAAGCATGTAGGTCAATACCTTGTAGTTCATGTTAATGTTGATATTATGACGAAGATATCAATGCTCTCAAAAACCCTTCTATACTATACTGGGGATGAGATAGGTAAGTGGTTAGAACATTGGGCTAACAATCTGACGACCCGGGTTCGAATCCTGTTCGAGGGATTTTCCCCTGGAGTTAACATCAGTGCTGACTCCACTCTCCCCAAAAGTCCTTGGATGAGACCTGTAATCGAGGCCCCATTTCAAGTGCCCATATCATAGCAATGCTTTTAAACTGTATGTCTGTCAAGTAGTTATATCATAGTGAGGTTTTTAAACTGTATGTCTGTCAAGTAGTTATATAACAACAATGCTTTTAAACTGTATACCAAGTAGTTACATAAAGCAATGCTTTTAAACTGTATTTAAGTAGTTATATCATAGCAATGTATCCAAACTGTGTGTCAAGTAGTTATATTGTAGCAATGCTTTTAAACTGTATGTCAAGTAGTTATATCATTGCAATGCTTTTAAACTGTATGTCAAGTAGTTACATCATAGCAATGCTTTTTAACTGTATGTCAAGTAGTTATATCATAGCAAGGTTTTTAAACTGTATGACAAGTAGTTATATCATAGCAAGTTTTTAAACTGTATATCAAGTAGTTATATCATAGCAAGACTTTTAAACTGTATGTCTGTCAAGTAGTTATATCATAGCAAGTTTTTAAACTGTATATCAAGTAGCTATATCATAGCAAGACTTTTAAACTGTATGTTAAGTAGCTATATCATAGCAAACTTATAAACTGTATGTCAAGTAGTTATATCACAGCAAACTTTTAAACTGTAGTCTGTCAAGTAGTTATATCATAGCAAGGTTTTTAAACTATGTCTGTCAAGTAGTTAATCATAGCAAGGTTTTAAACTATGTCTGTCAAGTAGTATATCATAGCAAGGTTTTAAACTGTACGTCTGTCAAGTAGTTATATCATAGCAAGTTTTAAATGTACGTCTGTCAAGTAGTTTTAGCAATGCTTTTAAACTGTATGTCCGTCAAGTAGTTACGTTACAGCAAAGCTTTTTAAACTCTATATCAGGTAGTTATATCATAGCATTGCTTTTAAACTGTATGTCAAGTAGTTATCTCATAGCAATGCTTTTCAACTGTAATAGCTCAAGTTACTTTTTAAAAACTCAAATGGCATGTTTTGCAATGACTGACATCAGAAAAAAAATTACACCACATGGAAGGCTGTCCACATATCTACGATATGATCTATCCATATAACAATTAGCGTTATCTCGATGGTCAACAACAATAGTCACAATAGCAGCAACAACAAAAACAGTCACAAAAGTTCTGAGCAAAGCACGAGTTTTAAATAAAAAGACCTATTCATCAAAAACATGCCAACTTGATAATAATGACAGCAATGATAACCCTACCAGAAGAAAAATAAGCTGACCAAGAATTAAAACATTACAGTACGCACACCAAAATATCAGACTTTATGTCAGCTACCAATGCATGAATACATCCTTTTAATCCCTAACCAGTACATGTGGACTTAACAATTACCACCAGTTAACGGTTTAAGACAACTGCAACAACAAAAGGAGAAGAAGAAGAAGAAGAAGAAGAAGAAGAAGAAGAAGAAGAAGAAGAAGAAGAAGAAGAAGAAGAAGAAGAAGAAGAAGCAAATTTTCTATTTGTCACAGTGAGAGAGAGAAAGACCGACAGACAGACAGACAGACAAGAGACACAGAGAGAAGGAGTGGAACAAGAATGTCAGGGGAAGCTCACATCCGAATAAAGACTTTACTATACTGGAAGCTGGGATCGTGGGCGTTTGCACACACTCGCTAATATCCCTCTGCTAAGCGGCACGCATTACTGGGCACCGTGTGTGTTAATCATACAGCCATGCTACCAGACCTTCCTCTTTCTTTTCTTTCTTTTTACCTGGATACGGACTGATGGCGTTTACCTGTATGAAGTCACAGGCCAATGACCAGTGATCACTTTACCACACCTCACGTTCGATAGTGCACAAGCTATGGCATATACTTGATCAATATATGATTCCTGGTTTTGAAATAATTTTCATCAGAATGTTTTGTTGTTGTTGTTATTGCTGTTATTGCTGCTACCTTGTTGTTCTTGTTGCTGTTCCATCAATGTGATTATAATATTGTGTGTATATATATACACTGCAAACGTATAACCATGCGAAATCCTAGTTTTCTGTGGATCCCTATAAAATTAGAGACAAGAATCGTGTCCTATCACACGCGCGTACCCGCGCACACACAACACAACCCCCCCACCACAACCCCCCCACCACCTCTCCCCACCCACCCCCCACACACATTCAACACACCACCCAACACCAACAAACACATCCCACCAAGCAGCCTACAGTATATAGATAGATCCCCCTTTTAATTTAAAAAAACCCAACCTCAAACCCAGAGAGAGCAAGGTGACTGACGGGTAGACCTAGACCTAAGCCTAGCATGCAGGATAGCCTAGCAGACACGAGCTAATATTGACGGGTAGCGTTCAGCGAAGCGAGAGAGAGAGAGAGAGAGAGAGAGAGAGAGAGAGAGAGAGAGAGAGAGAGAGAGAGAGAGAGAGAGAGAGAGAGAGAGAGAGAAGAGAAGACAGAGACAGAGACAGAGACAGAGACAGACAGAGAGAGACAGAGAGAGAGAGAGAGAGAGGGGGTGGACTGGCAGGGCTGGCTACCCGAAGCAGGATATTGCGGTTAGAGTGCGGGTGCGACATCAGATGAGCGAGGCAGGCGGCGGGGCGAGAAGAGCGATAGTCATCATATCAGAGGGGAGTTGCTCTGTAGTCTTCAGCAGTCCTGGTAGGGTAGGGACTTCCCAGGAAGGTGGGGGTGGGGGTGGGGTGGAGGGGTGGGGGTGGGGAGGGGGTGTGGGTGGGGGTGGGGGCTCCAGTTTGGTCACAGTGTGGTAATGGTGGGGGGGGGAAAGTGGGGGAAGGTGGGGGGTGGTTAGGGGTGGGTGTTGGGGTTGTGGGGGTGCCTAGGTTACGGTTTTGGGGGTTTTTTTTTTGTCCAATCATTGGGGCAGGTTTAATGATCGTGTCACGTGACGTTTCAAGCGTTTCCAATCAGATTGTTCGAATTTTGCGTTAATTATCTTTTTGTGTTGTTGGTTACGTTTTCTGTACTGCTTTTGCTGTGGGTACCACTACTTACTATCTGCTGCTGCTATTAACGAATTCGATGATCTGATGATGATGATGATGATGATGATGATGATGATGATGATGATGATGATGATGATGATGATGATGATGATGATGAGAACGACAACGACGACCATGATGATGAGGATGATATAAATCACCATCAATAATGCTGATTTGCTCATTGATGCTGTGTTTTTATCGTTCGTGTCATCAGCCTTCTCTGTCCTAATACTCTTAAGAACCAGCATTCCAACACTGACGTTTCTTCCTTCCAACACTGACGTTTCTTCCTTCCAACACTGACGTTTCTTTCCTCCTTCCAACACTGACGTTTCTTCCTTCCAGCACTGACGTTTTTTCCCTTCCATCGCTGACGTTTCTCCCTTCCAACACTGACGTTTCTTCCTTCCAACACTGACGTTTCTTCCTTCCAGCACTGACGTTTCTTCCTTCCAGCACTGACGTTTCTTCCTTCCAACAGCTGACGTTTCTTCCTTCCAACACTGACGTTTCTTCCTTCCAACACTGACGTTTTCTTCCTCAAGCAGAAATTCTCACGAGCGCATTCTGCCATGTCTTACTATCAGCCAGTAAGCTCC
>CM060335.1:19406989-19424489 GCA_030674155.1 Stramonita haemastoma | reverse complement strand
AAGGTGTGATGAGTTGTGTTGTTGGTTTTGCAAGTTGTAGGGGAGGCAGAAAGTAGGTTTGTTTTGTTCGGGTTTTTTTTTTTTTTTTTGTTTGTTGTTGTTGTTGTTTGGGGGGTTGTTTCGCGGTTTTTTGTTTTTATCACGGGCAGTTTTTTTTAGATACTTCTCATTGTTGAGAAAAATGTTGTTGGATATAATCATGCAAAAGAAAAAGGGAAAAGCAGAAAAGCCAACAACACCCCCCCCCCCCCCCCCCCCCCCCCGATAAACCAGCCAGAATCCCCTTTTGATAAAAAATGATAAAAATCGAGTACTTTGGTTTAATTTTGGGAAAGAAAAAATAAACAAACTAAAAAATGAACATGCAAAACAACACACACACACTCGCACAACACCATGCATGCATGCATGCATGCACCACGCACGCACGCCCCACCACACATGCAAGCACGCACGCACGCGTAACACACACACACACACACACACACACACACACACACACACACACACACACACACACACACACACACACACACACACACACACACACACACACACACACACACACATCGAGGGAAAAAATTCAAAGAGAAATTAATTTTCTTATGAAAAACGTAGTGGTGTATATGATAAGAAGAACAAATGGGTACAACAGTACGCAATATGTCCGACACAGTACCCAGTGACACAATACAACAAAACACATCCACAGCGCTCTCTCTCCTCTCTCTCTCTCTCTCTCTCTCTCTCTCTCTCTCTCTCTCTCTCCCTCTCTCTCTCTCTCTCTCTCTCCTTCTCTCTCTCTCTCTCTCTTCTCTCTGATGCACACACAAAATCATACAGAAATCTTGGAAATGCTCCTTGAGAATTAAACTACAGAAAAGTGGGAGGGGAGTATGTGTGTGTGGGGGGGGGGGGGGAGAAAATGTGTGAGATAACTGGCAGCAGATGACTATTATTTATTTATTTATTTATTTATTATTTATTACCACATTATGTCACAGCAGATTTCTCTGCGTGAAATTCGGGCTGCTCTCCTCAGAAGAGCGCGTCGCAACAAATGCAGCGCCACCCATTTTTTTTTCTTTTTCCTGTCGGCAACTGGTTTTTTTTTCCCTATCAGAGTGGCTTTTTTCTACAGAATTTTGCCAGGGACAACCCTCTTGTTGCCACGGGTTCTTTAACGTGCGCTATATAATGATGTATAACACACGGGACCTCGGTTTACTGTCTCATCCGAAAGACTAGCGCCCAGACCACCACTCATGGTCTAATGGATGGGGAAAAGTTTCGGGCTCAAACGGGATTCGAACCACCGCCCACTTCGACCCGGACTTTTCGCTTTTTATACAGCGCGTTACCTCTAGACCACCGATCCACTACAGAGTGTATGTGTGTTTTGTCTACTTCACCATATGGCAAAAGTGTTAAAGTGATGGTGGTTGGTGGTAGTGGTACGGTGTGTGTGTGTGCGTGTGCGTGTGCCTGTGCGTGTGTGCGCGCGCGCGCGCGCGTGTGTGTGTGTGTGTGTGTGTGTGTGTGTGTGTGCGCACGCGCGCGCGTTCATATGTACATGCGTCCTTTATCTACAGTTTTAACATCTTTCCAGACGTAATACTAGGTATGTGTGCCTGCGTGTGTGTATGCTTGCGAGCCTGTGTGCATGCGTGTGTTCCTGTCTGCGTGTGTGCGCGCGCGCATGTATGTATGTGTATGTTGTGTATATGTGCATATTGTGTGTATATTTGCATATTGTGTGTGTGTGTGTGTGTGTGTGTGTGTGTGTGTTGTGTGTGTGTGTGTGTGTGTGTGTGTGTGTGTGTGTGTGTGTGTGTGTGTGTGTTGTGTGTGTGTGTGTGTGGTGTTGTGTGTGTGTGTGTGTCTGTGTCTGGTCTGCGTCTGTGTCTGTGTGCGTGCGTACGTGAATGTGTGCGTGCGTGCCAGAATATATGCGTGCTTTCTCGTGAATGTGTGCATGCCTGCGTGCGTGTGTGTGCGTGTGTGTTTGCATGCATGGTGCATGCATACATACTTGCTTCCGTGCATGTATGTATACATGTGTGTGTGCATTATATGGGTGGGTACATGCGTGCATATGCTGTGTGTGTGCACGTGTTTTTATTTATTTTTATTTTATGCTTTTATATCGAGGAAAATGGAGTAAGCACTCATGTCTTTAACATCCAGTCCCCGTGTGTATGCAGTTTAGTCAATCCTGTCATCTGTTCCCACGCACACAATGGCCTACTCTTAATAAAGCGGAACACATTTAAGTTGTGTGTTGGCGCGCATGTGCACATGTGCTGTGTATTGTGTATGAAGGAAAATAGAACATGCCAAGTACATCAAAGTTACAGATCTTTTCGATTTTCCCCAACAGGACGGCAACAAAATAGACTTTTCTGAGTTTGTGAGAGAGCAGATGGTCTGTGGAGAAATGCACAGGATTGTAACTAACAGCACACACAGTGAGTGAAGAGTTGGATCAACACCCTCCCCTACACACACACTCTCTCTCACACACACACAACATACACGCACACACACACACACACACATACACACAGCACGGACAGCACGCACGCACGCACGCACGCCGCCGTCACACACACACTTATTCTGTCGATGTATTATTTTGTATGAATGGATGACACACACACACACACACACACACACACACACTCACACACACACTTACTCACTCACTCACTCACTCACACCACACACACACACACACACACACACAACACACACACACACACAACACACACACACACACACACACACACACACACACACAACAACACACTACACACTCACCACACACACACCACATACACACGTACACACACACTTTTCTTTTGTAGATGCAATTATGTTTGTATGGTGGGTGGTGGTGGGTGGGGTGGATGGATGGATAGATGGATGGATAGATGGATGGATGGATGAAAGGATGGATGGATGGATATGGATGAATGTGTGTGTTTATATGTGGAGTTGTTTGTGTGTGTGTGTGTTTGTGTGTGTGTGAGACAGAGAGAGAGAGGGGGGGGAGGGTAGAAATGTGTGGTGGGGGAGGGGAGGGAGGAGAGAGAGAGAGGGGGAGGAGAGAGAGTAGAGAGAGAGAGAGAGAGAGAGAGAGAGAGAGAGGAGAGAGAGAGAGAGAGAGAGAGAGAAGACAGACAGACGACGACAGACAGACAGACAGACAGACAGACAGACAGACAGAAGAAGACAGACAGACAGACGACGATGACGAGACGAGACAACGAGACAAGACAGAACAGACAGACAGGACAGAACAAGACAGAAAGAGAGGAGAGAGAGAAGAGAGCAGAGACAGAGAAAGAGAGAGAAGAGAGAGAGAAGAGAGAAGAGAGAGAGAGAAGAGAGAGAGAGAGAGAGAGAGAGACGAGATGAGATAGACAGAGAGGCAGAGAAGAAGATAGAGAGAGAGAGAGAGAGAGAGGAGAGGAGAGAGAGAGAGAGAGAGAAGAGACCGAGATAGAGAAAGAGAGACAGAGAGACAGAGAGACAGAAAGACAGAGGGAGACACAGAGAGAGATAGAGACACACACACACACATACAAAGAAGAGAGAGAGAGAGAGAGAGAGAGAGAGAGAGAGAGAGAGAGAGAGAGAGAGAGAGAGAGAGAGAGAGAGAGAGAGAGAGAGAGAGAGAGAGACAGACAGACAGACAGACAGACAGTACAGAACTGACAGCAGACAGACAGACAGACAACAGACACACGCAGATAACAACAGATAGACAGACACACAGACAGATAGACAGACAGACAGTACAGACAGACAGACAGACAGATGGCGTCAGCCTAAGGGAAGAGAACTGTGTGGCCAGGGTTGCAGTGTAGCACACACCACAATTCACAAACGTCACGTCGCCTGTTTTCCTTTTGTACCAGCTTACCTTCCTTGTGCAGTTTGTTCTTTCCATTCATTCGTAACGCCTTCTGTCTGTCTGTCTGTCTGTCTGTGTCTGTCTGTCTGTCTGTCTGTCTGTCTCTCTCTGTTTCTGTCTCCTCTCTCTGTGTCTCTGGTCTGTCTGTCTGTCTGAGTCTGTTTGTTGTTTGTTGTCTGTCTGTCTGTCTGTCTGTCTGTCTCTGTCTCTGTCTGTCTGTCTCTCTCTCTCTCTCTCTTCTTGATAATTAAGTATTGTTTTATCATTTTTACCAGATTTTTTCAAGAAGTTGTTATGTAATATTTTCCAAATGACTGCAATGAGTTTATCATTTTTCAAATTCTACATTCTTAGCAAGGGTATATTGAATAAACCCCACACAAAATTTTATACAGATTTGGATTTTCTGTTCGAATAGTCGTTGTAATACATTTTGTCATAACTATATCATTTGCTAGGTTAAAAGGATGAGGCTAAAAAAATGAATTTACAAAATGATTGCCAAACTAGCTTTAAAAGCTTTCTATCTGATCATTTATGGCGTGGTTACTTTACAGACTTTTCTGAGACAAAGTATGTTCTTTTAGCCACAAACTTACTGTAGCATTTTTAAAATAGATTTTTTAACACACTTTTCATTCGATTGACTGAAACCGTCCCTGTCCTATTTTATCTTTTAAAAACGGTTTTAGAAGAAAACCACTGAAATATATCAGAAACATAAATATTCCCCCTCCCCTCTCCCCCAACACACACACACACACACACACACACACACACACACACACACACACACACACACACACACACACACACACACACACACACACACACACCTTTAAGGTAGCCCACATTTTGACTCCGAGAATGCTGAAATTGTTTTTAAAAATCAATTTTAAAAAAAAAATCACAATGCAATAATTGCTTGTTTTCCTGATTAGATTTTTTTTATAAATGTAATTAACAATTAACTACCCGTCAAAACTTTCCTTATTCTCTCCCTATTTTCAATAGTTCTTTCCCTCACCCGTTTCCTGTTCTCCAATCTTTCTGGATGCTGCCAAACTTTGACCCAAACCCTTTGAGAACTTGCCCATTTGTTGACGCGCGCGGTATGGTTCAACCCCGAGCAGCAAAGTGATCCATTGCCAACACACGCAGAGATGAGCGAGAAAGCAAACTTCAGTCGAAAACAAAAGCGCTTTTCTCCAAATCAACGCACGCAAGTGCATCTCATGCGAAGGTCTAATGGCGTCTTCCATGCGTTAAATGTAACCCTGGCGGAAATTTCATTTTAAAAATAAAACAAAACAAAACAAAACAAAACAAAACAAAAACCAACTAATGGCCGCAATAGTGCTTGGTGGGTTTTAGGATTTTTTTTTTCGCTTTCATTTCTTACCTGCCAGTGCTATTGTTGAATGATTGACTGCTGGTTAGGATTAAATGGAAACAAATTGCGATTGTTAACCAGAAAAAAGTGGCAGCATTGTTAACACAGAAAAAGTGGCAGCTGGTGGTGGTGTTTTGTTTTGTTTGTTGTTTGATATAGAATGGTAGAAAAAGTTGATCAAGGATTGTTGTGGTTAAGTACAGTTGAGGTTACACGGTAAGGAAGATCACAGGAGTGTGGTCTTTGTTACTGGTGTGGTGTGTGTGTGTGTTGTGTGTGTGGTGTGTTGTGGGGGTGGTGTGTTGTGTGTGTGTGTGTACGTGCGTGCGCGCACGTGTGTGTGTGTTGTGGTGTGTGTGTGTGTGGTGTGTGTGTGTGTGTGAGTGTTGGTTTGCCTCTCTTTTTGTCTGTCTCCTCTTATCTCCGTGCACATCTGTCTGTCTGCTGTCTGTCTGTCTGTCTGTCTGTCTGTCTGTCTGTCTGTCTGTCTGTCTGCTCTCTCTCTCTCTCTCTCTCTCTCTCCTCTCTCTCTCTCTCTCTCTCTCTCTCTCTCTCTCTCTCTCTCGTCTAAAGGCACTGGCAGGTATGATGCACTTGAATCTGACCTGGAGATCGTAAAAAAGCCCCTACCCTTTTTTCAACCAAACCCTGCCGAGATTCGAACCCAGGACTTCATGAACCTATGGGGTTGAAAGTTAAACAGTCTTAACCACCCGGCTATCTATAGCGTCCGTCTGAGAACTGACCGTTTGTTGACAGACAAATCGATCCATTCTAACACGGGTTGAGATGAGCAAAAAGAGCAAGGTTAAGCAGACGATAAAAGCTCTGTTTCCCATCCTCAACGCATACCAGTGCATCACACGCCATTAAAAAAAAAAAAAAAAGCTTAATGGCTTCTTCCGTGCGTTAAAATTGAATGTAACACTACCGGAAAACGATTCTAAAACAAAAAAATAAAATAAAAGCAACCAAAAATGATGACGACTATAGATAGAGCTTGGTGACAGTTTTTGATTTGTTTTCATTCTAACCTACTGTCACTGCTTTTGTTGAAGAACTGATTGCTGATTGTGATGAAAATTAATGGAAACGAATCGCTGTGATTAATTGGAAAACTTGTGGCTGGTGACCTTTTGTTTTTGGAGGAGACAAAAATAAAAGCTGTGTGTTAGAGGTTAATAATGGTTGTGTGCCAGAATTAGGGTTAATTAGTGTAAAACTGAAAACAATGAGAAGTGGAGGAAGCTGGTTGTAAAATCTTCAGTGGCGGGGTTCTTAAGACTATGGGTCAGGTAGATGAGGTGAAAAGGTGTATGCAAGGCACCCAGGCCGCATTCGCCGAGAGGATTCTGATTTATGGTGCCCTCAGAGAGACTTGCAGTGAAATAAAGTCAAAATTTACAAAAATGCATACACTGGATGTAAAAAAAAAAGAATACTGATGTTTATTCCATTATCCTCGAAATAAAAGAATGATGATGATGATGATGATGATGATGATGATGATATGATGATGATTGTAATAATAATGATGATGATGATGATAATAATAATAATAATGATACTACTACTACTACTACTACTACTACTACTACTACTACTACTACTACTACTACTACTACTACTACTACTACTATTGATGATGATGATGATGATGATGATGATGATGATGATGATGATGATGATGATGATGATATGATGATGATGATGATATAGATGATGATGATGATGATGATGATGATAATGAATAAATAATAATGATAAATAATAATAATAATAATAATAATAATAATAATAATAATAATAATAATAATAATAATAATAATAATAATAATAAATAAAATAATAATAATAGGTGGAGAGAAAAAAAAAACCCTTTCAAAGAGTCACCTCAGCTCAATAAAGATTCGAACTCACGCCTCTCTTGTTACCATCAAATCATGAAACATTGTTCCAGCCACAAGTCTAACCTATTCCCTTTCACAACAGTTATGATCCTGCTCTCCAATCTCAACCTTTCGAAGATGGGTGGTTTACTTTATATATTATTTTTTTTTTCATCTCTCATCAGTCTGTTATTCATGATGTTAACTTATATAGAAGAGAAGAGGGAACAGTCTTATTATGACCATAAAAGAAGAAGAAGAAGAAAAGAAGAAGAAGAAGAAGAAGAAGAAGAAGAAAGAAGAAAAAAATCTTGTATTATGTCAATAAACTGCGACGCTACCCTTCAGTATTTGTTCTCTCCGAAGATTGTCTGCAGAGCTCATGAATATTCATTGAGCGTTGTTGACCAGAAATTATCGCCCCCTGCCACGGAGTTGTTTCCCTTGCGGGGTCGAAGGCGTGAGAGTCGTCTCCCTTCATATCGCAGCTGGCTTGACCAATCAATGACTCCATTAAGGCTTTTTTGTTTTGACTCCTGTCCGAGGAGAAGTGGCTAGTAGTTGTAGTAGTGGTAGTGCTGGTTGTAGTTGTAGCAGTAGCAGTAGAAGTAGCAGTAGCAGTCAAAACAGGGACATCTGTGCTAGTGGTGACGAAAACAAACAGTGATGGCGATGCAGTCGGTTTTTATTATTATGGTGGTGGTGGTGTGATGGTGATAGTGTGATGGTGAGTGGTAGGTGCGGTGTGATGGTGGTAGGGTGTATGTGAGATGTAGTGGTGGTGTGGTGTATGGTGTGTGGTGGTGGTGGTGGTGTATGGGGTTGGTGGTGTGATGATGATGATGATAGGGGTGGTAGTGGTGAGGATGATAGTGGGGTGGTGGTGGTGGTTATGGTGGTGGTGGTGGTGGTGTGTGATGATGATATATAGGGTGGTGGTGGTGGAGAATGTGGTGGTGGTGTAGTTGGTGGTGATGGCAGTGCAGTGTGGTAGTGGTGGTGTGGTGATGGATGTGAATGGTGGTGGTGGTGGTGGTGGTGGTGGTGGTGATGGTGATGGTGGTGGTGGTGGTGGCAGTGAAAATGATGGTGGTGGTGATGTGGTGGTGGTGGTGGTGGTGGTGGTGGTGGTGGGGTGATGGTGTGGTGGTGGTGGATGATGGTGGTGATGATGAATGATGGTGATGGTGGTGGTGATGGTGGTGGTGATGATGATGGTGGTGGTGGTGGCGATGGTGTGGTGGTGGTGGTAAGGTTGGTAGTGGAGGTGGTGGTGGTGGTGGTGGTGATAGTGGCGGTGATGATGATAGGTTTAGTGGTGGTGGTGGTGGTGGTGATAGTGATGGTGATGGTTGGGGATGGTGATAGTGGTGGTGGTGGTGGTGGTGTGGTGGTGGTGGTGGTGATGGTGGTGATGATGCTGATGGTGGTAATGATGGGATGCTGGTGGTGGTGGTGGTGATGGCAGTGAAAATGGTGGTGGTGATAGTGATGGTGGTGGTGGTGGTGGTGTGGTGTGATGGATGTGATGATGGCGGTGGTGGTGGTGTGGTGGTGGCAGTGAAAATGATGGTGGTGGTGGTGGGGTGATAATTAAAACTATAATTAGGTGACTCTGCAGTTGCGGCAACATGCTCATCTCCCCTCGAAAGATCAGCCCAAATTTCATGCAGAGAAATCTGCCACCACTGTAAATGAAAATAAATACTCTGACATAAGATACTACACACTACAATCCAACACGCCACAAAACTCTTATCTATCTACCATCCATCAACTCTGAGGCAGAAAGATGACAACGATTTACGCCGCTAATGATGACAGCCAATTTACCCTATTCCCCTTTCATCCCTTATCATAATTGAGGATCACCATCCGCCATCCATCCATCCATCCATCATCCATCCACCCTGCTAGACGTGGGTTATCTATCGTCCTCGTTATCTGCAAACAATAACACGAACCATAACATTGAAGCCCTTGTTATCAAGGTATCTTCCCCCATATACACCACGCTCGCTATATTTTACCGCCCATTAGTTCTGCTTCGTCGGGACTGGACTAATGGTTTCTATGTATAAACCTGCCCCTCCCCTGAGGGCGAGTTTGGGTTGTTCTTTTTTTTGTGTTGTGTGTGTGTGTGTGTGGATTTTTTTTTTTTTTGGGGGGGGGTTGGTTCACGGGTCAATGACCTGTATTGATCTGTCAATATTGTGACCGGTGGTCAATGAGTCGTTAAGGTTGATACCCCTACCTCCCCCCCTCCCACCACCCTTCGCCCCCCCCCCCCCCCCCCCCCCCCCCGTTCTATGCACCCCTTTCTCTCTCTTCTCCCACTCTTCTCTATACGCTTGTTAACTATTCTCTTTTACGTTCCCACATCAATGCACGTTGCTACCCTCCCCCCCCCCCCTCCCCCGAATGCTTTGATTTTCCGTTTGGTGAGATAAGATGGTTCTCCCCCTCCCCCCCACCCCCCCCCCTCCCTCCCCCTTCCAACGAGGGGTGCCGGGAGCTTGTCAGTATAAACAGCATCCCCACCTTCTGGAAATTCTGTGCTAGCAATTCCCTCTTTTCTATCCCTCTCTTTGTTTCTGCCTTGATCCTTTTTCTTCCTGTCTTGTCTACTATATTCTGCCTTCTTGGTCCATTCTCCTGCCTTTCCTTTTTGCCCAGGATGACTTCAACGTAACAATTATTGTTCTCTCCCTCACTGAAGTCGGCTGCGCTGGGCCTGACTTGTAGGTGCTTAACGCAGCGCAACGCAATTTTCGCGCATATGACAGACATCGATTTCAGCTGCTGTGAGAGTTTGACTACAAGAAGAAAGGATCAATTCTCTATCGCTTGCTGTGTTCTGATTAGTGCTGTTCTTGTTGTAAGTAACGCTTAATCTGTCGTGGGGTGTTTTACATGCAGTGGAGAAGCAGGGCTTTTTTTTTTTCCAAAAGAAAAACAGAAAGGGGAGAGAACGATCTCTGTCACGTAGGCTCAAAACCTTGTTGAATAACTATAACAGAGGCAGACAGTATAATGGAAAGAAGAAGAATGAGGAAGGACGGAGGAGGAGACGAGAGAAGGAGGAGGAGGAGGAAGGTGATGATGATGATGATGATGATGATGATGATGATGATGATGAGAGACGACGACGACGACGACGACGACGAAGAAGAAGAAGAGAAGAAGAAGAAGAAGAAGAAGAAGAAGAAGAAGAAAAGAAGAAGAAAAAGAAGAAGAAGAAGAAGAAGAAGAAATAAACAATAAAAACAACAACAGAACAACAACAAGTCAGAGAGAAAACAGAGAGACAGACAGATAGAAAAGACATACAGTCAGATAGACAGACAGCGAGAGAAAAAGACAGAGAAGTCAGCGAGAGAGTGAGAGAGGAGAGGGGGGGGGGGAGAGGGACAGACAGACAGGCACTCACAGAGACAGACAGAGAGGGAGAGGGGGGAGAGGATGGACAGACAGGCACACAGACAGACCGACCGACCGACAGACAGACAGACAGACAGGCAGGCAGGCGGGAGCAGACAGACAGACAGAAAGGAGATAGAGAGAGACAGAGACAGAGAGGGGGGGGGGGGGGGGAGAGAGATGAGAAGGGGATCAGAGAGGGAGGGGGGGGGGTGGGGGCGCTTTAAACACAAGGAAGGTAAGTCAGTGCAAGGGGAGAGAATCGGACGTGACGTTTGTGAAGTGGTGGTGTGTGATACACTGTCAACCTCTGGCCACACAGTTCTCTTCCCTTAGGCTGACGCCATGACTTGTGTGTGTGGTGTGTGTGTGTGTGTGTGTGTGTGTGTGTTGTGTGTGTGTGTGAGAGTGTGGAGGGGGGATGGTGGATGGGTAGAGAGAGAGAGAGAGAGAGAGAGAGAGAGAGAGAGAGAGAGAGTGTGTGTGTGGTGGTGGTTTGATTCATAGACTCAGAGGGGGGGGGGGGGGTTGGTATGGTAGCACACTTACCAAACGTTTCGAAACGCCAGATGAATGTAGAACGTTCTCACATCTATGCCAGATAAATATTTCGCTCTTTTAAAAGTTTCTCAAAGACATAATTATGATTCATTGTTTTACGATACTTTCCTCAGGTTATGACATTAACAAAATGAGCGTGACTAAACAAGGCTGTGTAAGGTATGTCTGTGGATGAAAGTATTCTCTAATGTCCCTTAAATCCCCGATGTCCGAATGCGACTACCTGGAAAATGATGAACACAAACGGTCGCATGCGTGAAATCTCGCCATCGGTGAACCTCGAACGAAGAATAGTTTGTATATATCCCTTAAATCTGAACATGTAATAATTATACAAAGCAAAATTATTCATTTTTGACTGATACCGGACACACGAAATTGTGAATTCTTGATTGATTATAGCGATTAGAATAACAACAAAAATCAGAAACATCCAATTTGTTTTTATATATATATATATATATAATATTAAAATATATTATAAATATATAAATATATTATATATTATACGTGTGTGTGTGGGGTGGTAATAGATTGCCTCCCATGCGATCAGAGCCCTGTCGCAGCGTTGTGTTACTAAATGGGACACACCTGCGAATTATGCGATGCTCTGTTTCCTTGGGTTGTGGTCGAAAATATACCTTTGCCTTCATGGTGAAAGGTAGAATTTATGCAACACCATTTTAGAGGTCATTTCTAACTGTCTAACTGTACCCAACCCGAGACACTCAGCAGAGATGGGACATCACACGGGCCAATGTCCACATCATGTTATATATATATAATCACAACATTCAACTAGTAGCCTGTGCCAGCACTGAAAGTGTCTGATAATGTTTGGGTTATCCACTAAGACAAGCCCATCAGCTGCGTACAGACTTTACCATCTCCCTTGCATTTTCTTTTTTTAAATATAAAAGGTCCTCAAACATAAGGCACAAAAATTTAATAGCTGTATAATTTCTTCTATATTTTTTTTTAACAACTATTATTTCAAAGAGTTTCTTTCGCTTTCAATTTTCATCTTTAGCTGGCAGCGGTGGTAAGCCTCAGGAACATCTACCTATTCTTAGGGCTGCAATAGACACTTCTAAATTAGGAAAAGTTTCTTGCTCCTACCACAGAGGGTCAGTAAAAGTGTAGCATCTACTGGCGTCTCCAAAAGTACCCAGTCAACAGCCGAAACTCGAGCCAGGTCAGGCATAACGGCATGATGGTTTTTATTCAATAACTCCCCAAATGTTGTCATATTTGTAACCCCAAAAATATCGTAACAATTGATTTTCGCAGCTGTAATTTTCCAATTACATAAGTATATTACCAATCTGGCTTGGAAACATCTGAAAATAGACGTAATACAGAGATTACATGTCCGCTAAGGTGCATCGACATCTAATACTGACAGCCAACTATAATACTGACAATTTTTATACGTCTGTCACTACTTCTTTCTGTCCATGGGAATTCCAATCGTGCTATCTACAGCAGATCAAGATTTAAAAAAAAAAAGGAAATTGCAAGCACAGAGTTTACAGATCCCCAACGGGAGCCCTGCCAAATATCATAGACTGCATTTTGACTATCTAAGACAAAAACAAAAAAACCTCACGAAAGGCTGAAAAAATTGCTCTGGAACATAACACTATCTTCATAATACTTACCGCCATTTATTTACTGCTAGATTCAATTTTTTCTTCTTCCCCCCCCCCCCCCCCCCCCCCAATGAAAACAACAAAACAACACTTAAATGTGCAAAAAAAAACACATAGATATATAAACCTGAATGTTGGATATATTCACCCCACAGGAGCTTCAAGAGTTGTTAGTATTTTATCTCACGCAGTAAAAGTAAGCCTACTACTTAATTCTATAAACACTGTTTGTTACATTGATTTTTTTCAAATCCATAGTTTGTACATTTCATGGCCACAATAAAGGGAGAGAAAGAACAGACACCGCACAACCACACACATAAAAAATCTAGAAGATAGATGGACAGACAGAAAAATCTTACAGATGACGAGTCAGGACAGTAGTCGATGGTTGATTTACTAGTAGTATTTTTTTGTTGTTGCCAGTAAAACAAAGAAAAAAATGGATTACATGAACAAAAGCAAAAAGAAGAATTTTCAAAAACCAAACAATAAATAACAAAGACTTCATTTATCATAAAACATGTTACGTGCGAGAGAGCGCGCGTGGCGTGCGTGAGTGCGCGCGTATGCATGCTAACACACACAAGCACGCACGCTCACACATACACACACGCACCCCCCCCCTCGCCCCCCCCCTCCCCCCCCCCCCCCCCCCCCCCCACCCCACCACACACAACACACACTTCAGTACAGTATGTGATGTCAGCGCGTACGAAAAACGACTCAAGTTCCTTAAAACAAACACGAGAAATCAAGCGCTGGGAGTGACGTCAGCAGAAAATATTCTCTCTTATTTTGTCTTTTTTTTTTTCTTCCTTTCTTCTTCATCATCTCTCTTGGCCTCTTCTCTTCTCTCTTCTCCTCTCTCTCTCTCTCTGCTCCTTCTCTCTCCTCTCTCTCTCCCTCTCTCTCTCTCTCTCTCTCCTCTCCTCTCTCCTCTCTCTCTCTCTCTCTCCTCTCTCTCTCTCTCTCTCTCTCCTCTCTCTCTGCTCTCTCTCCTCCTGCCTCTCTCTCTCTCTCTCTGCCCCCCCCCCTCTCTCTCTTCTCTCTCTCTCTCTCCTTCTGCTTCCCCCTGTCTCTCTCTGTCTCTCTCTGTCTGCCTCCCCCCCCCTCTCTCTCTCTCTCTCTTCTGCCTCTCTCTCTCTCTCTGTCTGCCCTCTCTCTCCTCCTCTCTCTCTCTCTCTCTCTCTCTCTCTCCTCTCTCTCTTCTCCTCTCCCTCTCTCCTCTCTCTCTGTCTGCTTCCCCCCCTCTCTCGTCTTTCTCTGTCTGCTTCCCCCCCCCTCTCCTCTCCTGTCTTCTCCCCCCCCTCTCTCCTCTCTCTTCTTCTGTCTGCTTCCCCCCCCCCCCCTCTCTCTCTCTCTCTCTCTGTCTTCTTCCCCCCCCCCCCTCTCTCTCTCTCTCTGTCTGCTCCCCCCCCCTCTCTCTCTCTCTTTTCTTTCTTTCTTTCTTTCTTTAAAACTAAGTTTTGTTTTTAACCCCTGAGGGCGTGACTGAGTGACTGTGTGTCATCAAAGCAGTTGCGCCTTGTCCTCCACTTTACCGTGGTCACGTTCCCAGGTCGTTTTCGTCTACAACTTTAACCGCAAACGCACGCATTTAGAGAGAGAGACAAAAAGAAAAGTATTATGCAGTGCAAAGTGTGGTGTGTGTGGTGGGTGGGGGGGGTGGGGGTGTGGGGGGTGGTGGGGGGGTGGTGGTGGTTGTGTGTGTGGGGGGGGGGGGGAGTGGGGGGGAGATGATGGTGTGTGTGTGTTTGTGTGTGTGTGTGTGAGTGTTGGGGGAAAGGTGTGTGTGTGGTGGGGGGGTGGGGGGGGGGGGGGGGGGGGGGTTCCACCGTTTAAGCTGCTTTAACTTTTCCAAGCATGCAACATCAACCAAAATTCTTGAAAACAGCAAAGTAATGAGGCTGGGTCCTATTATATTAATCAATTAATTATATTCATTCATTCATTCATTCACTTCTTTATTTCTTTTTTCATTTATTTATCTATTCATTCTTTTATATCGAGGATAACGCTAGGTAGATAGAGCTAGGTAGGCATCCGTCAGTCTCGGAAGACTATGGAGTTCCGCTCTAGGCTCTAGAGAGCAAAGCCTGGGTAAATAAGTATGGAGGGCAAGCTGGTACCCATGCAGCAGACCCCCCCCCCCCCCCTTCTCCATGTCACTGTAATGGTCCATTGAAAAGACAATCGCTGATACGAATGGTTCCAGTGCCGTCGCAGGAGCCATCAGAACGTTGTCATATAGGCCTACAACCCCAAACGCCCTGGGACTCCACCTACCGGATTTTTCCTCAGGGATGGTGTCTAAACACGACACCTGTGTGCATGCTAGTTCTTTATTTTGTTGTCATCCGCTCCTACCAGCACATAATGGCTTGTTCTTCCGAAAGGCGGAACAGATTTCAACGTGTGCGCAAGACGCACAAGTGCGTGTATGTGTGTGTGTGTGTGTGTGTGTGTGTGTGCGTGCGCGCGCGCGCGTGTGTGCGAGCGTGCGTGCATGCTTCCGCACTCGCGCGCGCGCGCGTGTACATGCGTGATGGACAATGAAAAATAAACACAAAGAGACAGACAGATTAATAAACAGAAGAGACAAAACAGAAACTGACGGATGGAGGGAAAGTGCAAAAGTAACGATCCACATAGAAATAATGGGAAAAAGAAAGACTTTTTTTTAAAAAATAAGAAAAAAAGAAGATCAGGATTTTTTTCACGGACGGAAAAAAGGAAGGAAGGAGGGAGAAATCAGAAACAGGAATAGAGAAGGATAGATAGAAGAATAGAATAAAATGACAACAACAGGACACAAACACATGGAGGAGGAGGGAGAGGAGGGGTGGTGGTGGGGGGGAGCAGGGGGTAGGGGGGGATGGGAGTGAGGGATTCTTACCGTAACGGGTTTGGGTCTGTGGAAATATAATACAGCTGACATATTGATATCCATACGGAAACAGTTATTAACTATTGTATATCTGAGATTTGTAGGGAATAGATATAGCATCATCTGTGACTGGTCTCATCCACCTTCTATCATAGTGGGTTTTTCTGGTTTTTTGTTTGTTTTTTTAAAAATTATTTTCATTTGTTCATAGTATCTCTCTCTCTCTCTTGTCTCTCTGTCTCTGTCTCTGTCTCTGTCTCTCTGTGAAAGAGAGACAGAGAGAGAGAGAGAGTGCGTGTGTGTATGTGTGTGTGTGCGCGTGCGTGCGTGCGTGCATGCGTATGTGTACGTGTCTGTGTGTGATATTTTTATGTGAAATTCTCTCGGAATGTTTAAACCAATATAAAATGTAGCTTTCTTGTGTCTTTTGAGATTATGATTCGTATTAATATGCCTGTCAGTATCGTAATTACCCATCATGGGATAATTAAAGTGTTTCTGACTTAACTGGACTGGACTTGACATGATTCTAATCTCGTCCTCGTACTATTCAAACTGTAACACTTCTGAAATGACCCTTGTGGTCGGCAGACCTTAAACACCGTGTTTGGGTTGAAGCTGACACACACAGACCACACCACCACCACCACACCACCACACCACCACCACCACCACCCACCACCACCACCACCACATCAACAACAACAAAATATGCAAATGAAGGATTTGGAAATCTCATACGCAAACAACGCAATAGAAAAAAAAAATCTCTCCTAAATAAATGCAGTATGAACTATCAGTCACACACGCGAGCCACAATGCGAGCTTGATGCAGCAAAAGATATACTGTAGTAATGACAGGAATGGTTAGCAGGGTGTCAAAATCGGGAGTCACCTCTTCCCATTGTGTAACGTTAGAAACTGTTTGTCTGTGCTGATGGCAGAAATATATTATATTATCTGTTTCTGTGGCCCCTTTTCAGCTTCCGGTCCCTCCCTATCTGTGTGAGTGTGTGTTTCTCAACTTCCGAGTTCTCTTTATGTCTGCAGTTCCGTCCGTAATCCTTGTAAAACCACCATCTCTCTCTCTCTCTCCTCCCCCCCCCCCCCCCACCTCTCTTACTTTCTCACTCCTCTCTGTGTCCTCTCTGTCTCTGTCTGTCTGTCTGTTTCTCTGTGTGTGTCCTCTGTGCCTTCTCTGTCTCTCTGGTTTCTCTTTGTCTATCTCCCTGTCTCCCTCTCTGTCCGTTAGCACCTCTTCTGTCTGTCTGTCTTCTCTCCTCTATTCCTCTCCCTTCCATCTTCTCTGTCTGTCTTCTCGTCTCTCTGTCTGTCGTCTCTTCTGCCTCTCTCGTCATTTCCTCGTCTGTCATCTGTCTGTCTGTCTGTCTGTCTATGTCTGTCTTCTCTCTACTATTCCTTCCCACTCATCTGTCAGTCGGTCTGTTTGTCTGTCTGTCTGACGCTGTCTGTCTTTGTCTGACTCTGTCTGTCTGTGTCTCTGTCTGTCTGTCTCCCCCTCCCCCTCTCTCTCTTCTGTCTCTTTTCCTTCTCTACTCATCTCTCTCTCTGTCTGTCTGTCTGTCTGTCTTCTCTCGTCTTCCTGTCCTCTTGTCTTCTCTCTCGTCTCTGTCTTCTCTCTCTTCTCTCTCTCTCTCTCTCTCTCTCTCTCTCTCTCTCTCTCTCTCTCTCTCTCTCTCTCTCTCTCTCCTCTCCTCCTCTCCTCTCTCCCTCTCTTTTCTCTCTCCTCTCCTCCTTGTTGTTGTGGCAATATCG
>CM060335.1:19391989-19394489 GCA_030674155.1 Stramonita haemastoma | reverse complement strand
AGCCAATGTTGGCAACACTTAGCAAGCCCATGTCTGTTGATGTCTTTTAAAGAGTTTGAGGTTTCTGCTCGTGTAGTGTTGTGGTAGAAATAGTCATTGTTTGTTTGTTTGTTTGTTTGTTTGTGTGTGTGTGTGTGTGTGTGTGTGTGTGTGTGTGTGTGTGTGTGTGTGTGTGTGTGTGTGTGTGTGTGTGTGTATCTGTGTGTGTGTACGTGTCTGTTGTCTGTGTCTGTGTTGTGTCTGTGTCTGTGTGTCTGTGTGTGGTGTGTGTATGTGTACAGTGTGTATAGTGTATGTATTGGTGAGTGTATGTATACATATGTGTGTGTGTCGTGTGGCTCGCGAACACACAGGCTTGTGAGGGTGGGAGGGGTACGTGCATCTTGCAGGTGCTAATAACTCTTGCACGTTTTCAGTGGGGGGGGGGGGGGGGTTGTTTTTAGGTCTCATTTCCTGTTACCATCTGGGTGGGAGGAGAGGTCAAGGACCACTATAGCCAGAACCTTTAAATTACAGACATGGCAGGAATCTGCAATTTTCTTCTTTAGACATATGTATGTGTGTGCACGCGCGCGTGTGTGTGCATGTGTGTGTGCGCGTGCGTGCTGCTGCGTTTGTGTGTGGTGTGTGTGTGTGTGTGTGTGTGTGTGCGTGCGTGCGTGCGTGCGTGTGTGTGTGTGTACATTCAAGTGTTTTTTTTTAAAAACTATTGTATAGGCTGCTTGTGTAGGATGTTTTGAATCATCAATGCTACATTACGTTTTAAATCAATAAATGCTACATTAGATTCTTTGAATCAATCATGCTAATTTAGGATCTTTTGAATCAATCAATGCTACATTACGTTTTAAATCAATAAATGCCTACATTATGATTCTTTGAATCAATCAATGCTAATAATTTATTAAATTAGGGATGTTTTGAATCTATCCAATGCTACATTAATGTTTAAATCAATCAATGCACAATTTATATCTAATGGGATGTTTGAATAATCAATGCTACATTAGGATGTTTTCATCAAAGCTACATTACGATGTTTTGAATCAATCCAATGCTACAGTATATGTTTCGAATCAATCATGCTACATTATGATGTTTTGGAATCAATCATGCTACATTAGATGTTTGAATCAATCAATGCTACATTATGATTTTTGAATCAATGCTAAATTAGGATGTTTTGAATGAACCAATGCTACATTAGGATGTTTTGAATCAATGAACGCTAAACTAGGATGTTTGAATTAATCAATGCTACATTAGGATGTTTTGAATCAATCAATGCTACATTAGGATGTTTGGAATCAATGCTACATTATGGATGTTTTGAATCAATCAATGCCACATTAGGATGTTTTGAATCAATCAAAGCTACAGTAGGATGTTTTGAATCAATCAATGCTATATTATGATATTTTGAATCAATGCTAAATTAGGATGTTTTGAATGAACCAATGCTACATTAGGATGTTTTGAATCAATGAACGCTAAACTAGGATGTTTTGAATCAATCAATGCTATATTTAGGATGTTTGAATCAAAGCTACACGTCAAGCTTTTCCTCAAACAGTGCGTACTTTTGTATTAATGTTACCCGCTGTGATACAAAGCACAATCTTTTGTTGTGGCACACGTTTGACCTTGTTCTCTTACAAAGAGAAAAGAGGGATTGTTTGCTGTTACTTCTTTTAGACTACCCCCCACCCCTCCTCCCCACCACACCCTCCCAGCAATGCGTCAGCCAGCTCAGTGTAAAATATCTTGCCATGACTATGAGCTTTTTCATCATTGAGGACAGATGTAACGATTTAGATGGACTGTTTAAAATGTTAATATCTGAACGAAACTTGCTTTTGATCATTCAAAATAAACTTGATACGCTTTATTACGTGAAAGATGCTTTTTCTTTTTATGACAAGCCTCCAGGAACTTAGCAGGTGAAAGTTTCTTCTTCTTTGTTAAACATTCAGGTAGCAACTACTGTTGTCTGTCATATGAGTGAAAAAATGTTTACACTGTACTGCCGTTAAGCGCCTGACAAGTCAGACCCAGCACATCTGATTTTGGTGTTGGAGGGAAGTCTTTTTGGGAAAACAAAAGCAGAAGAATGGACCAAAAAAGGCAGAGAAAAAAAACAAGGAATCAGTGGTGACAGGAAGAAAAAGAGAAACAAGGCAGTAAAAACAAACAAACAAAAAATTGATAGCACAGAGGGAATTCCTAACACATAATTTCCAGAAAGTGGGGAACGTTATTCATACTGACAGGCCTCCCAGCATCCTCACAAGGGAGAAAGTGTTTGAGAATTAGGACTTTCAACAGTCTATCTGGTGCATGAGGTCACTCACTTACACTTGGACTTTCAACAGACTTCTGGTGATCAGGTCACTCACTTACACTTGGACTTTCAACAGACTTCTGGTGCATGAGGTCACTCACTTACACTTGGACTTTCAACAGATATCTGGTGCATCAGGTCACTCACTTACACTTGGAC
>CM060335.1:19379489-19384489 GCA_030674155.1 Stramonita haemastoma | reverse complement strand
ACTGAAGTACAGGAATGCAATACCAGTACAAGTACATGACGCACACCAAAAAAAAGAAAAGAAAAGAGAGATTAAAAAGAAAAGAAAAAAAAGAAAAGAGGACAGAAAATCAATGGCCTACAGTTTTTGTACACACCAGATGGAGGGAACACAGCAGAACAATAGAGGGGACAGTGTTCGTTTCCATAGACTATCTGTCTGTCTGTCTGTCTGTCTGTCTGTATGTCTGTCTATCTTCGTCTGTCTGTCTGTCTGTCTGTCTGTCTGTCTGTCTGTCTGTCTGTCTTCTATCTATCTATCTATCTATCTATCTATCTATCTATCTATCTATCTATCTATCTATCTATCTATCTATCTATCTATCTATCTATCTATTTCTATCTATACCCAACACTACACCTCGGTGACAGCAGACAGGGAACAGCATTCACACTCTATAATAATGGGTAGATAAAAAAAAAAACAACAACAACAACAGTGCGTGTTTCATTCCTGTGTTCACAGTGGTTTAGTTAGCAAAAGTGATGAACCAAAAAGAAAATGTGTCGTGTTTTATGATAGTGTAAATGTTTACAAAACAAACAACCGCCCCCGCCCCCCCCAAAAAAAACAAAAACAACAACAACCCAACAACAACAAAAAACACAAAAAACCCCAACCAAAATCGAAACTGTTGGAAATAAGGATATGACTAGTTAACCACAAAAGCTGTGTTTAATTTACCAATTTACAACGCTGCAAGAACGGTCTTTTCTTTCTCTCTTTCTTTTTATTCTTCTCTACATCCCAACACCTCATGAAACTCAACACTTACGACTTTGTTGATTGCTATGACTAGAAACTAAAGCACATGTAGCCTGCTATAACTGCTCTTGTGGCGTGGTCACCACCCCATCTTGTTCAGTTGCTTGGGCCTCTTACTGCCACAGGCGTGGATAGAGTTCATCTCTAGATCGCTCTATCAGCAACTGAGGGTTGCCGGTTCGAATCTTCCCTGAAGAGCCTCTGTGAGTGAAGGATTTTGTCCCTGGAATTGAGATTGGCGCTAACATATTATTTCCCCTGAAATTTTCTTTGGATCAGACTACACCCGTATTTATTTATTAATTAATCAATTTAATTAGTTAGTTGTTTATTTATTCTTTTATTTCGATAATAATGGAATAAGCACTAATGAGCTTTTTTATGTCCATTTCCCTTGTGTATGCAGTTTTGTAAATCTCGTCATGTATTCCCACCGGCATACAATAGCCTACTCTTACGAAAAGTGGAACAGGATTTAACGTATGCGCAAGATGTTTTGCGTGCGTTGGCTCACGGAGGCTCGGTTTATAATCTCATCTGTAGGTTCTGTGTGTGTGTCTGAACTCGCAGAGAACTTCTGAGCACACGTTAGAAACACATTTTGTTGAGTGCTATTATTTCTTGTAGAAGAGAGGCCAAGTTACGGTTTGGTGGTATGCATGGCATAAGCATACCCAGCATGACTTAACTAAAAATAGGCTCCACTAGGTACAAGTTATTTTCTAATTATTTTCGTCCTTCGGCTAAAGCTCCAAGGTTAACCAACTGTTGAAGTTTGCGTATGCCAATGTTTTTTTGTTGCTTTTTTGCCCACCACGAAGGCAGCTGCATTCCGACTTCAGGGGATTATGCTAGGTATGTTCGTGTTTCCGTAACCCACCGAACGCTGACATGAATTACGGGATCTTTAACGTGCATAATGATCTCGTGCATACACACACAATACACACACACAAACACACACACACCAACCACACACACACACACACACACACACACACACACACACAACAACAACACACAACACACAACACAACACACAACAACACACAACACAACACACAACACAACACACACAAACACAACACAACACACACACAACACAACACACACACAACACACACACACACACACACACACACACACACACACACACACACACAACCACACACACACACACACACAAAACACACACACACACACACACACACACACACAACACACACACACACACAAACACACACACACACACACACACACACACACACACACACACACCAAACATCCCCAAAGCAAACAAAAAAACAAACAAAAAACCCTAAAGAAACCAAAACATCCACAATATAGATTGTATAGGCAGTTGCAAAGAAGTTTTGTGATGATAGGCGAGTCCAGTGGCTTACCAGGAGTGTATATATAATATATATATGTATATATATTATGTGTATAATATATATATATATATATATATATATATATATATATATATATATATTATATATATATAATATATATATATATATATATTCACATCCATACATACATACTTGTCTAGAAACTGGGAACATCCATGCTGCGGTAACTGGTTCCTATCCTACATTTCCTGAACTTCTTTCGGTTTGAGAGTGCAGAGTTAGGAGGGGGCTTGTTGGGGGGGGGGGGGTTGTTGGTTTTTGTTGGTTTTTTGTTTTTTTTGTTGTTGTTTTTTTTGCTTTGATCGATTCAGCACTCTGTCTCTCTCTCTGATTTTTTTTTTTATTGGTTGGCTTTGATGGATTCACGCGCGCGCACACACACACACTTGCGCACACACGCGCGCATTTGCACGCACACACACAAACACAGACACACACAGACACACACAGACACAAAGACACACACACACACACACACACACGCGCGCGCGCGCGCGCGCGCGCCACACACCACACACACACAACACACACACACACACACACACGCGCGCGCACACACACGCGCGCACACACACTTGACACCAACAGACAACCGATCAACGGTGCAAAAGAAACTTGTTTGTTGTTGTTGTTCTTTTGTTACACATTGGTGTAAAAAACGTGACTAAAAACTGGTACATAAATAAAAGAAAGGAAACCGAGGAGTCCATGTTTCTTTGGGTTGATTTTTTTTTAGGGCGGGGGTGGGGGGGGGGGGGGTTATTTCTTTCTTTTTTTTCTTTTCGAGAATTAATAGAATAAGCATTCATGATCAGTTTTTTACATCCAGTCCCTGTGTGTGTGCAGGTTTGTCAATGTTGCCATCTGTTCCCACCAGCACACACTTTTGGCGTACTCTTCCGAAAAACGGAACGGATTTCAACCTGTGCGCAAGATGTTCTGAGTATGTTCGCACTCGGGACCTCGGTTTATAGTCTCATCCGAAAGACTTGGAGGGGGGGGGGGTGTTGGAGTCAGCACTGATGTTAACACCACAGGAAAAATCCTCTTGGACGAGATTCGAACCCGTGTCAGCAGATCAGGAGCGCATCACTCTACTCTCACCACATCCGCCCCGTTGTTGTTGTTGTTGTTGTTGTCTTCGTCTGTTCACTCTAAGTGATATTAGACAAGAAAAGTGGAAGGTGTAATGAAGTTATTGAAGTGAGTGGAAGAGGTGGAAAGAGAAACGTCATAAGATAGCATTCATGGTGGTATTTTTGTACGCTAAAAGAAAGAAAAAAAAGTGATAACAATAATACTCTTAAAAACAGGAGCAAAATTTAAACTCAACAAAGTAGGAACAATTAACAATAATAATGTAACTACAATAAATATTCAAGTGGGCTGTGCAATAAACATCCAACAATGGCAAAGGCTAACTTTGAATTATCAAAAACATTTTCCAGAGTTTGCTCAGAAAATGCAGGCAAAAATGGTTTTACAATTGGGCACTCAAATATGATATGAGTGTTTGAAATATGATCTGTTCCGCCCCGTTGAGTTTGTTTGTATGTCTGTTTTTACCCTTTATTTCTCAGAAGAAAATTAGAAAACAAGGCCATGTGAACACTGGAAATAAGAGATCTCTTTACAACAACAACACAACAACAACAACAACAAGAAAAAAAGAAGTAAACTTAGTGTTGGATTCTTTGAAGCGAAAAACGATAGTACGAAGTTCAATAACTCTTATCGTCGTATACTCCAGTTTGATCACATCACACGCATATCTATATGCATACATACATACATACATATATATATATATATATATATAATTAATATATATATATATAATATATATATATATATATTATTAAATATTTGTGAGAGGCGCTGGTGTTTTGATGTTTTGATATTGATTCAATCTTCCCAGGTCCCTGACCTTTCCTTTTTTTTTTTCTTTTTTTTTTTTGCACTGTTGCGCCACTTGGGTCAAAACCACACTATCCTGTCTGTCTGTCTGTCTATCTGTCTGTCTCCCCCCATCTCTCTCTCATATGTGTGTGTGGGGTGGGGGTGGGGGGGGGGGTGGGGGGTGGGGGGGGCGTGGAGGTGGCGTTGGATGCGTGGGCGTGCGTATGTGTCCGTGCGAGTGTGTATGTGTATGTGTGTGTGCGAGTGTGTATGTCTCTGTGTTTGTGTGTCTTTGTGTGTGTGTTTGTGTGTGTGTGCGTGTTTGTGTGTGCGTGTGCAAGTGTGTATGTGTGCGTGTGCGCGTGCGCGCGCTCGCATGTGTGTATGTGCGCGAAGGGGGGGGGGGGGGCAGAAAAGGGAGATAAGGTGGGTGAAGTAAGAAGACGAATCATTTGATATTGATTCTATCACCCTAGGTCTCTCAACTTTTTTCACTTTTTTGTTGTTTTATTTTGCACCGTTCTGCCACATGGGTAAAAATCACAGCTGTCCTCTCTGTTTGTATGTCTATGTTCCTTTGTATCTGTGCTCTCTGTCTTTTTCTCTCTCCTTCACCCTCTCTCTGCTGCTATTGTTTGTATGTTTTCTTTGCATGCTGTTGTTGTATCTATGTTGTATGTTTGTATGTGTGTTGTATGTATGTATGTATGTTGTATGTATGTGATGTATGTATGTATGTTGTATGTATGTTGTATGTATGTATGTATGTATGTATGTATGTATGTATGTATGTATGTATGTATGTATGTATGTATTGTATGTATGTTGTATGTATGTATGTATGTATGTATGTATGTATGTATGTATGTATGTATGTATGTA
>CM060335.1:19365274-19371889 GCA_030674155.1 Stramonita haemastoma | reverse complement strand
AAATATATTATAAAATTTATAAAAATTTTATATTTTTTAAAAATTATTCCCCAATTTTAAAAACCACAAATAAAAAATTTTGTTCTTCGCCGTTTTTTGTCCCTCAATATTCGTAAATTCACCAGGCTTTGCCTGTAACCAAATTAATCATTTGACTGTGAAAACCAACATCAAATTTTTGGGAACGTGAAACCAACATAAAATTTTTTGGACTTTAAACCCCAACATCTATTCTTTTGATTTTAACCCAACATTTTTCCCCCTTTTTTAAAACCAAAAATTTTTTATTCCTTTTTATTGAAAAACCCCAAACATCTTTTCATTTGACGTGAAACCAACATCAAATTCATTTAAACTTTTAAAAAACCAAAAATTTTTTTCCCCTTTTTTGCATGTTCCCAACCTTTTTTTCCCTTTGTGAAACCCAAAAATTTTTTTTTGGGGGATGAAAGAAGTTTTTATTCTTTTGACTGGGGGAACCCCAAATTCTCTTTTTTTGTGTAACCAAAATTGTTTTTTGCCTTTTCCCAAAATTATTTATTTGCTGTACCCGACATCTATTCATTTGATTTTTCCCCGACCTCTCCTTTTACTGTGAAACCAAATTATTCATTTTCCCTTTCCCAACGTTTTTTCTTTTCCCTGAAACCCAACATCTATCTATTCTTTTGCCTGTAACCAAAAATAATGTGACTATATCTTAGCTTTACGCAAACAATGATATAATGATTATTTACTGCTGCGATCTTAAAACTGGTCAAAGGCTCTGGATTCCATGCTCTATTTGTTTCTTTAAGTACGTACGCGCGCGCGCGCGTGTGTAAATAAATCCGATACGATGTTTCAGAAAAACTGGACATGGCAAATAAAAATGCATATCAGATTTGGTTCACTCTTTGAAGAAAAAAAAGTCAGCACATGCGCACGATTATGCGCTCATTCGCGAATTTGTACGGAATGCAAGTGCAAGCGCGCGCGCGCGCGTGCGTGCGCACACATGCACAGACACACACAGACACACACAGACACACACAGACACACACACAGTTGAAAGAAGCAGCAAAGGGTGTGTATAGTAATGCACAAGCGACAACTTTTTTTTTTTTTTAAGAGAAAAAAATGGGCGCACCCAGGTCTAAATTCCCCTTGGCTCGCGATTCAGTAATGTGACGACTCCTCTCCAAGCTTTCAATAGTTTTCCAGGTAAGCATAAGGTGAACAAATCATATTAGCACATAACAAATCATAATAACCACATCCACCCACCCAACCCCTGCGCATCTTTTGGCCTCAAAAAAAAAAAAAAGATCTTGATACAGTCAGTTCTGATTCGATACCATGAAAAATCTGCCTTCACGGAATGCATTATAAAAAAAGAAAAAAGGAAGCAAACCAAAATCAACTGATTAATCACATAGCAATCAATGTTGTGAAAAAAAAAGATCTAATTGATATGGATGACAAACTTTTCACAGAGAATATGCCTGATTCTGACACCCACTTCTGTCTGCTTTTTTTTCTTCTTCTTCTTTGGGAATGTAGATCTATTTAGTTTATAGCAATGAATAAAAGAATTGCTAAGAATGTATTCAGTTTATAGAAACAAATCAAACAATTTAAAAGAAAAGTAAAACTGAGTAAAAGATTTAAAAAAAAAAAACAACAACCAAGAAATAATATTAAACAAAACCCGAACTTTTTTAACATGAAATGGAATGTGGTAGGAATTGAAGTGGAATGCCATTATTTTGGGGGGGTTGTTTTTGGTTGTTTATAAACATACACGTGCGCACGCGCGTGCACCACACACACACACACACACACACACACACACACACACACACACACACACACACACACACACACACACACGCACGTACGCATTATAGAATAAAATCAATAGAACCTCTGCATATAATCCTGATTTTCAACGACTTGAAAAATGTCTGTAGAAAAAAGGTACAGACAACGCTTGTGAAGGGCAAAAATAATACAACCTCGAGTCCGATCCGAAAATCTCTGTTTCAAAACGTAAAATAGTTGAAGGCCAGAATGACTATAACAAAAAACAACAACTCAACCTAAAGCAAGCAAAAAACAATACCCCCCCCCCCCCCCCCCCCATCCCACCTCCCTTATAAATCAAGGGGGAGAGAAAGGACGTCAAAACGTCTGTTCTAAAAATGACTAATAATTACAAGCAATAGTTCAATTAATTAAGAGAGAGAGAGAGATCTATTTATTTATTCTTTTATATCGAGGATAACAGAATAAGCAATCATGTGCTTTTTTTCATCCGGTCCCCGTGTGCATGCAGTTTTGTAAATATTGTCATCTGTTCCCACCGGCACACGATGGCCTACTCTTACGAAAAGCGGAACAGGATTTAACGTGTGCGCAAGATGTTCTGCGTGCGTTCGCACACGGGGCCTCGGTTTAAAGTCTCATCCGAAGGATGAAGAGAGAGAGAGAGAGAGAGAGAGAGAGAGAGAGAGAGAGAGAGAGAGAGAGAGGAGAGAGAGGAGAGAGGGGGGGGGGGGGGGGGGGAGAAAGAGAGACAGACTACTCGGACAAATCAAACCAATGAAATCACCATGGCCTTGGATTTCAACGACAGTTACCAGCAAATTTAGATCGGGGTACATGCGAGAGAGAGAGAAATGTATATTACAGTATGTAATTATATGGTGCCGACATGGAGTATTGGCTAAGATAAACTTGTAGCCAATGTCAATCAATCTGGTAATAATAATATCAATAATCATATCAAATAAAAATAACAATAATAATAATAATGATGATCGTAATAGTAACAAAAATGACATTGCTGGACTGTACTAATCAGGTACAAGAATGTAAAATAGTAATTAGGGGAAGAGAAAATCAGGCAAAGGCCATGCTAGCAATTTTTAATTAAAACAAAAACAAACAAAATAAAACAAAACAAAACAAACCTGAATAGACAAGATTAACCCCCCCAAAAAAAACAACCCAATAACAAAAAACAACCATCATTGACGTCTCATAAATAATAACTTGCTAAATGCCAGCCGCCAGAATAAGAAACATCAGAGCCAGTTTTGCACCTAAGAAATGGTTAACTGTCGTCATGTCAAAAAATAAAATAAATAAAATAAGACGCCCACCTCCTCCTTTCCAATCGTCTTTATTTTAAAAAATATAAACATCCCGGGGCCCCCCTCACTCCCCAAATATAAAAAAACCCACCAAAAATTAAAACCGCAAAATTATGGATGCCGTGACCAAGAGCTACCATGAAGAAATGACGGACATTTAATTTGTGTGAAAAATATTAGCTTGACCAGTATCCTCTACAGAATTCATACATTTTTTTTTATTTTTAAAATGAGTACAAAAGATAATGTGCATGAGAAATCTGTGTTGTCTAACTGACCACAATGCAATCAGGCAAAATACGCTCTTTTAGTGTAGTGAAAGACCAACGTTTGTTTTGGAAGTTTTTTTTTTGTTGTTGTTTTTTTTCCGCATAACGAGTGATTATCGCTGTCGTTCGTCTTATTCTCAACAAGCAGTTATTCGGCTTTAATTATTTTTAATGACTTCTTGTTGTCTCAAAAGGTATGACTTCTCCTCTCTCTCTCTCTCTCTCTCTCTCTCTCTCTCTCTCTCTCTCTCTCTCTCTCTCTCTCTCTCTCTCTCTCTCTCTCTCTTTGTGTGTGTGTGTGTGTGTGTGTGTGTGTGTGTGTGTGTGTGTGTGTGTGTGTGTGTGTGTGTGTGTGTTGTGTGTGTGTGTGTGTGTGTGTGAACACACAGAAATCAATTTCTTAAACGAATGATTGGGCGACTAATGCAAACATGAGACAGACAGACAGACAGAGACACGGAGAGAGAGAGAGAGAGAGAGAGAGAGAGAGAGAGAGAGAGAGAGAGAGAGAGAGAGAGAGAGAGAGAGAGAGAGAGAGAGAGAGAGAGAGAGAGAGAGAGAGTTTTATCATACAAGTAAGATAGAAACCAAGATACCAAGAACGAGAGAGAGAGAGAGAGAGAGAGAGAGAGAGAGAGAGAGAGAGAGAGAGAGAGAGAGAGAGAGAGAGAGAGAGAGAGAGAGAGAGAGAGAGAGAGAGAGCACACACACACACACACACACACAGACAGAGACAGAGACAGAGACAGACAGACAGACAGACAGACAGAGACACACACGTACGGAGAGACACAAAGAGAGAGAGAGAGAGAGAGAGAGAGAGAGAGAGAGAGAGAGAGAGAGAGAGAGAGAGAGAGGAGAGAGAGAGACACACACACACACAGAGACAGAGACACAGACAGACAGACAGACAGACAGAGACACACACGTACGGAGAGACACAAAGAGAGAGAGAGAGGAGAGAGAGAGAGAGAGAGGAGAGAGAGAGAGAGAGAGGAGAGAGAGAGAGAGACAGACAGACAGACAGACAGACAGACAGACAGAAGACAGACAGACAGACAGACAGACAGACAGACAGAGCTAGCTAGCTGCAGAAACCAGAGATTCTCTACTGCATTCAGCAAAACACACGATCCCTCCACACCCAGGTAAGCTTAAAGAACTTAAAACAAAACCCAACAAAACCAAAATACAAAAAAACAAAAAACAACAACAACAAAAAAAAAACCCCTGTCTGACAATACAGCCACTCTGTAGCCTGCATGCTGCGTTCCTTCTACCTACCTACACACACAACCCTGGGAAAGAAAATCTCCACATTGTATTTTATTCCTGCCGCTCCTGCTGTCATGTATATATACACACACACACACAACGCTGCCTTGCAATTCCTGCTCTTCACAATCCCACATAAACTGAAATATGATTAGTTAGTTCACTTCATAAAAAAAAAGGGGGAGAATTTTTTTTTTTTAAAAAGAAAAAAAAAAAAAGAGAAAAAACCAACAGAAACGACAAAAAAAACCTTGGCGCTGACAAGAATGGGACTTTTATTTATCACTTTGCAAGTTAAAAACAAAAATCTGACAAAACAAAAAGACAAAAACAGCCCAAATAAACAAACAAACAAAAAAAAAAAGGTGCTTTGCAATGAGGGCGCGGTTAAGAAACGCGAAGCTTAGACAAAAAAAAATATGAGGATAAAAAAAAAAGAATCATGTATCAAGTTATATATTTGTTAAAATTATCAGATTTCCTGTAGCATTGGAACGCATCACAGTGCGATAGTCTTCAAGCTGGGAGGTGGGGGGGGGAGAGTGCTTCTTTTTCCATACAGTGTAAATAACATACACACACACATACACACACGCGCGCGCGCGCGCTCACGCACACACACACAGACAAGATCCGGCGCCACTGTCTAGACTTGAAAGTTATGTTAAAATGCTGCTCTTACAAAAGATTCACAGACGTTAATTTTGTTCTTGTGATCGTTCATATGATACATTTATCAATATTAGTTCACGTGGCATATTTGTCATTCATAGTTCGTTTACATTGTTCCTTTTCATTTCCTGTTTTTCTTTTCTTTTCTTTTTTCTAATTAAAAACACTCCTTTATTTTTTTTTGGCCTAAGACTCGAGATCTCTGTGTAAAATCAATGTTCAGGCACACAATCCGCGATATAAAATTTTTTGATGGGGTTTAATTTTTTTTTTATAGTATAATGATAAAGAACACGAATTATCTTTTCCAGTTTGTGTACATGTTTTATGTCTGACAACGTTTCCTTTCTCATGCATATTCCAGCTGTCATATTTAGTTACAAAGCGCTTTGATTTGTTTTTACAAGAGATAGCGCTATACAAATTCCATGTATTATTATTATACATGTTAAATGCAATGTCACTGGGATGCTGATGACTTCGCTCCTGATATCTATACATACAGTCAGGTCTAAAATCGTGTCTTCCTATTGTAATGATAACGTACAGTGTTGTCCACCCTGAGATGGTGATCTCGTATAGATCGATAAGGTACGGCCCTGAAATCTCTCTCTCTTTTTGTTGTTGTTGTTGCAAGGTTCAGGCATGCGGCCAGTTTGTTTTGCTGTGTCAAAGGACGACGCAACGAGCCAAAGCTATTGCTAGGTGATGCATTATTACATACATATAAAATTATATGTATATACGTGTATACAGACATACAGACATACATACATATATACATACAGACATACATACATACATACATACATACATACATACATACATACATACATACATACAGCATGCATGCATGCATGCATGCATGCATGCATGCATGCATGCATGCATGCATCCATCCATCCATCCATCCATCCATCCATCCATCCATCCATCATACATACATACATACATACATACATACATACTGGGTGCACAAAACAGTGGTGACCAAAATCTGTTACATCATTATATAAAACCCTGATCATTGTATATGTCATGGTTTGTTTTTTCTTCTTCTTCTTCTTCTTCTTGCTGTAATTAACAAAAGATTTGATGACTTGCAACAACAAGTAATTATCGAACATTCTCCAAGCTGATTTTAACTATTGTCAGTACCGAAAAAAAGTAAAGGAACAAAAATCACACTAAAATTTGCATAAAACACGGGTCTAAAACCTCGTCCACAAAAAAAAAATCGCCATGAATCAAAAGACACTATT
>CM060335.1:19342774-19355274 GCA_030674155.1 Stramonita haemastoma | reverse complement strand
GAAAATAAACTGGGCTCATTTGACTAAGTTGGTAAAAAAAAAAAAAAACCAAGAGGGGGCGGGGGGGGGGGGGGGGAGGGAGGGTTAAACAATTTCACACATTGTGTCTCCAGCAGTGCTCGTTTCTACATGTTCATGAAGTGTAGTGTTTGAGAAAACTTTTATATATATATATATATATATATATATATATATTATATATATATATATATATATATATATATATATATATATATATATATTATATATATATATATTACTTACATGGCTGGTCACAAAACGTGAAGGGATTAACATAAATTAAGATAATCCTTGCAGCCAGATTGGACTATATCATTGTTAAGCAATCGGAAAAAAAATAATAATCACTCCAAATTGTTCCAAACTCACTTTAACACAAAAAACTTTGACAGCTTTGGTCAAATTTTGTCCGCAAAACGATGCAGTCTTTATTTCTTCCCAATTCACTTCAGATTAAATTTGGAGTCAATATTTGTGAACATTTCAATACCGAAGAGTTTTGCCGCGACATTCGATTGGAAAGAAAACAAAAAGAAATTTGCGGAAACTGAAAATAAAAGACAACTAAAAATTATTATAAAAAAAAAACTAATCTGAAGCAGCTTTCTACAGTCAACACAAAAAAAACAGCGGGGGAAGACAAAATGAGAACGTGATTTTGCAGAAGCTAAATATTACGGTACCAGATAAGACCTTTGCTGGAAGGAACATGGTCAGACGATATCTCTTACATTGTTTGAGAACTCTTCATCATTGAACCGCTACAAGTGTTTATACAACAACAGATTTCGTGAGATGCATCTTTACCTAACACTGGTGCGAGAATTTAGCGTAACTATGCTTTTTTTTTTTTTTTTTTTTTTTAACCTTGCGTAAACTGTGGCTTTCTTGTCTGTCTACACGTAAAGACATGCCTTTTTAAACACGAGGCAGCATGACAACACTAAATTTCTTGACGATGTCTTGAACATTATGGATGTCTGTGAACATTGTGGATGTCTGTGAACATTGTGGATGTCTGTGAATATGTCTGTGAACATGTGGATGTCTGTGAACACTGGGGGGAGGGAGGGGGTTCCTGTGAATATGTTTGTGAACAATGTGGATGTCTGTGAATATGTCTGTGAACATGTGGATGTCTGTGAACACTGTGGGGGTCTGTGAAATATGTGAACTTGATGATGTCTGTGATTATGTCTGTGAACATGTGGATGTCTGCGAATATGTGGACATTGTGGATGTCTGTGAATATGTCTGTGAACATGTGGATGTTGGAATATGTGGACATTGTGGATGTCTGTGAAATGTCTGTGAACATGTGGATGTCTGTGAATATGTGGACATTGTGGATGTCTGTGAATATGTCTGTGGACATTGTGGATGTCTGTGAATATGTGGACATTGTGGATGTCTGTGAATATGTCTGTGGACATGTGGATGTCTGTGAATATGTGGACATTGTGGATGTCTGTGAATATGTCTGTGGACATGTGGATGTCTGTGAATATGTGGACATTGTGGATGTCTGTGAGACATGTGGATGTCTGTGAATATGTGGACATTGTGGATGTCTGTGAATATGTCTGTGGACATTGTGGATGTCTGTGATATATTGTGGACATTGTGGATGTCTGTGAATTATGTCTGTGGACTTTGTGGATGTCTGTGAATATCTGTGGACATTGTGGATGTCTGTGGATTATGTCTGTGGACATGTGGATGTCTGTGAACATTGTGGATGTCTGTGAACATGTCCGTGAACATGTGGAGCGAGCTGGCTAAAAACGTCATTGGCTGCCTGTCCTCTTAAATCAGAATTCAGTGAAACCCTGACAAAGAAATTACAAATTTAACCGTCATTCTAAGAAAAAAAAACACCAACAACTCAAACATAAAAAAAAGAAGCTGGTCGAAATTTTACTTTGCAGTTCTGGACTTTATCATTTTCGGAATTGTATAGACAAATGTGTTTAAAAAAGCATTATTGGGTGGTGAGGTAGGTTTGTTTAATTAAACGGCGCTGGTAAACTTGAATAACTCAACACAGTTAGTTGTATTCCTTGATCTCCCCTGTCTAAAACTACTTGCCTCTGTATCCCAGGATAGAGAGAGAGACAGATAGATGGTAAACCTTTTTTTTAACTTCTGGATCTCCCCTCTATAGCTGCTAGCTGCTGTGTGTTTGTCACCAAAATGAGCTGGGCTAACACTGGCGCTGACTTACAGTACGGCAGAAGATGAGGCTGCTGACACTTTTAGTTCATCACGGATAAAGACTTAAACACCTCAATAACATAACGTATAAAGATGAGTACCGATCTGCTCACAGTCTAAAGCTGGCGTGTCCTAGGTCTAAGAGAGGATAATGCCAGCTAAAGCAGAATTTCAACACATTTATTCTATCAGCGTTCTGCGATCTTTTTTTTTTTTTTTTTAATCAGTCAAAGGCTAACAAGCTAACTCAACAGTATGGTAGCATAACTAAGCAATTCGTCGAACATAACAATGATCAGCTTTGAATAAAACCTGGCAAAATTAATTAATCCTGCAATTTTCTTTCCTTTTTTTTTTAAATAGGCCACACAAAATTGAGGCTGACTTGCTCAAACAGTTTAACATGGTAGCAGCGGTTGCTGGGGTTAGGCCACCACCGATCAACATTAAGGACATCTGGCTCGAGTCCACGATTCACTTTGGCTCTGTCAGAAACCCCCCCCCCCAAACGCTCCAATAATGATAGTCACTCTCTGAAAATACGAGTGCACAGAAAGGAAATGTCTACAAGTGCTGACTGGTTACTGCATAATTAACGGTCAACTGTCATAATCATTATTGCCCGATCAACTTGAAGGTGTCTTGACAAAGTGTTCGTTTTACGAGTTCAGAGGTAGATCTAGCTAGCTGTTCACCATCAATGGTGCCGCCATTGATGATGAAACGTTTGGGTGCTCTACATACACAACGGCAAAAGTGGTGGTGAAAGGAGCTGGTTTATGTCTAAGCAAATCCCCACTATTTGTCCTCTCGATTGTTCCTCATCCCCATCTTTCCCACAGAATTTGAACACGAAAAAGTCTGTTGGTTTTCGTCACTTTTGACGAATGCCTCACGCGGCTCAGCTGAAGGGGGGTGGAGATATACTTACTTACCCTGTGGATGGCCATCGCCAGATTCTGCCATACCCAAGAAAAAAAAATCAGTGCAGGGCTTTGACTTCCCAGGAAGTTAGGGGAAAAGCCAAATCAGGTTTGCTCTGCCCGTGGCAAGGGGGTCACAAGTTCCTATCATACGAAACTTGTTTGACAGAGGGGGAAACAAAGTCACCACTCGCACTTGCTCAGGTTGCCAGTCCTATTGCGTGACTCGGGTGCTTGCTCTTTGCTGCTAGAAAGAGCGATTCTGGTAATTGTGGTTATATTACTCACTGTTCCCAGTCTGTCCCCGCTCCACCACCCTGGTCTATGTATTCCGTCCGTCCTTCCTTTCTTCTTTCAGTTGTCCTGATAATCGCCTAGCTGCATTCTCTTCCTCCAGTTTCGTTCCTGACCAAGTCACATGACTGCAACTGGGGGCTCTGATTGGCTGATAGGTCGATACAACTTTTGGCAAAGGGCGGGCAGAGAACGTGCATCGTATTCTTTCTTTCTTCCTTTCAGGTGTTTGCTTCACATGTTATCTAAGTGAATTTTCATCTAACTTCACGCTTATACGGTTTGAGGTCTGGTTGAGGATATCATTTAATTCGGGTTGATTTGGACTACAACTCCTCAGTCTGAACCTTTGAGGGGGGCAAATTTCTAAAACGAAACATAAAAATAATTTAGCGCGTGTGCAGAAAAGATAGTGCATGCATTCCGGAATTTAAGGTTTCTTACAACGCTCAATAGAAAAAAACGTGATTTAGCGCGTGTGCAGAAAATAATAGTACATGCATTCCGGAATTTCAGGTTCTTGCAATGCTCAATTAAAAAAAAAAAAGTGTGTACTTTTTCCTGTCAAACAGACATTGCTGCTGCTGCTGCTGCTGCTGCACTTTTCAAATGATATGACTATAAAGCAAACGTTGAACATGATAACATATTGCTTCTTTCATTCAGCTCACATGAGGCTCGACACAGGATCATGATGCTCGACACACGATCATACATACTGACATATGAAACACTAACTAACGGCAGTTGAAAACCACAGGATCAAAGTCTTGTTTGTGAGGCTGGTGCTTGGATATTCTCTTTCTTGTATGGCAAGCTCGGAGTTCCTCGCCGCAACGGGGGGTAACAACGATCATAGTTGTAACCATAAAAGATTTTTTTAAATAATAATAATATTAAATATAAAAGAAGCAGGTCAAGAGAATCAAGGACAGCAATCAATCATTCAATCAATCAATCAATCAATCAATGCAGATTTTCATACTCATCAGTATATTAACGCGTAATACACATCAACAATAATGTCGACTGATCAGTATATAATGAGCAATAAGTGACAATTACTTATCCTGATTTTGGAATGTGGACTCTTGATGATCCGAGGGACAGACAATCACAAAAAAAATTGTAGCCCCCCAAAACAATCCATCAACTAAAGAGTAGCATACGGAACAGTACTTGAACATCGGACAGAAAGAATTTCTACATGCAGGCAATCTTTTATAAGAGTGGCTCAGAAATGAGGCAGCGTCGCAAAGCAGACGATATGGTGTTGAATCCAGTAAGTTGGTAAGCATTCCAAAACAAACCAAAACAAAACAATGCCAGCTATACATCTGGAATGTGACACAGCTTCAAGAGCAGCCAGGCATAGTCATACCATGTGTGTCTGTGTGTGACTTGTGTGGACAGGTCAAATCTTCGTCAATAAAGGCGTTGCTTGCGCGATAGGCCTGACGCATTTCTTACGTCTATTACTAACGCTGGTGCTTGCTCTTTTGCACATTAAACACATATCAAACTGTAGGAAATAATTATGTCTTCTTTCAGTGCGGGGGATCGTAGAAGACCTACCCATGTATGGAGTTTGACTTGATAAACGTAATGCAGAATATGATCATGAATAGGAACTTTACGGCCATACCAACTTCGAGCTTTGAAAAAAACAAAACAACCCGGTGGAATGTTCATAACAAGTGTGACGTATATATTATGGAGAAGTGAACTCAAACAAACCAGCAAAATTGGAGCTGCTTACTATTTTATTCAAGCCACCCATCCCCCCTTCCCAATTTATTGTTTAATTTGTATCATACTCACATAAGTGATTGACATCGATAAAGTATATCTGAGTTATACTGATTGATATCCATACAGTGGCTTTGACTTCGGTCTTAAAAATTTTTTTTAAAAAGCATTATCTCGAGTAGAGAGGTAGAGAGCGAGACAGTGAAAGTATGGTTGGATGATATCATTGCATGCACCCAGGAAAAAATTTTTTTGCTGAGACACAGGCATTGGCACAAGACCGTCGCTATATAATAGAGAACTGGCGTTTCGGGCAGTCCAGAGCTCCAACAATCACTTTGGGTTAAAGAGCGGAGTATATATTTAGGTAGCACGGAAAGTGACACTGCGCAATAGGTTTTCGCGTCTTGCATCGCCATTTATTATATATATATATAGCCATGTTTGTTTTTGTGACAACAGTTTCTTTAATTAAGGTTCTCTATGTCATTCAAAAGTTTGATCAGCATTGATTGTGTATAATAACCTCTACACAAGCAGTCATCAGTCATCAGGATCCCGTTAGACACTTATCTATTTGTGTGTGTGTGTGTGTGTGTGTGTGTGTGTGTGTGTGTGTGTGTGTGTGTGTGTGTGTGTGTGTGTGTGTGTGTATGGTCTCAGCACGTCACCAAATGAGAATAAAATGACACACGGACAACTTTTTGTTTTCGGTACGACTTCAGATTATTGTTCTAACAATAGTAAAAAAAAAAAAAAAAAAATCAAACAAACAAACAAACAAAATTTGCGAGTAAACGTTCTGAGTTCAAAGAACAGTTGTAGCTAAATCATACAAAATTCTAAGCAGCCACCTTTTTTTTTTACAATCATGCACGCGCGCGCGCGCGTACGTGCTCTCTCTCTCTCTCTCTCTCTCTCTCTCTCTCTCTCTCTCTCTCTCTCTCTCTCTCTCTCTCTCTCTCTCACACACACACACAACAAACACACAAACACGCACCAAGGAAATATTATGGCCTCCAAAACGCATTAAACACACACACACACACACACAACACACACACACACACACACACACACACACACACCACAGACACTGTGGTAAACAGCGTCAAAACCATGTTGAACACTAAAAAAATCCCCAGTAGGGATTTTGCTCTGTTCAAATTTAACAGTGACCCTGATTATTAGAACCAAGCAGACAAACTAAAACAGCAAACCTATAAAAAAAAATTAAAAAAACACAAAGAAAACATCAATATAAATAAAACTTCAATAAAATCCTTTGTCCAAATTACGAACCAAAAAAAAAAAAAGTTCAGAATCAAACATAAGATACAACATAAATACAGTTATATTCATTTCGTGCTGTAAAAAAAAAAAAAGCGCAGAGGAGAGATTGCAAACATTATGGAATAAGAATACTTTACTCATCCCCGCTGCGATATCAAAGTCACTTTTTCTGCATGGATCAGGGGGCTCCTGATATATAAACTCCAGGGGTCCCAGAATCATAGTCATCAACTACTGCTAATTACAAAAGGAAGAAAGTAAAGGGCACCATTTTGATCATTACAAAATTATATTGACCAAAAACAAAATGTCGCCGCTCTCCTGAACCCACATATCGCCTTATCCGGACAAACTACGTTGTATTTGAAAACAAAACACAAGGTCAAGTCCTGCTAAAAACTGAATCACAAACATCGCCATTAAGGCAAACACCATGTTTGGACGAAGTAAAAACAAAAAACAAACAACCCCTAAAACTAAAGCATGTAAAGCACTCAACTTGCTGAATATTTAGTGATCGAAAATTGTTGAAAACAAAACATAAAAATGGCAAATACTTATATATATATATATGACCAAAAAAAAAAGGGGGGGGGGTGTAAAAAAAAAAAAAAGCAAACCAAAAAAAGTTTTGATCGGGCAGCGATTGGCTTTAAACTTTTTGTTAGTGTCAGTTCTGTTCTGGTTAAAATCCTAGTGATCAGACTAAGCACCCCATTGGTCCAAATGGCACAGAGCAGAACACCTGATTGGCCAAGCGTCTTCTTGGCTCCGCTCTGCCGCTGCAGAAGCGTTACACTGCTCGTCCTGTATGATAATCATAATAATCTTCATCATCATCATTATTCTAGTCCTGGTATCTTTATAAACAAAAAAAGCTAATATGTTTTTCATACCACTGCTTCCGGAAATCAACGGAGACCAAAACAAAAACTCAGCACACAGAATCAAAGCGTTCGTGGAAAAGTTTTTGTTGTTTTTTTTGACCAAAATAAATGTTTTTTGTTGTTTTTGTTTATATATAAGTCTTAAATGTTTGTTGTTTTCTTTGTCCCAACTGGGCGATAATAAACAACAACAACAACGACGACGACGAGGAAAAGAAAACCAGATCGGTCCATACCCTCATGTTTCTAAAGTGGGTCCGTTTCAGGCACACCACTGGACCCTGACAAAGAGTCAAATCAAAAACATTGTCCACGACAGGGCCTAGCAAGCAGACAGACTGACAGACAGACAGACAGACAGACCGACACGTACACCAACGGACAAGGAGAGACAGCAAGAGTGCACGGGTCTGGAAAGAAAGAACTCATGTCTTCGCTCTTCTCTCCCCTCAGAGAAAGAGAGAGAGAGGGGGGGAGAAAGGCAGGGCAAAACCCCCAGCTTTTTTACGCCTCGTCCTCGTAGAGGGAGGGAGACGATGAGGGGAATCAGAGGGGAATCAGTTGGGGATGGGGAGAGGGGGAGGAAGGGTCCCTTGGCGGGCTGTACAGGCCTGGGCTGCCCTTCAGGAGTCCAGCGCGAGCTCTTAGTGGATCGTTGTCATCACCTGACTCAAGGAGAGGAGAGAAGAGAAAGAGAGAGAGAGAGAGAAAGAAAGAGAGAAGAGCTCGTTGCCCTGTGTACATATCAATTAAACTGTCTGAAGGATGTGAATGAAGGATTTCTGTATCATACAACAGGACGCTAAAACAGACAAGAGCCCAGCAAAAGACGTTGCACGTGCCAGGCCATTTCCTCTCCATACCCCCCACAGATCCGGAGAGAGAAGCCAGGCCAAACCAGGCCAGGCCAAGCCAGGCCAGAAAGCCAAGAAAGCCAGTCTTGGCTTCTAGAACGTGACGACAACGGTACGGGCTTTGCTTGGCTTGCGCACGCAGTCCACGAGCGAGAGAAGCCTCGGAGTTTCTGAGTCCTCTTCGGTCTCAGTTCAGCCTCCTGCTCCTCGGGTTCCAGTAGATCCCTCCCCGGCCAGCCCGGACTGTGTGGTTCCTCAGCCAGCCCCGTAAGACCTCCCCCCCGCCTGAGGAAGGAGGGTGTGTCAGGTGAGCGGGCAGTTCCAGCTAGTTACTGGGCCGAGGTGGGTCCTGGGCGAGGGTGCAGCAGGAGCTACAGAAGAAGCGGTCTTGAAATAACCGTCACAGCCTACAAAACACATCCTGGCCATCGGTCACAGGGTAGTGGTCGTAGTGTTGGTAGTGGTGGTGGTGGTGGTGGTAGGGTGGGGGGACGAAAGGAGGAAGGGGGTCAGGATGAATGACGACGGGAGAGAGAGAGGGGGAGCAGGAGGAGGAGGAGGGGGAGGATCGGCAGCGTCACATGTGCGACAGCGGCACTGTATTGCTGCTGCCTGCGTCCGCGGCTTGCGCCAGACTGCTGGCGTACTGCGACTGCATGCGCTGCTGGTGCTGATGCTGCGCGGCCAGGATGGCGGCGTGCGTCATGTCCTGGGAGCCCTCCGTGCCGGGGGGCAGGTACATGCTGATCATCTGCCGCAGGTCCGTCTCCGGGTAGGCCTTGCTGCCGCCGCTGCTGCTGCTGCCCTGGTGCGCGGGGGTCAGCCCGGGCACGCTGCCTTGCGGCGTGTTGCTCTCGCGCTTGATGGAAGCCGAGCTCTGCGACGAGTGCTGCGCGGCGGCCGCGGCGGCAGCGGACTGTCCGGGCATGGAGTAGGGCGACATCTGCGCCATGGAGGACGCCGAGTAGGAGGAGCTGCCGTTCATGTAGGACCCCGTGGTCATCTGGCTCTGCATCTGAGGGGGCATGTACCCGTACTGGCTCAGCCCCATCTGCGCGTTGGCCATGTGCTGGTGGTAAGCGTTGGGGTCCGACATCATGGGGTGGTACCCGTTCATCCCGTACCCGTTCATGTGCGACGGGTACATGGAGGCGGGGTCGCGCACGCCTTGAGCCATGGCGGGGGTCATGCCTGGAAGCGAGTACTTGTCCTTCTTCATCAGGGTCTTGGTCTTGCGGCGCGGGCGGTACTTGTAGTCGGGGTGTTCCTTCATGTGGATGGCTCTCAGGCGCTTGGCCTCGTCGATGAAAGGCCGCTTCTCCGCGTCTGTCAGCAGCTTCCACTCAGGCGCCCAGGCGCTTGGAGATCTCCGAGTTGTGCATCTTGGGGTTCTCCTGCGCCATCTTGCGGCGCTGGCCCCGGGACCAGACCATGAACGCGTTCATGGGCCGCTTGACCCGGCTGGGGTCCGTGTTCTTGGCGTTGTTGTTGTTGCCGGAGGGGTTTCCCCCGCTGCCGCCTCCTCCCGCGCTGCCTCCGTTGCCGCTGCCCCCGGAGCCGCTGCCTACCATTCCGTTAGGAGTGGTGCTGCCGACATGTCACTGCCCGAGTGGTGGTGGGGGGAGTGGCTCTGTGCCATGGAGGAAAGGGGGAGGTGGTTGGCCGAGGGCGGGGTGTGCTGCTGCTGAGACATGGGCGAGGGCTTGAGGTCGCCGTCCATCATGGCTTTGGGCGACATCTTCCCCCGTGGCTGTAGTGCAGTTCCTGCGCGTGCGCCTGTTTGTAGTCGTGCGCCTGTTGTATTCGTGGCTTGTTTTATCGTGCGCCTTGTATTCGTGCGCTTGCTTGTACTCATGCGCCTGCTTGTACTCGTGCGCCTGCTTGTAGTCCAGCGGCGGTTTGTAGTCCAGCTGCGACTTGTAGTCCAGGGCCTTGTTGTAGTCCAGCGACTGCTTGTAGTAATCCATGGCCACGGGCGAGCGCTGCTGCGCGCTGACGAACTGGCGGGCGTAGCTGGGGTGATGGTAGTAGGACCCGTCCGGAGACAGGTTGCTGGCCGCCGTGGTCGTCGTGGTGGCGGTGGGGGGAGGCACTGGCGGAGAGTAAAAGGGGTAGGGGAAAGCCGTTTTCAGCAACACCCCGGGGTGGCGGCGGCGGTGGTGGTGGTGTTGCCTACCTGCCTGCCTGCCTGCCTGCCTGCCAAACCTAGCTCACGGGTTCCTGGGTGCCGTCCTCTTTTGATTTCAGGTGTGCTGACAGACCTGGATAAACAAGGCAACAACAGCAAGAACTGAGTTAGTTATGAGGGATGATATACAACATACATGACTTTTGTGGTTTTTGTGTGTGTGGATGAGGATTTGCAGAATCGTGAGTGGGTACATGCATACAACCGTGTGTGTTGTGGTGTGGTGTGTGGTGGTGTGTGTGTGGTGCGTGCACACACACGCGCGCGCACGCACGCACGCACACACAACACACACTCTCTCTCTGTCTCTCTGTCTGTCTCTCTCTTTCACACACACACACACACACACACCACACACACACACACACACACACACACACACACACACACACACACACACACACACAAACATTTTGTCTGTCTTTTTCTGCTTCTCCAAGAGAGAGAGAGAGAGAGAGAGAGAGAGAGAGAGAGAGAGAGAGAGAGAGAGAGAGAGAGAGAGAGAGAGAGAGTGTGTGTGTCTCGGCCTCTACCCCCTCCCCTCCCTTCCCCCATCTACAAAAACAATAAACACAAAAAAACCAATAACAAAGAAACAAGTATCCACCGACAATCACCGCAAAAAAATTATTATTCTTCATTACGAAACAAATCACAATCCACACAACACACATTGGAAAGACCTAAGTGTATGAAAATAAATGTGCACATCAAATAATCACATCAACAAATCAAGATGCTAGACAAACCCATATCAAGGACTATTTGTTTTTGTTTATATGTCTATATAACAATCAAGTTAAGAATCTCTCGATTCGGCAATATTGCTTTAAACTGTTGTGAATGAAACCAGAAACAGGAAAGCACTATCTTACAGTCAACGAACTTGCATGCAAAACTACTAAACTGCTAAGCAAAATTTTTTTTTATAAAGTTAAATCATCTGTTACTTTTGGGAGCACGCTATGAACCAATGTCTTTGCTTTTTTGTAAATAAGCATGTGCATTGCTATAAACACGATTTTCCCCCACTAGGACCAAAAAAAAACCCAACCTCATCTCTTGAACCTCATCTCAATGCTAGGAATCTTCTCAACTGTCACAACAAGATCAACCGGCGTCTTACAAGGCCATCCACTCATCAGAAAGAACCCACCCTCTCGGATCATTTCAATCCATTTTCACCCATACAGAGAGAGACGAGAGAGAGAGAGAGAGAGAGAGAGAGAGAGAGAGAGAGAGAGAGAGAGAGAGAGAGAGAGAGAGAGAGAGAGAGAGAGAGAAGAAGAAGAAGAAGAAGAAGAAGAAGAAGAAGAAGAAGAAGAAAGAAGAAGAAAGAAAGAAAGAAAGAAAGAAGAAAAGAGAAGACAGAGACAGACAGAGACAGACAGAGACAGACAGAGACACAGAGAGAGAACAGAGAGAGAGACAGAGAAAGCGCGAACAAGAATCTGTCTGGGCGAGCGGCTCGCGAGTGTTAATTGCTATTGACCCAGACAGTAAACGCCTGTCACCTGCTGGTTCCAGACCCGGCTGATAATTACTTCGTTACGATGATCGATCGCCATAGGCAACCCCCACTTTCTGCGGTAGCAATCACCCTGTGTTTATATAATCTGGGTGATGATAAATCATTACACCAGTTTGCTGAAGAACAAACAAGTCGACGCTAAATCCGTTGGATACACACAAAGTCTTCACTCTTTATTTTATTATTTTTTTTTTTGGCGCTTCTTCCATAATGATAATATGCGTCGTCTTCAGTTTGATTCCAAAAACTGTCCAAACCATATTGCACAGCAAAGTGATTCGATTTTTAGTTTGCTGTTTGCTTGGAAAACAAAAATCTATACAAGTCGGTATATTGGAATATCGAAGTTACATGCCATGTTCCGTAACTTTTCCTCTCTCTCTCTCTCGTCTCTCATCTCTCTTCTCTCTCTCTCTCTCTCTCTCTCTCTCTCTCTCTCTCGCTCCACTCCTCCCACACACACACACACACACACACACACACACACACACACACACACACACACACACACACACCAAAGATGCAGGGACACGCTTTAACTCCTAA
>CM060335.1:19330274-19335274 GCA_030674155.1 Stramonita haemastoma | reverse complement strand
AAAACTATAAACATGTCCCTAATAAAAACTGTACACATGTCCACGTGAAAACTGTAAACATGTCCAAGTAAAAACTGTAAATATTTCCAAGTAAAAACTGTAAACATGACCATATAAAAACTGTAAACATGACCATATAAAAACTGTAAACATGCCACGTAAAAACTGTAAACATGTCCACGTGAAAACTGTAAACATGTCCACGTGAAAACTGTAAACATGTCCACGTGAAAACCGTAAACATGTCCACGTGAAAACTGTAAACATGTCCACGTGAAAACTGTAAACATGTCCACGTGAAAACCGTAAACATGTCCACGTGAAAACTGTAAACATGTCCACGTGAAAACTGTAAACATGTCCACGTGAAAACTGAAAATGTCCACGTGAAAACCGTAACATGTCCACGTGAAAACTGTAAACATGTCCCATGAAAACTGTAAACATGTCCACGTGAAAACTGTAAAACAGTCCACGTTGAAAAACAGTAGACAAATGAATAAGCAAAACAGCTTTTACGCTGTGACTGTGAATAATAAAAGCGGACATCTTCAAGACTCCAAAGGCATAAGATCTCTAGTTTATATCAAACACTGGCTTCTTGAATAGAACAAAATTATAAGGCAAAAAGTATTCTGTCCAAAAAATATATAAAGAATAACGAAATCTTGCAACAAAGTAACAGAAGATAGAAAACACAAATTTGAATGAAATGATGAGGGAAGATAAAACAAAATGAACGAAGAAATAAAAACGAACGAAATGAACGAATGAATAGATGAATGAAGGGACGGACGAACGAATTCATCCATCAATCAATGCATGAATCAGACATAGGACTACGAAATCCTATAATGGAACTTGTTCGAAGAACAATTTATAGATGAGTTTGTTCTTGTTCTAAACATAAAAAAAATTTATTTAATCTTCTACATTCATCCTCCCATACGTAAGCAGGGGTATTGATTTTCAAATAAACAGGAATCAATGAAAGAAAAAAAAAAAGAAAGACTGAAAAGAAATAAAGAAGGAAAGAAAGAAACCCAAGCAAAAACAAAGAACAAAAAAATAAGCATACTGTCAGGGGGTTTTTCGTGTTGGTGTTTTTTTTAACATCTATGAATGGGCAGTTAAAGTTTCTGTTGTTGTTTTGTTGGTGGTTTTTTTTCTCTTTTTGTCGAAACTCCTACCAAACTGCCCTTTCTCCGAAAGAAAACTGTTCAACATAAAACAGAAAAAAAATACATGAAAAAAATAACAACCACACTTAGCTCAACACATGGATCAAACATGATGGAAGGAAGGAAAGGATGAATGACCAAGAATTCTTTGAACAACGTCTGGAAAAAAAAAATGAAACGGAGAGGAAAATGTACAATATTCTGTACAAGACATTCAGTTTATACTCCACTTTAAGTGTATTAAACAACTTAATGAAAGAGTGATCATCGCAAAACGAAATGAATCGAAAGAATAAACAAAGAAAATTTTAGAGATTAAAAAAATAAACAAAAAAATACAACACTCAAAACCCCCCCCCCCCCCCCCCCTTAAAAAAAGACAAACACAAAAAAAACCAAACAAACACAACAAGCAAACAATTAACAGAATGAGCTAGCAATGAAAAAAAAAATTGTTATATTTGTTAATGGAATTTTATATCGTAAAATACAGTCGGACTGGCTGTTAACAGAAAATGCCACTGGAACTATAGACAGAACATGCTGTGCCTACAGATATCAGAGGCTGAATGAATGAATGAATGAATGAACGAACGAACGAACGGATGAACGAACGAACGAACGGATGAACGAACGAATGAATGAATGGATGGATGGATGGATGGATGGTCAGAGACCGAACTGTCTGAACGGAGAAAAGAAAAAAACAAGCGGAATAACGAAACGCAACGACAGAATGTTCATAAAACTACATGTACACGAAAGAGCAAAAGAAAAAACACATACACACAAAAAAATAATAACGATAATGCATGCAACCTCAAGCCAAGCACTTCTAATGTATCTAGACTAGATCTATCTACAAGGCAGTATACATCTACCTGTATACTATACGCACACAAGGAAATGGGAAGACCTCTTCTTCATTCTACAAAGACCTCAGACTGTTCAACCTCACATCGTTTCATTTGTATACACAGCTGCAAACAGCGCAAGATCGAAACGAGCAAACAAAAAGGTGTTCATGCAAGACAGTACAGGTACAAGTCGTTGTCCGATTTTCAGTAAGCCACCAGTACAAAGACAAAAAAAAACCAAAAAAAAAAGTACAAACCAGTGGCCTGGGTGTCATTTTTGTTTTCTTTGTTTTCTTTTGGTTTGTTTGTTTGTTTTGTTTTTTACTTAAAAACAAAAGGAATGTTGGACAAGAAACCACTTTAAAAAAAAAAAGATAAGACGACATAATTTTTCTCCTTCCTAATTCATCTTACTCAGGAGGGCTGAGATTTAAAAAAAATTCTTTGGTCATTTAAAATTTTTTATCCCTTCATTTATTCATTAAAAAAAATTCCTTCATTTATCAATTTATTCTTTCTTTTATCTAGCTACTTATTGGTGGGGGGATGTTGATTTTGTTACTTTGTTTTAGTAAGCATGACTTTTCTCTCGACAGCTAAAAGTCAAGTTGCTTGTACTTTTCGTTATACCACTGCATACACTGACACAGAACAACATAATAGCAATGTCCACATGGGATCCAAGGACATAAGCCAATATTATATATAAAATATAGTTATATAATTATCTATAAAAATAATTTATATATTAAAATATACACAATTATATGAATAATATATTTATATAATAATATATATATATATATAATATATTAATAAACACAAGAATATGAATAACACAAAAAGAACAGAATCACCTCTGCTTCAGTACAGGCCAAAGCTTGTGTCACCATTCCTAGTCCTTTTTTCTTTCTTTCGGGAAATCGACCTTAAACCATCCACGCGAACCTTGTCGTTCGGGAAAGGATCTATAGCATGCCGTGCATTCTCTCCCCTTGTTAGCGCCATGGCCGAATATATCAGTTACCTGTGTGTGTGTGTGTGTGTGTGTATGTGTGTGTGTGTATGTGTGTGTGTGTGGTGTGGTGTGTGGTGTGTGTGCGCGCGCGCGTGCGTGTGCGTGTGCGTGTTCGCTTCCTCATCAGCGCACGTTACGTTTTTGTGCATACATGTACATGTGGCTCTTTTTCTCCTTTCTTTGCCCTTTATCTCTTGTTTGTCTATCCATCCCGTGTCTGTCTGTCTGTCTGTCTGTCTGTCTTGCTAACTCACATGGTTTATACACGAATTTAAAGGGCCGAATGAGGAAGAGAGAAGAAAAACACAACAAAATAAACGTGTTTGTTATTCTCAGGGAAAAAGACATTTACTATAAGTGTCATCATTGTTGTGTGTGTGTGTGTGTGTTGTGGTGGAGTGCGCGCGCGCGCGCGAGCGCACGAGGTGCGTGCGTGTGTGTGTGTGTGTGACGTGCGTGTGTGTGTGTATGTGTACGCGTGTGTGTACGCGCGCGAACCAACGCGCTCACACGACCTAAACACGTCCGCCGATCCGTTCAATTCTTTTTCTCCTTCCATCCCTGCTTCTTCTGTCCCAAACTAGCCGTGCCCCTCATCCATCCCCCTATACACCTATACCACCCTTCTCCCTCGCTCCCTCCCTCCCTCCTTCCTTTCTTTCTTCCTTCCTTCACTAGACAGGTAAACACACCTGCCAGCCACCCCCCCTCCTTGCTTTAAACTATAGTAGGATTGTACTGGAAATAAGGAGGAGAAGGGGTTGACACTCTCCTCACCACTGAAGCAGACGCTACTGGAGTAGTTTTTTTGTTTTGTTTTTCGAAAGACATTGAAATTGAAAAACATTCTTTGCTAGAGGGTTTTCATCTTTTATTATTATTATTGTTTTTTTTAAACTCTTTTTTTCTTACATTGAATCGTTGAGAAATCATTGTCAAAATGATTGAGAAGTTGTAAGTGGTTAGTTACCTGTACTTGTTTTCCTCCATTTTCAATAACAAAATATCTGTTCTTAAAAAAAAAAATCAGTTGTTTAAAAACATAAAATGCCCTTCGTTCACAACAATGTACCACACCAACACATCATTGTTTTCTTTTTCCCTTCCTCAGCTAGAGTTCTGAGGTTCACCAATGGTGAGATTTGTTTTGCATGTGCGACAGTTTTTAACCCATGGTCGCTTTCCTATTTCGGGGAACAACATAATAAAAATGGATACAAGGATTGTATTAAGTTTACAAGAGAACTCTGGAATATTATTTGCAGAAAAAAAATTGGCTGCAGTTGAACAGCGCCACATCAAATGGATGAGGAATAAGATCTGGTAAGAGAATTGTGAAACTGTGTAGCGTTTAGAAATTTGCAAGTAACAGTAATATTATACTGAATGAATAATGAATGGAGAGAAAAATATTAAAACACACACACACACATACAACACACATACAACACAACATAATATATATATATATATATATATATATATATATATATATATATATATATATATATATAAAAATATAAACAATGGAGAATCGTCAAGTGCATATAAGGAAAACACAATTCAACATTATCCACAGTTATTCCAAAGACTTTTTTAAAAAAGAAAAAAAAAGAACCAACAGATGTTACCACACACCCCACCACCCCGCCGCACACGACACACACAGAGAGAGAGAGAGAGAGAGAGAGAGAGAGAGAGAGAGAGAGAGAGAGAGAGAGAGAGAGAGAGAGAGAGAGAGAGAGAGAGAGAATAGGCTGCGTATGTATGAGACGTAAAAGAAAAGGCCATGGGTGGGATGAGATATTTTTGAGGCCAAACACACACACGTGTGTGTGCGTGCGGCGTCGCGCTGCATGCGCGCGCGCGCGCGCACTTTTGTTTAACATCTGTAGACTAGGTGTGTCTGTTTGTTTCAAACGTATATTCACGCAGTTGGATATA
>CM060335.1:19312774-19320274 GCA_030674155.1 Stramonita haemastoma | reverse complement strand
TTATCGAGCACTGGTAATGGTTGTGCGTAACTGGATGAAGACGATGAATGAAAATTATATAGTACAAAAATAAAATAAAATAAAACACACAAAAAACACAGAATTGAAAAAAAAGATTAAAAGCAACACAACAACAACAACAAAACCCAACCCAGTAATCTACAGGTCCTCTATAACCCTCCTGTCAACAACCTATCTGTGACTCAGATTGATTCAACAGTTGCTAAACTTCTCGTAGTATAGTCTAGTTTTAATCTGAACTTGATCATTGCTGACGAAGTGACAGCACTGATGATCATGGCCTCTGTGGTCAGCAGAGGTCTTTAAAAACAGTATAGGATAGGAGATTTATAAGCAATTAGAGAAATAATAAATTAATATTTAACCTGTACAGAATGATCTCTAGATAAGAACAGAAGATAAAGGGGGGATAACATCAATCATGCACTACTTTCACCCTTAGTGTGGTCACGGTGCGCCGATACTTTGTTTCAGCATCGCATGTTTACATGATGTCACCTCCACATCTGTTTGTCCACCTGTCTCCTTGTACTATCTCTCTCTCTCTCTCTCTCTCTCTCTCTCTCGTCTCTCTCCTCTTTTTCTCTTTCTCTCTCTCTCTCTCTCTCTCTCTCTCTCTCTCTCTCTCTCTCTCTCTCTCTGTCTCTCTGTCTCTCTCTCTCTTTTTCCCCCTCTCTCCCCCCCCCCCTCTCTCCTCTTCCCCCCTCTCTCCCTCCCTCTCTCTCTCTAAAGTATTATAAACAAAACGGTTTCAGCCAAGTCATATCACCAGCTGAAGATGTGTGTACAAGAGGCGAGCTACTTTTAACAGCTGAAAACCACCTGGATGAAAGTAAAAACTAAAGAAAAGAAAAACGAATCATATTCTTCTTTCAACAGCTTGGGTGGGGAGGAGAAGAAAAAAAAAAAGGACACTGGCATTTACGCTTAGAAGTGAACAAAAGTGTCTGAGTTGAAGACAGCGATTAAAACTGAAGGACATGATAGTGAAGGAGATTAGGAGGAGATCAATGGGAATACTCAAAATGGCTTTCCTCAACTACTTGAAAGGTTGTGCAAGGCGAGAAGAAATCTGATCAAACGCACCTGCTTTATAGATCAGCAGCAGACCGACAGACAAAACAGAAGGATAGACTGAAAGACAAGCTGGCAGAGTGACTGGCAGACAGGCAGACAAGCCAGCAAGCTGGCAAACACACACCCACACAGAGAAAGAAAGAAAGAAAGAAAGAACGAGAGAGAGAGAGAGAGAGAGAGAGAGAGAGAGAGAGAGAGAGAGAGAAGAGAGAGAGAAGAGAGAAGAGAGAGAGAGAGAGAGAGAGAGAAGACAGACAGACAGAGACAGACAGACAGACAGACAGACAGACAGACAGACAGAGAGGGAATGAGACAAAGACAGAGAGACAGACGGACAGACAGAAAACCGACTGAGATTAGCCTATCAGACTGTGAGACATAGATCTACTTACAGACAAAAATAAACAGAAAAAATATTTATCTATTACACTATAAATATAAGACATAAACAACACACACACAACAACAACAACCTACCCCCCCCCCCCCTACCACACACACACACACACACACACACACACACACACACACACACACACACACACACACACCAGAGCCTGTCACAAAATAACTAGGGGGACATGTCAAGCGCTGTCACGCTACAATCCAACTACCTCCCCCCCTCCCCCTCCAATCCCCCACCCCCCTTGCCCCACCCCCTCCTTTCAGCCCCCTTACACATTCCACTACGGGTCCGATAGCCGAGTGGATAGACTGACAAAACACGCTACTTCTAATCTCTGGATTCTGACATCGTAACGGACATGCTGTAAAAAGTATTGTGTGTGTGTGTGTGTGTGTGTGTGTGTGTGTGTGTGTGTGTGTGTGTGTGTGTGTGTGTGTGTGTGTGTGTGGAGAGAGAGAGAGAGAGAGAGAGAGAGAGAGAGAGAGAGAGAGAGAGACACACACACACACACACACACACACACACATACAGACAGACAGAAACAACAGAGACAGAAAGAGAGACAGACAGAGACAGACACAGACAGAAAGACAGACAGACAGACAGAAGACAGACACAGACAGACAGACAGATAGACAATGCATGCTATTACTTGACAATACTCGTAGTGGTCTTAAAGAAGAAGAAGAAGAAAAAAAAAGGAGACAGCGGAAGAAGAAGAAGAAGAAGAAGAAGAAGAAGAAGAAGAAGAAGAAGAAGAAGAAGAAGAAGAAGAAGAAAAGAAGAAGAGAAGAATGGAATTACTACCAGCTAAAAGAAAGAACCAGCAAGGACGCGGTGTAAAACGAGGAAGGACTAAACTGCTTACAAGTTAAGGAGAGAATAGTCGATTCACAAACTGCCCTTACACAATGCATAAGACGACGACAATGACTGTGATATACGATCCACCTAAAGTAACTTTTTTTGGGTGGGTGGGTGGGGGGGGGGGGGGGGGGTTAGGGGGTAGGGGGTTAGTGGAGAACGCACTTTAATATTTTATACAGTCAAGCACTCCTGATTTTCTAGTACGTGCATTATTTTCTGTTAAAACTATGTAATAACCTCTTACTTTACCTTACCTTTAATTTCGGGTGGGGGGGGGGGGGGGGGGGGGAGGGGAGGATTAGTTCATACGTATCTGGCAGCGATCAAAAATAATGATCATACTGTCATGGGTTATGTTAAAGACAAGAAAAAGACCCAAAGAAGATAATAACTATAGTGTTTGATCAAGAAGGAGAAAATGGAATCCATATATTATATATCCATAACTGTGAAAATCAGAGCCAACAGCTTAAAGGGATTTTCCCCCTCTCTCTCTCTCTCTCTCCTCTCTCTCTCTCTCTCTCTCTCTCTCTCTCTCTCTCTCTCTCTCTCTCTCTCTGCCCTCTGTGCCTGAAAATCCTCAATAATTCAGATGTCTTTTTTGATGACAAAACTGCGGCAAACCCCACACTACTGTTGACACATGGCAGCACAATAAGTGGAGTAGGGTTACATATTGATTGATACGAAAGCACACTAACTGCAGATGAAACAGGAAAGCACATTATCCTCGACTAGAGTTACCATACTGAATTAAAAAAAAACCACACCATATGAAAGCACCTTAACTGGAATAAAGTTCCGTAATGAAATATAAAATTGAAGCATGTTAACAAGAGGTCCATAATGAAATATAAAATCAAAGCATATTAACCGTAGTATAGATCTTAGTTCCACAATGAAGTAGCTCTATAAAATGAAACATAAAAACTGGAGTAGAGATCCATGATGAAATACAAAATCAAAGCATATCAACTGGAGTAAAGTTCCATGATGAAATAGAAGATTAAAGCACCTTAACTGGAGAAAATTTCCATAACGAAATAAAGTCAAAGCATATTAACTGGAGTAGAGTTCCATAAAAAATAAAACTAAAGCATATTAACAAGAGTAAAGTTCCATAATGAAATATGAAATGAAAGCATAATTATTAACTAGAGTAGAGCTCCATAATGAAATATAAAACTTAAAGCATATTAACAGGAGTAGAGTTCCATAATGAAATATAAAACTAATCTAAAGCATAAATTATTTAATCATTAACTGGAGTAGAGTTACACAATAAAAAAATTATGAAAGCACAATTACTGGAATAGAGTTACACAATGAAATATGAAACCGCATTAATAATGGAGTAGAATAACATACTTAAACAATGAAAGCATAACAACTTGAGAGTAGAGTTCCATAATGAAAGGATAAAATGTAACAACTGACGTAGGGTTACATAATGAAACTTAAAAGCACAACTGCTAGAGTAGAGTTACACAATGAAAGATGAAACCACACGAACAGGCAGATTTACTGCATGAATATGTCAGTAGTAGTATCTCCTTACGTAAAAATAAATAAAAGATTTATTTTATCATGCATGAAATGGACATCTTTATACATATATCAAAAGAGCGTTTTTCACTATAGTATACTATTAATTCTCAAGAGTGTTTTCTTGTTAACGGAGTCATTTTACCTTTTTAATTTACAAAACTAAATTGTTGCCATTCAAAGTACTTTAACAGTCGATTGCTTTTTTTTGTTTTGTTTTAGTTCGGTTAGTTCAATTAAATGACATTTTCATGTCAAAACCGAAAGTGTTCCTGCAAATACTTAATCTTTACCTGATGAGGGGGAAAGTGGTTCGTTTTATGAGGAAAAAAATATGGCCCGTAAAAATGGTTTAAAATCTCAACCTTTCAACAACAACAACAAGCGCGCGCGCGCGCACACACACACAACACACACACACACACACACACACACACACACACACACACACAGCTATCTTTTTTTTCCCATTTCAAACCACGTGGATGGTGTCACTCCTTTCTGCGCTGTGTGTTTGTGGTTTGAGTGTGATGCAAGTTCTGAGCTAAGAATTCCCTCATTTCTATCTCGTTCTCTTCTTTCTTTCTGCCCTCGTCCTTACTTTATTATTTTTTTTTTGTGCTACCTCCGTTTGTCTGTTTTCTGCCTTCTGGGTCCATGTCCATTCTCCTACCTTTTTTTTAATTTTTCCCCTAGAAATACTTTTAAATGACAATTCTCTCCCACGCCTAAGTCAATGAAACTGGGCCTGACTTGTCAGGTGCTTAGCGGCAGCGCAACTAATTTTCGCTCATATGACAGACAACAATAGTTACTGTCTGAGCTTTGGATGAAGTAGTAGTAGTTGTGGTGGTGGAAGTAGTAGTAGTAGTAGTAGTAGCAGTAGCAGTAGTAGTAGTAGTAGTAGTAAGTAGTAGCAGCAGTAGTAGTAGCAGCAGTAGTAGTAGATCTAGTAGTAGTAGTAGTAGTAGTAGTAGTAGTAGTAGTAGTAGTAGTAGTAGTAGTAGTGGAAGTGGTCGTGGTAGTGGTTGTAGTAGTAGTAGTAGTAGTAGTAGTAGTAGTAGTAGTAGTAGCAGGAGTAGTAGTAGTAGCAGTAGTAGTAGTAGTAGTAGCAGTAGTAGTAGTAGTATGAAAGCTGAACGAGGACATGAAACAAGATCCCGTCAGGGACAGCACAACTACAACTCTCTGGCCCTTAGGGAGGTGGGTTGTCGGCCACTCTGTGACTCACACGTTTACCAATAGTGGGTCCACAGTTTACAGGAAAAGAGGGGAGTGGGTAGGATTTGGGGGGGGGAGGGGGGGTGCAGGGATCGTGTTTTCTGTCTAAATTTCATGTTGTCACGTGACATGTGTGTACACGTCATCGACCTGCTTGCCACTTAGGGCAGAGGATTTTATATTTATAGATATGTGTATGCCAACAACAGGCCTCTGTTTTTACTGATGTGCCACAGCAGTCCGTGTGAAAATAAATCAAACCAAAACTGAAGTATGACAGACAACTTATTGTTGCTGTTCGAAGAGGTTGCATTCGACACAGATCAAGAAAAAAAAAAAGATGTTTTAGTCGTACCTCAATGTTAAGTATTTTAGTGGCACCTCATTGTTGTGTAATACCCTACACAACGTACACTTCTTTACTGGTTCGCTTGCTATCCATTAGGTTTAAAGACATCTTCATTCAGAAAAAGCGTGGTTATAATACACATAAACATTGTAACAACAAGCCAGCGGCTTATAATACCATGCATCCATTTCAATCTTAGAGGCATATCTAAGGTGTGCGCCCATTGAGTGAGTGATACGTGTGGGCCAATGGAATAAAACTGATACATCATTTTACTGACCAGTCAAAAAGTCCTGTGGATTTCAGTCACATCAGTGCAGGCGATGTCACGCCATTCAAAAATGAAACAGGTGTGTTTGTATTAGCAGCCAGTCTACTTAACTGTGAAATACGCAGTCAGTGTAATATGCCATCGCTCTGTTACAAGATGAGATCGTTAACATGCAATTTGTTTATTAGCCTATAGTGATAATGCATTTTTTTCATTGTCTGATAGGCTGTCTATATCAGTCACATGTACAATCAATCAATCAATCAATCAATCAATCAATCTGTGTGTGTGTATGTGTGTGTGTGTGTGTGTGTGTGTGTGTGTGTGTGGTGTGTGTGTGTGTGTGTGTGTGTGTGTGTGTGCATGTGCGCGCGCCAATCAATCAAAACTGGCACGTTTCACTGGCTCACGGGCCATCTATTTCAGTGATATGCGCTGCCGGTTATGTGCCAATCACTCAAACTGACTCGTTTCATTGGCCAACTGTCCGTCTACTGTCAGTCACGTGCGTGGTCTGTGTCAGCCAATCAAATCAATGTGATGTCTTCACTGCCGTGTTTCCGTCTATTTCTGTAACTGGTCTATATCACAGTCCCGAAATCGGAAATTCCCGCTGGGATGTCAACAAAATCACAACTACGATCATAATATTTTGTTTATGCGTTAATTCTGTTTGGGGAAAACCCCTAAAACCTCAGTTTGTTTGAGGGCTGGATATATATAATTCTAAATGTTGACGCTTGGTTCGAATCTAAGTCACTGAGTTGAAGCATTCACACTTTCACTGCTCAGCCTAATGACCACGTTCTGGTAGCGAAACTATAAAGTTATCAATCATACACCCTTCCCATCTTTTCTAAGGGAATGGTCTGTCACATTGTCCAAATCACATGAAGACCATGTTAACATTGTTCAAAACTAAACGCCAACCTATCGCGGCATTATAGTCCCGAAATCAGAAATTCTGCTGGGACGTAAGCATAATCGCAACACACGTGGGTACCTGTCAGTCATGATAATCATTTTCACCACAAATTTTAAGATAACACGTCACACTGCTTCTAAGGTTTCATTGGTTTTGTTTGTTTATTCGTTCTCTCTCTCTCTCCCTCTCTCTCTCTCTCTCTCCTCTCTCTCTCTCTCTCTCTATCTCTATTTTCAGAAAATGCTAGCGGAGTTTGTTTGTTTATTCGTTTCTCTCTCTTTTTCATATTCAGAAAACACTAGTGGAGAAAAGTAGGTGAAAGTGACCAAGTTACAGCTTCTTCAAAATATTGAAAATGATTAATCAAAGAATCCTTTTTTAAAAAATATGCTATTCTTTCCTTCTTTTTTTATTTTTATAAGCGAAAGTCATTTATTTAAATCCGACCTCCCCCGTGGGGATGCTGGGGGGGGGGGGGGGGGGGGTCTGTCAGTATAAATAGCATTTCCCGTATGTTCTGTTTAGTTTCATCTCAACTTGTTGCTTCTTCAATTTCTACAAATTGTAACATTTTTCGGGGTGGCCCCAGGTGCTGAGGTGGGAGAGCTTGCGGGAGCGTGGGACCTCCGACTTTCTGGCTCACGGCTGCAAGTCCTGATATCAGCTTCTGCTGGAAAGGACTAGTCTATAATCCTACTGAAAGAAAAAAGAATCTGAAGGTCGACCAGAAATATTAATAGCAGCAGAGAAATGTCCTGGTCTTACACAATCTCTATAACCCAAAGAGGTACTACCCTCATCCCTATGTCAAAAAATGG
>CM060335.1:19282774-19290274 GCA_030674155.1 Stramonita haemastoma | reverse complement strand
ACAGACACACACACAGACACACACACACACACACACACACACACACACACACACACACACACACACACACACACACACACAAGCTACACCCTCAGACGCAGGGAGAGAGAGAGAGAGAGAGAGAGAGAGAGAGAGAGAGAGAACACTGAACACTGAACACTGAAATGGTTTAATGGTACTTTGGCCTTGGACCACAATACACCAGGTGAGGGGGGCAGGGGTGTGAGTGTAATGCAAAATGAAAACATGAATAAATTTTACATAATATATACTATGTCAGTGAAAGATTGACAGCATAGATACATTTCACACATACTATACAATGAAAAAATCAAAGCATGGAAACACTTCATATATACTATAGTAAAGAAAAGTGAAAGCATTGTTAAATTTCACTTAAACTACCCATACCATGGCAGTGAAAAAAATGACAGCATGCCTAGCATGGATAAATTTCACCCCTGCTATAGCAATGAAAAATGAACTCGCAATACACATTTCACACCCACTATAGCAATGCTAAATGAACTCACTGGTAAATTTTGAATGTACTATACCAATGAAAACTGGAAACATGGTTACATTCCATACACGCTATAGTAATGGAAAATGGAAGCATTCAAAAATTTCACACACTCTGTGGCAATGAAAAAATGAAAGCATGGATAAATTTCACGCCTGCTATCACAATTAAAAAGAGACCATTGATACATATTACACACACTGCAACAATGCAAAATGAAATCATTGAGAAATTTTACACCCGCCATAGCAATACAAACTGAAAGCATGGCTATATTCCACACACACTATAGCAATGAAAAATGTAAGCATGTATAAATTTTACACATACTATAGCAATGAAAAAATCAAAGCAGGGATAAATTTGACACCTACTATAGCAATGCAAATGAAGGTTTTGATAAATTTCACACATACTGTAGCAATGCAAAATAAAAGTATTGATAAGTTTTACACATACTATAGCAATGCAAAATGAAAACATGGGTAAGATTGACACATTGTGTTACAATTCAAAATGAAAGCATATATAAATTTGAGATATACTATAGCCAGGAATACGCTTAATGGAAGTGTATAAGGTAAACCACATCATGAATACCAATCTTACTTCCTTTCCAAACAACATTGCAGGTATGTAATTTCAAACCAATAACAAGAGAACACCAACACCCACGCCCAGACATACACCCACACACTCAAGCACGCACGAACAGACCACACACACACACACACACACACACACACACACACACACACACCAGCAAAAACCGGAACAAATGTGTTGTGATACAATATACAGAATAGCTACAATTTCAAGTTTTTATCAGTTGACATGATTTACCAACTGTCTATGAACCAGTTTCAGCTGCCTATCGCCTGCTATAGCAATGAAAGATGAACTCGCAATACACATTTCACACCCACTATAGCAATGCTAAATGATCTCACTGATAAATTTTAAATGTACTATATCAATGAAAACTGAAAGCATGGTTACATTCCACACACGCTATAGTAATGGAGAATTGAAGTATCAAAAAATTTCACACACTCTGTGGCAATGAAAAAATGAAAACATGGATAAATTTCACGCCTGCTATCACAATTAAAAAAGAGACCATTGATACATTTTACACACACTGCAACAATGCAAAATGAAATCATTGAGAAATTTTACACCCGCTATAGCAATACAAACTGAAAGCATGGATATATTCCACACACACTATAGCAATGAAAAATGTAAGCATGTATAAATTTTACACATACTATAGCAATAAAAAATCAAAGCAGGGATAAATTTGACACCTACTATAGCAATGCAAATGAAGGTTTTGATAAATTTCACACGTACTGTAGCAATGCAAAATAAAAGTATTGATAAGTTACACATACTATAGCAATGCAAAATGAAAACATGGGTAAGATTGACAGATTGTGTTACAATTCAAAATGAAAGCATATATAAATTTGAGATATACTATAGCAAGGAATAGGCTTAATGGAAGTGTATAAGGTAAACCACATCATGAATACCAATCTTACTTCCTTTCCAAACAACATTGCAGGTATGCCATTTCAAACCAATAACAAGAGAACACCAACACCCACACCCAGACATACACCCACACACTTATGCACAGCACACACACACACACACACACACACACACACACACACACACACACACACACACACACACACACACACACACACACACCGGCAAAAACCAGAACAAATGTGTTGTGATATAATATAGAGAATAGCTACAATTTCAAGTTTTTATCAGTTGATATGATTTACCAAATGTCAATGAACCAGTTTCAGCTGCCTATCATTTTAAGCTAAGTATTGTCTTCCTTCTGTTGATTGCGTGAAAAACAAACCTGGACACATTATGTCTGTGATTTTCATTTGATGCTTTTAGAAGACCATGAAAAGATAGTCCTGTTGATTCCTTAAGAAATTTGTCTCGAAGGTCTGTGTAAAGGCTACAAGCAAACAAGAGATGATGTTCATTTTCAACTTGTTTATCACAAAACTGACAATGCCTATCCTGAGCAGATTCACTAAATCTATGAATATTATTATTGACTGGAAGTACACCAAATCGTAGCTGAGTAACTGCAACACGGAAACAATAAATCTCCATGTCGTTTACATACCTTTCTCTTTCAAAAACAGTTTTAAATGAATTGTACATATGATATCTTTCTCGCTCACTGAGAGTTCCACTCCATTCCTGGATAAACCAGTCAACAAGCCTTTGTTTAAAAACTCTCAAAAACATTTTAGCATCTCCCACTCCTTGCAACAACCAGACAATACCATAACCAGTCTCACACAGAATCTCTCTCACATTTGTAACCCAACAACTTTTGCCACATCTGTCCAATTCTAATAACATAATGTATGCTCTGTAGGGTAGTCTTTCATTGTCCATTTGAACTAATTTCAGCCAGTATCTTACACAAGAAACATATGAATTAATGTATAAAGGGAATCTCCCCAAGTCTCCATAAACCATCTTGTTAGGCGTCCTCGTTGGAACCCCTAAGAATCTTTTGCAAGCTATTAAATGTACTTTTTCAATATGATCAAGTCTATTAATACCCCATACCTCAGATGCATATAACAAAATTGGCTGAATTTTAATGTCGAAGATTTTGAAAAATACGCTTGCGGTCATTTCCTTGTATTTGTTAAACACTTTATGTAATTGCATAACGGCTTTCTTTCCTTTAATTGCTAAATGATCTGTACCCTTTCTAGCACTAATCTTAGTGGTGAAATTAAATCCTAAATAACAATAACTGTTTACTACTTCTAATCTCTTGCCATCATAAAACCATTTCTCGTGTCGCCCCAGAAACCCTCCCTTCCTAAACACCATAATTTTTGTCTTATCATTGTTTACATATAATCTCATTTTTTTACAACACATGTGTAAAATATCTAGTTGGTTTTGAAGACCTCTGGGAGTGGTTGACAGCAGAGCCACATCATCTGCAAATAACATAATGAGTAATTCTGCAATATCAGGCACCATCTGTATGCCATGTTTACCTCTCTCCTCAACGTCATCAGCTAACTGATTTATAAATATTGAAAATAAAGTTGGGCTTAAAACACAGCCCTGTCTTACTCCGGTTGGGCACTCAAACAATTCAGTAAGCTGGGAATTTGAACGTACACATGACAAAAGGGAATTGTACATTGCATTAAGAGAAGCAAAAAATTTTCCTTTAACACCTTGTCTATTTAAGCACTCCAACAGTTTATCATGGCACACAGAGTCAAAAGCCTTTCTAAAGTCTACAAAGGCTATATATAACTTCCTACCTTTTCTACTCAAACATTTCTGGACTGAGGCATATAAAGTAAAAATGTGATCAACAGTAGAGTGATTTTTCCGAAATCCGGCTTGCTTATCTGAAATCAAATGATTAGTTTCTAACCAAGTATATAGTCTTGTATTTAGTATAGAAGTATAACACTTAGAAATTATGCTTAATAAAGAAACACCTCTATAGTTGTCAACATTATCTGGGTCACCTTTTTTATAGATTGGAATTATTATAGCTTTGGACCACTGTTGAGGATATATTCCTTGATCAAAAATCTTATTAAATAATTTTGTTAAGAATTTATAAACAATGCCTCCACCAACTTTCAACATTTCAGCAGAAACATCATCTATGCCACATGCTTTTCCTTTTTTGAGTTTGGATATGGCTCGAATAACTTCTTCTTCACAAATAGTTTGGTTTAGGTCATGTTCTATTTCTTCTGAGAAATCATTTTCAATACTGTTTTCCTCTGCTTGAGTTTGATTACTGTTTTGATACAGAGATTTAAAATGATTATACCAGTCATCCAGGCTAATGTTATTATTAATTTTTAGTTTGCCACCACATCCCATGTTTCTCAGATGTTTCCAAAACTGAGGTGAATTATTCATTTCTTTCACTAAATTGTCTGTTTGTAATTTCCTGAATGCTTGTTTTTTCTTCTTCAATAGAAATCTGTATCTTTTCCTTGCTTCTACATATAACATTCTATCATCTTCTTTACGCGATTTTCTAAACGTATTTAGTTTTTTCCGACTTTCTTTCTTTGATATGTGACATTCCTCATCAAACCACTCTGACCTTCTCTTCTTTTTAACAGAAAACATCTGAAACATGCATTGGCTAGAGCCTTTTAAACACTCCACAAAATCGTCTAAAGCACTATCTACATTTGTATCTAAGATTTGGCTAGCTGTCATTAGTCTATTTTGGATTGTACTGCTTTGCAGCATCTCAATAAATTCACTTTCTTTTTCAACTTTCCAAACAAATTTTTCATGTATCATACCTGGATTCAGACTTGTTATCCCTACCTCATCAGTAACATTATAACTACTTTCTACTTGTAAGACAACTGGTAGGTGATCCGACTCTGTTAAGCTTTCAACAACAAGTGATGTACAATTCATGGATAATAATAAATCATAAGAAACTATAAAATAGTCTACTGTGCTAGCTCCAGAGAATGCAACATAAGTACAGCTGTCATCATATCTCTGTTCATTCAAACCATTTAGAATGATACATTCAAAGACATTGCACAAGTCAATCAATTGTGTACCAAAACTGTTTGTTTGGCCATCTTGAGACTTTCTTGAAAAGTGTTCATTTTTTAAAGATATTTTATCAAAATCAGTATCATCCCCCTCAAAACACATGTTTTCGGAAGCGGTTCTTGCATTCATGTCACCATTCAACAAAATATAAAAATCATCATACATTTCATTTATATCCATTATACATTGTTCAATCATATCAATACCATAAACACCCTCCTTTGATTTCCAGTAAGGAGAGTCACAAGGAGGAACATAAGAACTAATGAACATGATATCTTTATCTGTACCTAATAAATCTTTGTTTATTTTCAAAACTACTATATTTTCAATATCCAATGAAATTAACTGTACAAAATCTGCAAATGATTTTCTAACCATTACTATGACTCCTCCAGAAAATCTTCCTTGCTGAGAGAGTTTCTTCGCTTTTGATGTGAATGTGATGTAGTCTGTAAACAAAGGTGAATCAAAATCATCTTTAACAAAAGTTTCTGTCAGACAAAGAAAATCATGAGAAAGTAGGTATTCAACAAAATGGGCATTTTCCAATTTCTGTAACAAACCATTAACGTTATAATTAAGAAATTTTAATTTTAACTTATTTACACTTTGTACAACATGCTTTGCATGATTTACTGATGTTGTTGCCAATGATTGACCATTCATACAGGTAACATCATTCTTCTCAGATATTTTTTGTATTTGCTTTGGTGCTGTGGCCTGGCCGAGTCCCTATTTGTGGGTGCCTGTCTGCTCTGTACCATGAGTCTTAAGACACATGGATTTGTTGGTGACATTTGTTTGGTCTACTGGCATGGCTTTGCTAAAAGAATCAACGATGCTGCTCTGACTGTGGGATCGCTGTGGATGTCTACCACTGGTCAGGCCACCTTGTCTTATAACAGGGGCAGCACTTCTTGGACGCAGGTCTCTTGTTGCACACCTGCTCCGTTTTTGTCCAGTCACTGCCTGCCCTGTCTTGTCACCAGTCTTTCTGTTGTTCTGCCTATCTGACTGTCTTTCACATGTCATTTTTTGTCCTGTCTCGTCCTCTGCAACTAGGTCATCTGTCTTGTTCTGGTTCACATTATCCCTGTTTGTTTTGCATTGTTTTGTATGTTGGTGCACTTCATCAGATTTGTCTGGTTCCTGTGCAGCCTCCCCATTCATGGGATTTTCATCTTGAGTGTCATTGTTTTCCCACCCCCTCTCATTAGTATCCCCCGACACAGTCAGCATGTTATCATCTGACATGACACTTTCAGGTAATAATCTAGCACTACTTTCAAATCTGTCTGTGACCACACCTAGGTACTTTTCATCTGTGTCATTATCAGCCTGCTCTATAGAATCAAACTGCATTTCAGTTGTTTTCATCTGGGTGGGGTTCAGATCTTGATCACTGAAAACTGCATCATCCAAATGTCTTTCATCCTGGGATGGCACATGCTGTCTCTCAGGTATCTGCTCATCCCTGTCAAGATTTTGGGTCTCACTTGTTACTTTGAGGCAGCATGCTTTGAGGCTTTTGACTTGCTGGAATTCTTCTTCATCCAGATCATCCTCATCTCTGCAGATGCTCTGTGTTTTGGTGGTGCTGGCTGTTTCGTCACCTCACTGTAGGAGTGAGTGCCTGGAACTATTGGCACAAAGGAATGTCTATCTCTGGAGTTTCTGTCAAATTCCCTGAAATGAATTTGTCTCTGTCTTCCATTACCTCTATGCTCTCTGACATGCAATGGCCTGTCCTCAGAATGGTAACTACAGGGTTCTTCCTCACTATCAGAGTCTGGAACTGTTTTGTGGTAAGGATGCCTTGGTCCTGGGTAATCATTCCATGGCCTTGTCTCTGCTTGAGTGACATATTCTTGTGAAGGATGGTTCCTATTTTGTTCCCTTGGCTGTCTTCTATATCCCTGGTTGTGATTGTTTCCAGAGACCTGTGTTCTGGTGTGAAAACCCCCCGTGATCTTATTGTTTTTGTTTGCATATGTTGGAGGCAGATGAGGCCAGTTCTCTTCACTTCTTCTAAAGCTTGAGGGAGTGTGTCGCCATTGTTTATTGTCCATAGATGGAGCACCTTGCTGCTTCTCTCTCACTTGTAATTTGCCATTAAAGATGTATGCAATTTTCCCTTGGTTTCGATAAAACTCCACCATCTCTCTCTGACGTGAGGTAAGGTCAGATGCTACCCGTATTCCACTTTGTCTTAAACTCTGTCTGAGATCCTTGTCACTAAGAATGGCCATCTTGTCTGCCCATCGCCTTAGCTGCACCAGGATGGGCCGAGGATCCCTGTTGTAGAGTCTTTGCTTTCCAAGGCGAAAGGCTCTGACAATGTCCTC
>CM060335.1:19267774-19275274 GCA_030674155.1 Stramonita haemastoma | reverse complement strand
TATCATCACTGGGTACTTTTCATCCAAAATTGCGGATAGACATATATGGCTTTCTCAATTCAAATCATCGCTAGCAATAGGGAGGGTGACTAGAAGATGACGAGTGAAGAATAATTTTTGTTTATTTTGTTTTTACAAACGAGGAGCAAAAAAACTGAACACATCGTTGAACAATGAATGTTCAGTTGAATGGCACATAGATCCCTATTGCTGAACAAAGATGCTGTATTCCATTGGCACAAAGAATAATAAGATAATGTTTAACAACCGCACGAAAGACAAAAGTAGAACACGTCGCTAACAATGGTGTTTTCTTGTTCAGGAACGTAAGACTCGTGGCTGAGCAAACAGTTTCATCACAGAGCACATAATATAAACATACCGCTTACAACAAATGTTTTCACTGGGAGGCACGCATAACACATTGCTTAACAAGGATGTGTTTATGAAAACACACGTAGAACACATTGCTAAACAAAGATGTGTTATGAAAACACACGCAGAACACTTTGCTAAACAAAGATGTTTTTTATGAAAACACGCGTAGAACACATTGCTAAACAAAGATATTTTTATGAAAACACGTAGAACACGTTGCTGGCAAAAGTTGTGTTTTTTTTTAACCCTAGAAAACACATAGAATATAATTTTTGCTGACAAAGAAGTTTTCCCCAGGATACACAAAGAACACATCATTGACAGAGATGTTTTCTCCTTAGAAGGTTCGTAGAAACAAAGAAGTTTTCCCCAGAAGGCACGTAGAGAAACAAAGAAGTTTTCCCCAGAAGGCACGTAGAAACACATTGTTGGTAAAAAAAAGTTGGTTCATTTTTTTCTCTCGGGATGAGGTAGAACACGTCACATACACAGATATTTTCCCCGTAAGACATGTAGAAACAAAGGTGTTCTCTTTAACGGGCACACAGAACATATCGCTGACGTGACAGGAAGGTTTTCACCAGAAGCTACGTAGAACACATTGGCAAGCAAAGAAGTTTTCACCACGCAGAACACATTGGAAAACAAAGAAGTTTTCATCACGCAGGACACATTGGCAAAAAAGAAGTTTTCACCACGTAGAACACACTGGCAAACAAAGAAGTTTTCACCACGTAGAACACACTGGCAAACAAAGAAGTTTTCACCACGTAGAACACATTGGCAAGCAAAGAAGTTTTCACCACGTAGAACACACTGGCAAACAAAGAAGTTTTCACCACGTAGAACACATTGGCAAGCAAAAAAGTTTTCACCGCGTAGAACACATTGGCAAGCAAAGAAGTTTTCACCACGTAGAACACATTGGCAAACAAAGAAGTTTTCACCACGTAGAACACATTGGCAAACAAAGAAGTTTTCACCACGTAGAACACAGTGGCAAGCAAAGAAGTTTTCACCACGTAGAACACATTGGCAAGCAAAGAAGTTTTCACCACGTAGAACACATTGGCAAACACATTAAAAAAAAAATTCATCAGAAGGCATGTAGAATGCATAATGAACAAAGGTTTCTCCCAGAAGGCACACAGAACACCTTGCTCAACAAAGCTTTTCTTCAGGATGGACGTAGCTAGACCGTTCTATTGCTAAACAACCAGTTTCTTTCTTTCTTTTTTTTGTTTTTCTCTTACATTCCAAGAAGCTCGTAGAACACTTCATTAACAAACAAAGAAGATGTTTTCACCAGAATCACGTCAGTCCAAAGTGTTTCACATCCAGACACATCATTTCACCGTGAACTGAGACGAGATGCTCCAAAACGTCGCGAAATTGATCGTCAACCTTTTTTTTTTCTCTAGACCATCACACTTATCTTCAATCACGATGGCTTGCAGACAAAAAAAAACAACAACAGCTGATGAGATGGTTGCGATCACTTTGATTTTAACCTTTTAGCCGTCCACCTTGTAAACGAATCTTACTGAAAGTTGTCTTTCCAAACTGGAAACCAAAACAGGGAGAACATTAAAAGAGAAAAAAAATAAGCAACAGGATCATTCAGTTTGATACAGTAGAATAATGATGAATATAGTTTTTACCACGCGCCGGTGGGCGCTTTGTTTTTGATGTATGTTTGTTGCAGGGCGGGGGTAGCTCTTTGTGTGTGTGTGTGTGTGTGTGTGTGTGTGTGTGTGTGTGTGTGTGTGTGTGTGTGTGTGTGTGTGTGTGTGTGTGTGTGTGTGTGTGTGTGTGTGGTTTTGGTTAGCTTTGAGACTTTCAGTCGACAAAATTCAGTATCTCTTATCGTCAAATTCTGCGCTGCATGTACCCTATACTATACTAAGGTTGGAACCAAACAATATTGAGAAGGGCACAGTTAAGAGACAAGAGAAACAGTAAGGAATAAATGTAAGTAAGGCTGTATCATTAATTTTTACACGCAGACTTCGTATTCCAAAGAGTGAAGATACAATGGGAGAGACTTGACTGACGATGGAACCGGATAAATAAACTAGTCTGTCTTCTGCAGTGTGCACCGCACGCGCAACACAAACAAGCTACTTAGTACACTGGTGTGGCAAGCAGATTAATGATGAAGAGGCTGGGTGGTGTGTGTGTGTGGGAGGGGGGGGGGGGGGTTAAGGGCAAAGACAGCACTCTTTACAAATAAAAGAATCTATGAAGTGGCAAGAAGAAAAAAAAAAAAAATAATATCAGATAAAATGAAACAGTAGCAAGTTTTGTTGTTAATTGAAGAAAAAAAAATTACAGACAAAAAAAAAACAAAAACTACCATCTGAACCAAGTTTCTCAGATGATCAAGGTTTTTCTGGTTCTGTGTGAGTCTGTTTTTTTAATATAATTTTTCTTTTACTTCCTCTAAATTCTCTCCCATACCATGTACCAGACTAATGTCTACAAATGCAATAATCACCCCCTTCCCTCTCTCTGCTGGCCGTTTAACTAACAGATAGGCACACGTTGTGTCACCATTACAGAAATTACCCCTCCCCCACACACACCTGGTGATTAGGGAGTGAACGGGGAGGGGAGACAACTACCTGATCGACACTTGTCGCCTCCCCTGATCACCAGTTGGACGCGAGCCCCACGTCACAATTAATGTCCTCGACGATCGCGTCCGAGGGTCGGGGGTTGCTAATTAGCGTGTGTCTGTGTGCAGTGGGGCGTGAAGGAAGGGAGGGAGAGATGGGGGAGAAGGGGGAGAGAGGGGGGAGGGGAGGGAGGAGAGAGAGAGAGAGAGGAGAGAGAGAGAGAGGAAGGAGAGGGGAGAGGAGGAGAGAGAGAGAGAGAGAGAGAGAGAAGAGAGAGAGACAGAGAGAGACAGAGAGAGACAGAGAGAGAGAGACGAGAAGAGACAGAGACAGAAGAGACAGAGGAGAGAGAGACAGAGACACAGAGGGTGGAGAGAGAGAGAATTGGAGAGACGAGCAGAGACAGACAGAGACAGAGAAGGGGGAGGGAGATGGAGAGAGAGAAGAGAGAGGAGGAGAGAGAGAGAGGAGAGAGAGAGAGAGAGAAGAGAGAAGAGAGAGAGACGAGAGAGAGAGGAGAGAGAGAGAGAGAGAGAGAGAGAGAGAGAGGAGAGAAGAGAGAGAGAGAAGAAGAGAAGAGATGGAGAGAGATGGAGGAGTAAGGAGAGGGGAGAGTGGGGGGGAAGGAGAGGAGAAGGGGATGACGGGATGAGATGGCGGATTGCTTTGGGGGAAGATCGAAGACAAGTGTGGTATTGAACGATGTAATGGCCGGTTTGAAAAACACATTTTGGAGACAGATCACGTATTCCTGATGGAGCTCTCTCTCTCTCTCTCTCTCTCTCTCTCTCTCTCTCTCTCTCTCTCTCTCTCTCTCTGAGTGTGAGAGTGTTGTGTGTGTGTGTGTGGTGCGCGCGCGCGCACGCGCGCGCGCGTGTGTGTGTGTGGTGTGTGCGCGCGCGCGCGTGTGTGTGTGTGTGTTGCGTGTGTATATATGCGTGTTTATGTGAGTGTGCGTGTGTGTGTATGCGCACGTGAGTGTTTGTGTAAATCACACTGGGCATAATATCAAAATCATATTTCCAACAGCAACAATCACGCCGACAAAACAATGTGACCACACTCCCTAACACACTGGCGTTTTCAACCATCCACGAGCATAGGTGCTGAAAGCTTAGGTGGAACAGAAACAAGGTAAACGTACGTTGCCATGTCATACCTGTTCTGGAACTTGACCTTCTGACAGCTGCAGCTGCAACAGCTGCGATGTTTGCCTGGTGGTATTGGTTCATGCTGGCTCCACGTTCCTGGAAAACATATACATTTGCCAGTTAGGTCGTTAAGCATGTGACGACAGTCGTGTCTCTAATGGATTGAAAGGAAAAAAAAACACAGCAAGAACAGCAGCATATTATTATATAGACAACATAGTAGGCTTTAATGCAGAAAAAAAATTAGCAGAGAAAGTAGACAGTCTCAGAGAGAAGAGAGTAGAGAGAGAGAGAGAGAGAGAGAGAGAGGGAAGAGACAGACAGACAGAACAGACAGACAGACAGACAGAGACAGAGACAGAGAAGACAGACAGCAGACAGAGAGAGAGAGAGCTACAAACAGACACGAGTCAGATAGACAGACAGACGGACAGACAGACAGACAGACAGACGGAAGACAGACAGACAGACAGACAGACAGACAGACAGACAGAAGACAGACAGGACAGACAGACAGAAGACAGACAGACAGACAGCTACAGACAGACAGACAGACAGACAGACAACAGACAGACAGACAGACGGACAGACAGAGGGACAGACAGACACAGGGAAAAGTATTCCAGAAATAAACTGAAAAAAATGTTTTTGTACAATCAAAAAGCAAGCAAGCTAATGAACAAACACATTTTACCCCCCCCCCCCATTCATTTTTTTCTTTACGTTGTGGAAAATTTAAAACAAAGTGCTGGGAATGTGTTTTAAAAAAAAAAAACAACCCAAAAACGTACAACAAAAACAAAACAAACAACCCAGAGACTTGGGAGGGGAAAAAAAGATTTTTAAAAAAAAAGAGAGAAGAAAACTTGGACGACAAGAAGTAAGGGGTACAGAAAAGCAAGACAGAGACGAAGAACATGTCATCACCAGCGCTCTGTCAGTTTCTTCTCCTTCCTCTCCTCCTTTCACACTCACCTCCCCCTTTCCTCCCTTCCCCTGTCCTTCCAACCTCCCTCACCCCCCTACCCCCTCCCCCCCCTCTCTCTCTCACTCTCTATCTCTCTCTCTCTCTCTCTCTCTCTCTCTCTCTCTCTCTCTCTCTAGTTCCGAGCTCTGTCTGTCTGTCTGTCTGTCTGTCTGTCTGTCTGTCTGTCTTCTCTCTCTCCCTCCCTCCCTACCTCCTCCCTCCTCTATCTGTCTCGATTCTCCCATACCTGACAACCCACATGCCAAGGGAGGCCAAGCTGGTCGATAAACAAATTACCTCCCTTCACTAACACTCTTCCCTCCTGGAGGCAGGGATTGTCGGATCCATTTGGAGGGCGTGTGTCCATCTCCCCCCCTCCACCCCACCACCCCCAATCCCTCCTCCCTTCTCCTAAGCCAACCCCCCCCCATCCCCCAATCCTTCTCCTCCTCTGTCCTCCCATCTTTTCTCTCCCCCTTCTACCTCTCTCTCTCTCTCTCCTCTCTCATCTCCATCTTCAGCTTGACAGTTCCACATCACTTTGACTTTCAGGGAGAAAATGTGAATCTGCTGTTTTCCAACCGCTCAAGGCAAGATTGGGTCTGGAGGGAGGGAGGGAGAGAGAGAGAGAGAGAGGGGAGGGAGGGAAAGAGAGGGGAGAGAGAGGAGAGAGAGAGAGAGAGAGAGAGAGAGAGAGAGAGAGAGAGAGAGAGACAGACAGAAGACAGACAGACAGACAGACAGACAGACAGACAGACAGAGACAGACAGAGACAGACACAGAGAGAGGGGGGGAGAGGGGAGAGAGAGAGAGAGAGAGAGAGAGAGAGAGAGAGAGAGAGAGAGAGAGAGAGAGAGAGAGAGAGAGGAAGGAAGAAGAGAGACAGACAGATAGACAGACAGAGAGAAACAGAGGGACAGAGAGACAGAGAAAGGTAGACAGAGACAGAGAGACAGATACAGACAGACACACAGACAGAGACAAACAGACAGGCAGACAGGGGACGAAGAGGAGAGAAAGAGAGAGAGAAATAAAAAGAGTCAGAAGAAATAAATACAGTTACACAGACATACTGACCGGACACAGGGGTAAATAAATACAAAAAAAGACAGAAGGGTTAAAAGAGAGAGAGAGAGAGAGAGAGAGAGAGAGAGAGAGAGAGAGAGAGAGAGAGAGAGAGAGAGAGAGAGAGAGAGAGAGAGAGAGAGAGAGAAGAGAGAGAGAGAGAGAAATGAAATGAAATGTTTATTCATAAAGGCCATGGCCCCTTAGAAGGGGGAATACAAATAAACCAAGGAAAAAATATGATGGACATATGACAGCATTATGTAACATAGATACTTCTCCTTTTAAATGCTTTATACATATATATTGCCAGTTGTTTTACAATACACTCATTCGTGGAAGCTAATAACAAAATCAATCTGAATAAACATGGATCTCTATATAGTACTTTTGTGGCATAAACTGCTCTCGTATATCTCTTAACCCTGGACAGGAAAGCACAAAATGGATTTCATCTTCTACTGAACATTTACTAAATGGGCATTGAAGATTTGTGGCAAGTGTCTTTCTATAGCGATAATAATGTACATTGATATCCGAAATGCCAAATCTAAATCGTGTCATTATACGCTTCAAATAACTATCAATATCTATGGACACAAGAGAGAGAGAGAGAGAGAGAAGAGAGAGAGAGAGAGAGAGAGAGAGAGAGAGAGAGAGAGAGAGAGAGAGAGAGAGAGAGAGAGAGAGAGAGAGAGAGAGAGAGAGAACAGAGGGGGGGGAGGGAGAGAGAGAGGGAGAGAGCCAGAAACTGAGACAGACAGAGACATGGAGACACAAAGAGAGACAGAGAGAGACAGACATAGACATCGACATCAACATAGACACAGAGGGGAGAGAGAGAGAGAGGGGAGGGAGAGAGAGGGGGGGAGGGAGAGAGAGAGGGAGAGACTGAGACAGAGACAGAGAGACAGAGAGAGATAGAGAGAGAGAATACAGACACAGACAGACTGACAGATACACAGAAAGCCAGAGAATGACAGAGAGTCAGAGAGACATACAAACAGACAGACAGAAAGAGACAGTGACGCAGACAGACAAACGAACAAACAAGCAGTAAAGAGCAGACGAAGGGTAGAGAGGTTGGGGGGGGGGGGAGGGGGGGGGGGGGGGGTTGAGATTTGAGAGACTTGAAACCTCGACATCCTGACATGTCTGTTTGTGAAAGAGATCAGGAAAGATTCCCTAGATTCCTTGAAAAGAGCAGCCAAATAGAGGACAGAAAGAAGGAGAAAAAAAGAAACCAACCAGAAGACAGGAATGTCGAGAGAAGAAGAAGAAGAAGAAGAAGAAGAAGAAGAAGAAGAAGAAGAAGAAGAAG
>CM060335.1:19250274-19262774 GCA_030674155.1 Stramonita haemastoma | reverse complement strand
GAAAGAAGGCAGGAAGAAGATGATGAAAGAGGAGGAGGAAAAAGAGGAGGATGAGAAGGAGGAAGAAGAAGAAACAATAGAGGAGAAAGAGAAGAAACAGCAAACTAGGAAGAAAGAGACAGACAAAGGGAGGAGAAGGGGGGGGGGGGGGCCAAAAATTAAAGAGACTGAGACAGAGGCAGAGACACAGAGAGGAGAACATTAACAAGAGTACCAACAGCAGGAAACGAGACAAAGAAGAAGAAGAAGAAGAAGAAGAAGAAGAAGAAGAAGAAGAAGAAGAAGAAGAAGAAGAAGAAGAAAGAAGAAAAGAAGAAGAAGAAGAAATGAAATGAAAAACGAAGCAGAAGAAGATGTGGAGTTTCCCAAAATACAGCACAAAAAAATTCTCTCGTTGTCCTTGACCTTGCATACCACCGGGAACTAACTCTCTCTCTCTCTTCTCTCTCTCTCTCTCTCTCTCTCTCTGGCACCGCCGTTACGTTATCATTCTCATGTATCTTCAGTCCTATCATTCAGGATTACACCATTCCTAGATCTTTCCATACTAACAGTCAAATACTCGTTGTCAACAATTCTCTTTTTTTTTCTGTTTGTATCAGTGCATTCATTTCACTTTTCCTTTACGCTCACAAAACTTGTAACTGGTCTATCTAATCTCAGCACATACTTACTGTCCTGCTCTCGCTCGCCCAATCCTGTCACACCCTCTCTCTCTGGGAAGGACCTCTCTAAAGGTGTTCTTCTGGAATGGCAAAAGACTGCTAGCCTGCTTCTGCGGCTGTCTGAGTGCTTCTGGAAAAAGTCAGGACCCACACACAAAGACTCTGGCACCTGGAACCGCTGCTTGCTTCTGAGGCATGCTTCTGCTAGGCTAAGTAAAGTAAAGTAGAGGAACTAGCAGCTCAAACTACTGCCACCACTGCTGCCGCCACAGCCAAGACTGGGGCCTTGGCTGTGCTGGGTAGAGGCAGGTTAGGTCGGTGGGTCGGTCGGTGGTGGTTGGTGGTGGTGGTAGTGGTGGTCCACGCTCGTTGTTGGCTTGTAACAAACCCTTTTATTTCAGCTGAACTGTTCAGCCGTGCTTCACCTCTCAATGCAACTTTGTTTGGCAGTCTGGCTTGTTGGCCAGGCCTCGGCCTCCTCCATTCTTTCTCTCCTCTCTTTCTGTTCGGTTAGGCAAGAGAAGACTAGGAGGCCGATAAGAACTAGTAGTAGTAGGGGAGGGGGGAGGGTGCTTTTCAAGCGCCCCAACAATCTCCCGTTTTGTGGCGCCCGATATTAGCTGCTGAAAGCGCTTTTGGAGGCCCACTCAATGGAAGGGAGTATAGATTTTCCTCACCCCCTCAGTGCTGAGGAACAATAGCCCTGGTGCAGAAGAATGGGCCGGTGTGACGTGAGACAAGTGTCCTACCTGGGGCCAAAATGGCTTCCCCCGGAGAATCTGGTCCCCTTTTACATTAATATACACTGAGACTGGGGTTGTTTTTTCTTCTCCCCTAGACTTTACGTGTCATGGTTCTTGTTTCGAAATGAATGTCCAGTTTATATTTCTAAGAAAACTTTTTTTTTCTATCACAGGTCTAATATCTCTATATTTTTGGCTTATCGTATGTGGATCGGTGGTCTAGAGGTAACACCCCTGCCTAGAAAACGAAAAGTCCGGGTCGGAATCGTGTAGTGGTTAGATCCCCGTTTGGGCCCGAAACATTTCCCTCATCCATTAGACCGTAAGTGGTGGTCTGGGTTCTAGTCTTTCGGACGAGACGATTAACAGAGGTCCCGTGTGACACACATCGTCATTTAGCGCAGGTAAAAGAACCCACAGCAACAAGAGAGTTGTTCCTCAAATACAGTTGCAGACAAGAAAATAAAAACAATGGGTGGCACTGCTCTTGTGGCGACACGCTCTCCCCGGGAAGAGCAGCCGAATTTCAGGCAGAGAAATCTGCAGCGACTTAGAGTGGTGTAAATATCTTTTTATTGTGTACCAACTGCTTTTTTTGGTGGAAAAATGGTAAACTATAATGTGTACAAATGTTGTTGTTTTTTAAATGAAAGATCTATTCAAAAATACTAGAAAAAACTATAATAGACTAAGTAGTGTGCACTTAATGTGTTTGTTTGAGACCTGTACTCTCCTAAGATGCAAGTTATCTATGATTTTCCGTTACTAACATGCAATGTTTTTCTGAGGACGGACTAAGCTCTGAAGATTGTTGAGGCTCTATGCCACGTTTTGTGTTGTTCAAGCGTGTTTGTTTCAAGACACGTTACGTCACGTCACACGTCACGTTAAAAACTGGTATGTCTATGCTTTGCAGTTTCTGTACAGTTGAAACATACTGAAAACATCCTGAGGGGAACAAGTCAGGGTGGGGGGAGGAGACAATTTCATCAATAACATCAGGAATTTTAGGAAGAGGAGGTGGGGGAGGGGGGTAGAGAAACAGGAGGGGGGGGGGGGGAGGATACACGTAGAGAACCTGGCGAGTCTGATTGCAAGCTGGGCAGCTGGCCATGAAAACACAATGATGATTCCCCCTCCCCTCCCCCCTCACCCCACCTCTTCTTTCCGCCCCCCTCCCCTCTACCCCCTAACCCTCGCTACTACCCACCGTCCACTCAACCGCCTCCCTCCCCCCTCTCCCTTCCTCCCACACTGCCTCCCCCCCCTCCCCCCAAAACAAAGACCACCCTCAACCACCCATGGGGATCATTGCAGAGCGAGTTACCTCACCAGTGAAAGAGTGGTGGTGCACCACCTGTGTAGCTCTCTGCTCTTTCTCTGACCCCCGCCGCCACACTGACAGGCTACTGACCGGTGCCGGTGGAGAGGAATCGATCACCTGACGGAGTCGATCGATCGATCGATCGATACCTCGCCCAGGTGTGCTCGTAGTAGGGGCTGGTTTGTGGAAAACCTGTTTGTGGTCTGGTGGTGGTGGTGGTGATGATGATGATGATGATGATGATGATGATGATGATGATGATGATGATGATGATGATGATGATGAGATGACGACGACGACGACGACGACGACGACGACGAGTATGCTGATGCTGATGACACTGATGATGACTACGATGATTATGATGATGATGATATCAGACTACAATGATGATGGCGATAATGACGACGACAACGATGATTATGATGACGACGACGATGATGATGATGATGACTACGATGATGATGATGACGACGATAAGCATACAGATGAATAACCTGCGGTTACTGACTGTACGGATGCTGCTGCTGCTGCTACCAATGACGACGACGACGATGATGATGATGACGACGACGACGACGACGAAAATGTGTGGCAGCTGTTGCAGACGGATGTGGAAGAAGAAAGAAGCGACGAAAATAACTTTTACACTTGTTGCCGCTGAGATGTTGACAATTTCTTTCTTTTTTTTTTGGTAAATGGAGATGCCATCCATGCTGCTATCTGCTTGGCTGTTGACTTGCTTTTTTCGTGTTTTGTTCCAAAGGACTCCTTTAGCCTACCAGCATCCCTTCTGGAGGTTCAATAACTGGTAAGGTCTAAATGGTACAGATAATCCGTGTGGTTTGAAAGAGAAGTGTCATGGGAGCAGAACGGTATCACTCACACCCTCCAGAAAGTACAAATTACTGATTCGATTCCGTCAGCACCCGGGGTTCTCCTCCCATCTTCTAGAACCTTTAATGGTGGTCTGGGCGCCAGTCTTTCGTAAGAGCATGAATCGAAATCCTGAGTGGAAGTTACATCGTTGATTTGTTTTTATTTCTTTCTAAAGATGCACAATTTGTCTTTTGTGTTTGTTACATCTACAGCAACAACATCAGCTTCAAAACAAAAGTCAAATTGTTCAGATCCCTGGTCATCTGCATCTTGCTCTACGGCACTGCGAAAGTGGACAATGACCGCTGAAACCACCAAGCGGATCCAGACGTTCGAGACAAAATGCTTCAGGCGACTGCTTGGAATTTCCTGGAAGGATAGGAAAACAAACACCTATGTGCGAAGTCAAGTCGCACTGATGGCTGGCCCTCAGGACCCCTACTACCACTGTCAAGAAAAGGAAGCTGGCATGGTTCGGCCATGTCACACGCCACAACACCCTCCCCAAGACAGTCCTACAAGGAACGCTAGAAGGTGGCAGACGCCGAGGCAGTCAAACCAAAAGCTGGATGGATAACATCAAGGAGTGGACCCGTCTGGACAGTCCAACACTCATTCGGAAGGCGGAGGACAGGGCTGGATGGCGACGGCTGGCTGCAGAATCGTCTCTCATGTCTCCTCCACGACCGTTCCGGTCATGAGAAAGAAGAAGAAGAAGAAGAAGACATCTACTAAGCGAAAACCAACTCATGACAGCCAGAGAGTTGTTCCTGGCAAAATGTGTAGAAAGTCAAGCCATACTGAGAGGAGAGAAATACTGATCTATATTTATTTATTATTTATTCTTTTATATCGAGGATAACAGAATAAGCAATCATGTGCTTTTTTTCATCCAGTCCCCGTGTCTATGCAGTTTTGTAAATATTGTCATCTGTTCCCACCGGCACACAGTGGCCTACTCTTACGAAAAGCGAACAGGATTTAACGTGTGCGCAAGATGTTCTGCGTGCGTTTTCACACGGGGCCTCGGTTTAAAGTCTCATCCGAAGGACTTTTGGGGAGAGTGGAGTCAGCACTGATGTTAACTCCAGGAGAAAAATTTCCTCGACCGGACTCGAACCCGGGTCTTCAAATTGCCAGCGCAATGTTCTGACCACTAGGCTATCCGTCCCCCTACACGCAGACAGGCAAAAAGAAAGTAATGCATGGTGTTGCACTTGTGGGGATGCACTCTCCTCGTGAAAAAAGTCCAGATTTGATGCAAAAAATTAATCTATGACTTTCAGTTGTGTACGATACAATACGATAAACCAATACACTACAGTACAGGACAATACAGTAATATAATGCACAACAATATAACAGATACAATGCAAGATAAATCGATAAGCTTGGGTTTAATTCGATTCGGTAAGTACGATACTATACCATTCAACACAAATACAAAACAGCACACTACTTGAATCATGAAAATCGACGGGAAAAAAAGAGGGGGAAGGAAGATTCGCACATCCAAATAATCACCTAGCACAAGATTTGAACAACTTCACGGATGATTAGCATTTAGAAACTCACAGCTCAATCCACTAGGCTGAGGATCACCCGCCACCTGTCGTCCCTGCTGATGACTGCTGATTGATCCGCGGTTCTTTGCCTCTATCTTTCGCCAGTTGGCAAGCGGTCTTTGATGTAGCGTGCAGTGATGCTATTAAAGACCACGCTCCATTACGGACTGGCCTCTGATGTCTATTGTGAAATATAGATGACTATTGACATGGTGGAGACTAGGCTATAAGGCAGCGCCCGCCAAGGCGGTGCGAAAACGGTGAGGGGGTGGACGGATGAATGGATGGATGGACGGATGACTGGATGGATGCCTGTGCAGAGGTTGCGTTTAGGGGATAGGGTTCATCTGGCTTCATCTTTGAAATCACTCTGCTTTGTGTGAGAATCAGCAGGAGTTACAAGATAGACATTATGATGTGGGTTTTGAAACTTTGTTGATGGGGTTGATTAGTTTGTCTTTGAAATCACTCTGCTTTGTCTGAGAACCAGCAGGAGTTACAAGATAGACATTATGATGTGGGTTTTGAAACTCTGTTGATGGGGTTGATCTGTTTGTCTTTGAAATCACTTGCTTTGTCTGAGGATCAACAGGAGTTACTGGTCGATATTATCATGTGGTTTTCAAAACTGTGTTCTTTAAGTTATTGAAGGATTTGTATTGGGGTTACACTAGTTCGTCAGGAAATGACGAGTCATTACTATGTAAGAGCTGACGGGGTTTACAATGCAGGCTTTCATTGAAACGGTCTCCGTTCTCTAAAGATCAGTAAATTAGGTTTATTTTGTATTTTATTCGTTTATTTCGAGAATAAAGGAATAAGTACTCATGTGTTTTTTTTTACATCTAGATCTAGTCCCCGTGTGAATGCAGTTTTGTAAATCTGTTATCTGTCATTAGACTTTTCTTGTAATTCTGACGATCTTACCTGTACGTCTACCAGTAAACAACTATTCCATAAAAATGATTTTATAATATTGTTATGAAAAATAGATACCATTATTAACTTAGATTATAACAGAGGAGTTTTATCAGTTTTATGCCATGCTGATAAAACCCTTGCCAGAGCCGAAAAAAAATGGATAGCTCTCTCTCTCTCTCTCTCTCTCTTATCTCTCCTCTCTCTCTTTTTTTTCTCTCTCTCTCTCTCTCTCTCTCTCTCTCCTTTTCTCTCTCTCTCTCTCTCTCTCTCCCTCTCTCTCTCTCTCTCTCTCTCTCTCTCTCTCTCTCTCTCTCTCTCTCCTCCTTTACCACTGGAACAGCCAGGTGTGGGACAACAACATTTTAGAGGATGGACAGTTTTCTACATCAATGTGTGTCTCTTATCAAGCTGTTTTTCCCCCATTAGAACAAAGAGTATAACTGATCAACATGATTACTGATCTGCGTTCCTTGACTGACATAATTATTGATCTGTGTTCCTTGACTGAGTGACATAATTATTGATCTGTGTTCCATGACTGATTGACATATAATTATTGATTTGTGTTCATGACTGTTTGACATATCATTGATCTGTATTCATGACTGATGACATAATTATTGATCTGTGTTCCTTGACTGATTGACATAATTATTGATCTTGTTCCTTGGCTGATTGACATAATTATTGATCTGTGTTCCTTGACTGATTGACATAATTATTGATGTGTTCCTTGACTGATTGACATAATTATTGATCTGTGTCCCATGACTGACTGACATAATTATTGATCTGTGTTCCTGACTGACTGACATAATTATTGATCTGTGTTCCTTGACTGACATAATTATTGATCTGTGTTCCTTGACTGATTGACATAATTATTGGTCTGTGTGCCATGACTGATTGACACAGTTATTAATCTGTGTTTCTTGACTGATTGACATAATTATTGATCTGTGTTCCATGACTGATTGACATAATTATTGATCTGGTTCATTGACTGATTGACATCATTATTAATCTGTGTCCCTTGATTGATTACATCATTATTAATCTGTGTTCCTTGATTGATTGACATATTGATCTGTTTTCATTGGCTGATTTACATAATTATTGATCTGTGTTCCATGACTGATTGACATTGTAATTAACCTGCATTCCTTGACTGACATAATTATTGATGTGTTCCTTGACTGATTGACATAATTATTGATCTGTGTTCCTCGACTTGATTGACATATCGATCTATGTACCTTGGCTTGACCACAGTGGCCAGTTGGCCAGCGACCTCTACAGAAGCGTGCAGTAAAGCAGTTAAAGGCTACGCTCCATTAATGGTCAGTGATGGTCCTTGTGAAAGGTAGATGGTCAGTTAACATGGGAGTTGGGTGGAGGGGGTCTTTAAATATAGATGGTCAGAATATTAACTTGAGAGTTAGGGGAGGATGAGAGAGGGGGCTTTAGATATAGATGATAGGTCAACTTGAGAGGGGGAGGGGAGGAGGCCTTTAAATATAGATGATAGGTCAACTTAGAGGGAGAGTGGGGAGGGGAGGGGAGGAGGCCTTTAAATATAGATGATAGGTCAACTTGAGAGGGGGGAGGGGGAGGAGGCCTTTAAATATAGATGATAGGTCAACTTGAGAGGGGGGGGGACAGGGGAAGGGGAGGAGGCCTTTAAATAAGATGATAGGCCAACTTGAGAGTAGGGGGGAGGGGAGGAGGCCTTTAAATATAGATGATAGGTCAACTTGAGAGGGGGGAGGGGAGGAGGCCTTTAAATATAGATGATAGGTCAACTTGAGAGGGGGGAGGGGAGGAGGCCTTTAAATATAGATGATAGGTCAACTTCGAGAGGGGGAGGGGAGGAGGCCTTTAAATATAGATGATAGGTCAACTTGAGAGGGGGAGGGGAGGAGGCCTTTAAATATAGATGATAGGTCAACTTGAGAGTAGGGGGGAGGGGAGGAGACCTTTAAATATAGAGGATCAGTTAACATTGGAGTTAGGGGGAGCGGAGGGGGGAGGGGGCCTTTGAATATAGATGATCAGTTAACTGATGGATTTAAGGCGCGCCATGCAAGGCCAAGACAATTTTCGTTGGCCGTTGCGGTAATGAGTTGTGTGCTGTTTTGAAAAAAAAATCACCAAGAGCTTTAAGAAAAGGTTTCATCCATCCATCCATCTAGGTCAAGTGAAGAGTTACGTTGTTTTAAAACGACAACAGTTTAGCTCCGTAATGGACCGTTTATAGGGTTGTTCTTGCCGACTTTGTTTAAAGTTTTACAGCCAATTACACGCTTTATGGGTGGATTCTATGAGGTTGAAGATGAGCATGCTTTTAAAGAATGAAACGTTCTCTGAGAACGCCAGGTACATCTTTACGAGGTGCTTACAACATTCGCTGTCGTTCACGGTAAACAACCTGGGCATCTGACAAGAGTTTCATGCTGTCTTTTTAAACAGGCTGGTTATCCACAGTCAACAGTGTGATACACTGGTGTTGGTGGATCCGTGGTCTTGAGGTAACGCACCTGCCCAGAAAGCAAAAAGTCCGGGTCGGAAGTATGCGGTGGTTTGATCCCCGTTTAAGCCCTGAAACATTTCCCTACATACCTTAGACCCTGAGTGGTGGTCTGGGTGCTAGTCTTTCGGACGAGACGATGAACTGAGGTCCCGTGTGTTATACAAAATTATTTAAAGCATGTAAAAGAACCCACGGCAACAAGAGAGTTGTCCTTGGCAAAATTCTGTAGAAAAAAAGCCACTCTGATAGAGTAACAAAATTTTGATACAGTTGCGGTTAAGAAAAAAAAAGGTGGCACTGCTCTTGTGGCGACGCGCTCTTCCTGGGGACAGCAGCCCGAATTTCACGCAGAACAATCTGCCATGACTTAAAGTTAGATCTATATGGGAAAAAATGAAGAAAAAAAGATAAGTTTTTAATGTTAGGTTTATGTCTTAAAGCTTTGTTTGTTGTTCATAAACTGTTTCTAAAGAGGATCCTGTCAAGCTTAGCAGTAGGAGTACAGGAACAAAACCTGCTAACATCAGGGAGTGGAAAAGTACTGCTTTTTATTCTTCGTAAAAAAAGCTACAAATATTCCTTAACAATCATCGATGGCTTAGATATATGAGCACAACAATAGCAAGGAGGTTGGAATTTGCTCCCTTGCTCGGAAACACAGAATTGACCAACTTTGTGTGTGTGTGTGTGTGTGTGTGTGTGTGTGTGTGTGTGTGTGTGTGTGTGTGTGTGTGTGTGTGTGGGGTGTGGTGTGTGTGTGTATGTGTGTGTGTGTGTGTGTGTGTGTGTGTGTGAGAGAGAGAGAGAGAGAGAGAGAGAGAGTGTGTGTGTGTGTGTGTGTGTGTGTGTGTGTGTGTGTGTGTGTGTGTGTGTGTGTGTGTTCCTATTTTAGTATCAACGTGTCTTTGCATCCGTCTGTCTCGCTGGCTGTGTATCTCTTCTCTTTTTTTCTGTCGAAGACTTTGTCCCAGTCTGCCTCTGTGTCAGTCCCGCAGTGTGTGTGTGTGTGTGTGTGTGTGTGTGTGTGTGTGTGTGTGTGTGTGTGTGTGTGTGTGTGTGTGTGTGTGTGTGTGTTGTGTAGTGTGTGTGTGTGTGTAGTGTGTGTGTGTCTGTGTGTGCGTGCGTGCGTGCATGCGTACATGTGTTTGGGAGACTCTCTCTCTCTCTTCTCTCTCTCTCTCTCTCTCTCTCTCTCTCTCTCTCTCTCTCTCTCTCTCTCACTCCCCCCCCCCCCCCCCCCCCAGCCAGCCCCCTAGCCCCCAAGGTTCCAGCTAACTCTCCAAGTCTCTCTGGGGGCTCGCCCTCAGCCAGCTCTCCAATTAAAACACTCTCCACCGCCGTGTTGACGCTTTAGACCAACACAGCTGTGTTGACAGGTCCACGACCGATGGACAGAAGCTGTGACCAAATCCCTCTCCCCCCTACTACCTACTTACCTGGGCTTACACCCCCACACCCCTACCTCCCACCTCCCCCCACCCCCCCCCTGCTCACTCTCTCCCACCCCTCTCCGGGCTTGGTCAAGCGGAAAATTAGCCAAATTCCCCCTCTAGGGGTGTACGGGCGGAAACCGGAACTGTGACATAACCCCAGCATTCCCTTGCGCCTTCCTCATCTCCTGTGCGCATGTTTCCTCGTCCTACACAGACTTCTGTCTGTGGCATGGAAGGAAGAGGAGGGGGGGGGGGGGGAGATACAGGTAAAAAAAAAAGGTGGTCAGAGTGGGAGGAGGAGAGTTGGAGAGTTGTAAGGGTTTGAACAGGCGATCAGGTTTCTGTAGCCTGATTGCTTTTCTCTCTCTCTGTCTGCTGTAGGCTGGCTAGGCCTACCTACCCGTGTTGTTTGCAGGTTACACGTTAGGCATACTAGGGATAGTGGACGATGATGGTTGCTGACTTTTCCTCTTGGCTACTGTGTGGACACGCTGGAGAGATCAAGTGGTGAAGTGTGTCCACAACGCACACACGTTAGGGAAGAGAAATTTGGGGTGGGTGGGGGAGAGAGAGAGGGAGAGGGAGAGAGAGAGAGAGAGAGAGAGAGAGAGAGAGAGAGAGAGAGAGAGAGAGAGAGAGAGAGTGTGTGTGTGTGTGTGTGTGCTTGTGTGTGTGTGAGCGTGTGTGTGTGTGTGTGTGAGAGAGAGTTTGTGTGTGCGTGTGTGTATGTGTGTGTGTGTGAGAGAGAGACAGAGACAGAGAGAGACAGTGAGAGACAGAGAGACGTCTAGACAGAGAGACACACATAGAGACAGAGAGAGAGAGTTTTGCATAGACATTATATTCATTTCTTACAAAAGTACAGAAATGTAACATGGATCCTTAAAAACAAACACACAAACAAACAAAAAACACCTCATAACAAGTCAAAGAAAGCCGTTTGTGTGTGTGGCAGCCTGTGTGTGACTCATTGACAAGGGTCTACAACTCCTGCAGGGTTTACACCCTCCATGGCCGTACTGACTGCGTGATGAATGCACAGCACAGTACAGTACATTAAACTAACCGCCACCCTTTCAGCGCAGACGACATTAACTGCAAGCTTGGCCTGAATGCTCTCCAGCCTGCTGTAGAATGGCAGTGAAGAGGAAACGTGCTTTTTTTTTCAGGGAACTGGTTTGAATGGTTTGAACCCTTTTCATTTTTTTGTCTTTTCCTTGTGGGTATATATATATATATATATATATATATATATATATATATATATATATATATATATATATATATATATATATATCACCTTGAGACGGATGATAGTTCAAAATTCAAAAGAAGATGAATATATTGTGTAACTTAAAACCATCAAATGGCTTTCGTATTTCTGTTCTCTTTGTATGCAACACACTCTGATGAATTAAAAAACTGGTTTTAAACAGGTTTTTATTCATCAGAGTGTGTTGCATACATAAAATAATAAAGGTAAAGGTAGTCCCATAACTTTGTGGTCACAGGGTAGCAAGGCATCAGAGACATCGGCTTCTCTAGGGGCCAGCATAGTGAGAGCGGTGCCCATCTCCTCAGCCTTGCTGCTTTACCTTCACTGACCCTAAAGAGGGCAGGTATCCATTTACAGCTGGGTGAACTGGGGGACTGTACTGAAGCCAAGGCGTGCAAACGGTCACCCATCCACTCAGTAACCATGCTTGAAACTTCTTAACCTTAGCTTGGGGAAAGAGAGTGCACTGACCACTGAGGTAACTCGTCCCCATAAAGAGAACAGAAATACGAAAGCCATTTGATGGTTTTAAGTTACACAATATATTCATCTTCTTTTGAATGCTGTATACATACATACACTGACAGCTTTACCTTCTATCAGCAGCATAGCAACAGCAGGCTTAAGGCTGAGAAATATGTTTGGATTCTCGTCTGTTTGGAAGAGCAGGTAAGCTGACGTCTCTTGGCAATCACATGGGGCAATGTTTGGGGAAAGGTGGACTGGGAAAAATGAACCTGGTCCAGAGACTGGCAAAAAGATAACGTACTACTTTCACACCCCCTTTTCTCTCTCTCTCTCTCTCTCTCTCTCTCTCTCTCTCTCTCTCTCTCTCTCTCTCACTCTCTCTCTCTCTCTCTCTCTCTCTCTCTCTCTCTCCCCTCTCCTCCTCGCTAAGTTATGGAAGTCCTGTCACGGACTGATTGCTTAAATCTATGTGATGTTTATAGTCTTTGTGCCCTCCCCCATCCCCCATTTGTAATGGGAGTTACATGGCAATCGATTGAATTTGAATCTAAAATCATTCACGGTGTCGTAGAATACCTGCCATGCCGATCATTTGGGCTGTAGAAATTATACACTGTATTTCTAAAAATGTGTGTTTTGTGCCAAATCCCCTTCCCACTGTCCCTTTGTGAATGGGCTTAAAAGCTTAGATCTAAC
>CM060335.1:19222774-19247774 GCA_030674155.1 Stramonita haemastoma | reverse complement strand
CATTGTGCCAGCAAGTCAGTCTTCGCCTATTGTGTCCTCGTTCAGGTTGCTTGGCCTATTGTGTCCCTCAATCATGTTTGTATGCTTTTATCGAATCTGCTACTGTTTCGTTTCTTCCTCTCTTTTTTTTTTGAGCTTAGGGAACAGCTACTGAGTGTGCAAAGAGAGTTTGGGGTTTGAGATTTGTGAGATTTACTTTGTTGTGTGTGCTTGTGGTTGGTTTTTTGGTGTGTGTGTTTTGTTTGTTGTTGTTTCTTTTTTTTGGGGGGGGGGACCTTACACATGCCCTGCGCAAAAATGTAAACAACAGAATTCTTTGTGGAATTGTATACTAGGACTAGAAAAGATGGAACAATGACAACAATGCAGAATAGAGGAGTCTGAGTATTATTGCTTTGTGCTTTCCGGGTTGGGAGCAAAAAGCGATGGGTAGGCAAACAGACGAGGAATAGATAGACACTGCTTTGAATTAACAGGGTAACATGGGTTCATTGTCCTTGTTTTCGAGCGACATCCCTCTGAACGTTAAAAGGAAGTGACAGGAAAGGATTAACACCCCACCCCGCCCCATCCCCCACCCCAAAAGTCGCCCCAAAACGGAAAAGCCTGTGTGTAGTCATTGTGAAGTTACAACGAAGGTGTGATAACATTCAGTTCAACATTTTGTTACCATTCCCTCCGCAGATGCCAGGGCCTCTTCCAGTATGAAACTTACAGAACATCCTGCGCACACGTTAAAACCCGTTCCGCTTTTCGGAAGAATAGGCCATTGTGTGCCATGAGAACGGATGATAAACTTGACAAAACTGCATACACACGTGGATTGGATGTAAAAAAATGCATGGGTAATTAATATATTATCCCCTAAATAAAAGAATAAATAAATAGATAAATAAATGAATAAAAAAAATGAATAAATAAATGAATAAATAAATAACTAAACAGCATCCCCATCTTCTGGAAATTATGTGCCGCGTTTTCTCTTTTCCCTGACTCTCTTTGCTTCTAACTTTTTCTAGAGTACCTTTCTATCATCACGCTTATTTTCTGCCTTCTGTCCTCTCGTCTGCAATTTTTCAAGGAAATATTTCAAACATTCTTTTCCCATTATAAGACATTTTGCCTGTACTGTTTTGCTATGGGGACCAGGTAGTGATATCAAAAATCTGGGATTGGCACAGGATGTCCATTCTGTAGTGTTAGTTTGTCCACATGCCATGTTTTAGGGTAGTTTTTGTTTTTACTTCGAAATGTCTGACTATTTCGCATTTTTTGGTAACCTAGGATGGTAAATAGTTACGCAAAATCGTTGGCGACTTGATCGCATCCTGGTTTTATAAGCTTTTAGGAATGGAATCATCAGGCACCGTGTCCTTTATTAAAGCTGATTTTTTTTGTTTCAGATTGAACAGTGTTGGAATGTGCAGGAATTAAATGTTGGTTTTGAATTTCAAGTGAATGTCAATGGAACCACTGAAGCTAAAGCAAGTGACAGTCTTGATATCGCTGACTGTCGTGGTTGGTAGGGTTATAAACAACATAAGGTAAAGGTAAAGGTGTCCCGTAACAGAGGCGGTCGTAGGGGAGCGAGGCATCAGAGACCTCAGCTTCTCTAGGGGCCAGCATGTTGAGGGCAGCGACCATTCCTCTCCCTTCGCTGCTTTACCTTCCCTGACCCTAAAGAGGGCAGGTACCCATTTACAGCTGGGTGAACTGTGGGGACTTCTGAGGCCAAGGCGCGCAAACCGTCACCCATCCAACTGGTCGCCACGCTCACACGCTGCTTAACTTGACTTAGGGAAAGGAGCTCTCTGACCACTGAGCTATCCCCCCCCCATAAACAACATGTGAAATGAAAAAAACACTCTGTTAATTAACTCGAATCAGTGAAGAAAGTGCAAATTTAACAACAACAATAATGTTCAGTCTGGAGAGAAGCATCTTCAAATCTTCAATGGAAAACGCTGGGACAGTTCATCGCTGAAAGGCTCGTTCGTCGTCACGGTCAGGGGAGTTAATCTGGCGCTTTTATTGTTTTGTTTGTTTGTCTGTTGTTGGTTCATCTGACATATTTAGATAAGCGTTCTCTCTCTCTCTCTCTCTCTCTCTCTCTCTCTCTCTCTCTCTCTCTCTCTCTCTCTCTCTCTCTCTCTAACACACACACACACCACACACACCACACACCACACACACACACACACACACACACACACACACACACACACACACACACACACACACACACACACCACACACACACACACACACACACACACACACACACACGCACACACACACACACACACACACACACCTCTGCAGCATGTCACCTTGACAGCCTTTTCTATGGAAACCGGTACGCACCCCTACCCCCCCCCCCCCCCCCTCCCCCCTCTTCCCAAACCTGCCATACCCTCCCCCTTAAAAGCATAACCACAGCCTTGCCGAGGTCTCCGGGGTAAAAGCACAAAGTGGATGGGGACAGTCCACCACTGTACACTCCTAGCCTAGGTTCCCCTCCCCCTCCCCCCCCCCACCCCGCCCCAATGCGCACAACAACTAAGGCAGCTCTGACAGCCCTCCACCAACACGACGCCATTCTCTTCTGTTCTCGTTCCCACTACTTTGCTTCCCGCAAAGAAGAGAGAGAAGAAGAAGAGAGAAGAGGAGAGAGACGAGAGACGAGACAGACAGACAGACAGACAGACAGCAGACAGACAGACAGACAGAGACAAACAGAGAGGAGAGAGAGAGAGAGAGAGAGAGAGAGAGAGAGAGAGAGAGAGAGAGAGAGAGAGAGAGAGAGAGAGAGAGAGAGAGAGAGAGAAGAGAGAAGAGAGCTCTGCAGCGAACTCTGATTTATTGATAAAGAAGCTCGAAGCCATTGGCCCATGTGTGAAGGGGGTTTCTGCACACATTAATAAGTAATGCTAAGCAAAATACACGGCAAAATCCATTTAAAATTCACACAAATCCACGAAACAAACCCCACAGATAAAACTAAAAACTAAACAAAATTGATAGAGAGAGAGAGAAAGAAAGAGATAGAAAGACAGACAGACAGACAGAGAGTGTGTGTGTGTGTCAGGCAGCTAAATACATAGTAACTGAGAGAGACAAAGATATTGAGAAGGATGAGCGACAGGCATGCAGACATACAGAAAAAACAGACATAGAAATGTATCTATACAGAAGTAAAGGCACGCAAATACACAGTCAGAGAAATGAACTTAAAGGACATCATCTTATGCTTTCCACAGTGGTACTTTGATTTTACGGAAGAACGGATGTGCCAGCAGCATCCATGGCATCAGCAGTTGAAGAAACAGGTGCGATAGCCGAGTGGTTAAGGCGAAAGATTTCTCATCTAAAATTCGAATCTCACCAGTGCTTGTAAATAGAGTAAGGCTTCTTTTGATTTCCATGATGAACATTTGCGCATACCTTTAATGCATTAGTCCTCCTCTCTCTCTCTCTCTCTCTCTCTCTCTCTCTCTCTCTCTCTCTCTCTCTCTCTCTCTCTCTCTCCCACCCCCATCTGTACGTATGTATGCGTGCGTGCTTGCGTGTGTGGATGTGTGTGTGTCTGTCTGTGTGTCGGTGTCTCTGCCTGCCTGTCAGTCTGTGTAGATGTGTGTACGCATGCAAAACAAAATCAAATGTGCACGCTTAGGATCTTGTTGGCTTTTCTGAAAGGTAGGAAACACTAGACAATACACTCTGTATGAGCCCCTGGCTAGGTCAGCGCACGTATTGGGTAATGCAGAAGGCCAAGTAGATTTAGTGTGTTGAATGTCAGGCACACATTGCCTCTCTACTCTGAGGAAAACGAAAACTGAAAAACACATAAGCAGCAATCCCCCCTCTCCCTCTCAAAAAATACCTCCAAAACAACAATCAAACAAAACAAATAAAACGAATACTAGATGCAATGGCAGCCACGCAGCAGTGGCAGAAGTAGTCCTCCCTGTTGCACACACACACACACACACACACACACACACACACACACACACACACACACACACACACACACCACACGCACGCACACACACACACACACATCAGACACACACACACAGCACGTACGCGCGTGAATGCATGCAACACACACACACACTCACACACACACACACACACCACACACACACACACACACACACACACACACACACACACACACACACACACACGCACACACACACACACACACTAAACAAACAAATGGACGAGAAAAAAAAAAGCATGTCGACCAGCTAACGAGAGGTGGGTCTAAAGGAAGCTTGCAATGGACAGTGAAGGGAGGGAGAATGGAGGGAAGGGGGAGGAGGGGTGTGGCTGATCTCCCTGGCAGGAAGGAACAACTCTTGCCTAAGGGGGAGACAAATGAGGGGACACCTAGGTGACACCTGACGCTCTCTGTCTCTCCACTCCTCCACCTCCCCTCCCCCTCCCTTTGACATCCCCTCCTCCACCCCCCTCTCCGAAGTTCTCTTCCTCCTATTTTTTTTAAAGCTGTTGGCCTTCCGGCATACACTATAGCATTCTGCTGTTAGTGTCCTTCGTTTCCTGTGTCGCTAAGCATCCTCCTACTGCGCGCTTTGAGTCCAGGGAAACGTAAAACCCCCAGTCAGTGAATGAATGAATGAATGGACAAATGGTCAAGGTTCGTGCCTAAGCAAGTGAGCGAAGGGGGGAGGGAGAGGGTCAGGAGGAGTGAGTGTGAGTGAGATGATGACTAACTGGCTGACTGAATGAAATGAATGAATGAATGAATGAATGAATGAATGAATGAATGAATGAATGAATGAGAAAGACGAACGCAGAAAGAAAGAAAGAAAGAATGAATGAATGAAAGAATGAATGAATGAAGGTGTCTTTACCACGGTTCCGCAAAATTGTTCCCATTATTGTGAGGCTGATTGTATCAAGATGAAAGAAAAAAAGAACTTAAGCAACTTGTCGGCTAGCATGTCTTCTAAGAGGAAACCATCTCGGTCTTTCTATGACCACTACAACATAATACTACGGGATCTTTGGCGTGTGCTATTGGACTTGTAATAATAATAATAAATAATAATACATGGAATTTGTATAGCGCTATCTCTTGTAAAAACAAATCAAAGCGCTTTCATTCGACCTACACAACACACAATCAACAACAACTATTATTATTATTATTATGTTAAATATTACAGCCAGCCAATGAAAGCGAAAAGCATAAATTTAATGTGTGTGCATAAACGTTTAGTGTAGAAAATGAGAAAACTGTCCATCTTTAAAATGTGCCACAGCATCTGCCAAAATTCTGTCCAGTAATTTCACAGACAGAATTAAGAAAGGCTAGCACTCTGAAACCATTTTTTGAGGGTTGCTAACCAAGAAGGAGAGATGATGTCGCCACAGCCCCCCCCCCCCCCCCCCCCCCCCCCCCCCCCCTTACACCAGATCATCAGACCAACTGGCCAAAACGGTGATTTCCTCTGCAGGCAGAATCGTCGTCACCCATAACCCACATGACGTCACCCCACCCTACCCACAATGACGTCACCCCTTACCCTCCAAACAATAGCAAGGAACCCTCAGTCCCCCTTCCCCCTCCTTATCTTCTCAATCCCCAAACTCTAACGAGTGCCCCCCCCCCCCCCGCTCCCCCTTCCCTTCCCTACCCCCTCTAACTACATTCCCCTCCACTTCTCTCCCCCTTGTCAACAGAGGTAAGCCCCGGCAGAGCGGTCAGCGAGAGGAGAGAGAGAGAGAGAGAGAGAGAGAGAGAGAGGCGGTTGGGTGTTGTTCTTGGGCTGTTGGGGTCGCGGTAGCCCAGGGGTGCTGGACACTGGAGCCGACACGCAAACACCGGGAGCAAACATGGCGGAGCGGGGGATCTCTTGGGTCGGTCAGTGTTGACACTTCTCGCCCGCCCTTCGCCTGACACACGATCGCAATCTCCTTGCCAACGCCATCCCAGAGTATACACCCTGGTACCCCCAGCCCACCCGACCCGACCCACCCGACCTTAGTGATGACAATCTTCTCCCTTCCTCCAATTCTACCAACCGCCACTACTATGTCAGCGCATGGAGAAATGCCGACACTTGTTTTCTTAGTAGTTCATGTCACCTGTCGTCGATCTTGCTTTCCCCCAAATCGTGATTTCTTGAAAAAGTGTGTTGTTTATTTCAGCTACTTCTTAAGAGAAAAGCAGCCTCTTCTTCTTCGTTTTTTTTCTTTTTTTATTTATGTTCTTTTTTTTTTTTTTGGGGGGGGGGGGGGGCATCTGATTGTGTCTCAACTGAAATTTAAAGTCTGTGTGTTTTGATGTCAAGACTGAACAGTTTGGTTGGTGCTTTCCAATTCAATTACTTCATCATCTCAAAAACAGAGAAAATTCAGTTAAGTTATGAACAAAGGATTGCACATCTAAAGGATAAAAGATTAACCAATCACATACATGTCATCAGAGAGCTTCAGCACCATACAAAATCAACACATTGTGCTCTCTGTGCGCAAACAACACTTATCTGACATATTCCCACACGTTTCTGCAACATAGTTATGCAGGCGCTTTTGCTTAGGAGTCCCAGAGCGGCTCGGGGCTGTAGGTATATGGCAACGTTCTGGTGGCTCCTGCGACGGTACTGGAACCATTCGTATTGGTCATTGCCTTTCCAATGGATCATTCCAGTGCCGTGGAGAGGGGGCGTCTGCTGCATGGGTAACAGCTTACCCTCCATACATACTTGCCCAGGCTTTGCGCTCTAAAGACTAGAGCGCAACTCCATAGTCTTCCGAGACTGATGGGTGCCTACTACTTTGCTTCATTTCTCAATCTTTCTGCAGTCACTGCCATTTTATCGACAGAACTGGAGGTTTTTTCCCCACTATCGGAGGCAAGCTTTCCCAGTAAGGGTAATTTTTTCACCTCTGGTTCAAATGCCGATATTTTCAAACTTGGGTGTTCTGTCACCCGAACCTCAAGCATCTGTGAACATGGGGTGGGGCTGAAAATAAAAGCTATGCTATGCCTTTCCCCTGCTGTATTTTTGTTTACGTCTGTTGTGTAGGTGTATTGAGTAAATCATGTTTACACCAACACATGTTGTTCGGCTTGCTCTATATCGCATTGTACTGTATTGCATTACATTGACTGTACTGCACATTGCATTGAATTGTACTGTATTTTATAATATTGAATTGTACTGTACTATTGCATTACATTAAATTGTACTGTATTGCGCTGATTCATCTTGGATTGTATTGCACTGTGTTGTGATGTGTATACAAATATACGTCTTCATTGCATTACATGGTAAAAAAGATGACGATGACAATGATGACGATGATGATGGTGTGATGGTGATGATGATGATGATGATGATGATGATGATGATGATGATGATGATGATGATGATGCATGTGTGTGTGCGTGTGTCTGTGTGTCTGTGTCAGTGTATGTCTGCGCGCACACGAGTGCATGCATACGGTATCCTTTCATGAAAATCAAGCCAGGAGAGCAGACACGATATCCCATATCATATTTTTCTTGGCAACTTTCCCTCTTTCTTTTTTGATCTTATCCCATCTCTCTTCTCTCTCTCTCTCTCTCTCTCTCTCTCTCTCTCTCTCTCTCCTCTCTCTCTCTCATTCTCTCTCATCCCCCCTCACTGTCCCCTCTCTCAGGACAGACGGACAGTGAGAGAAAACACACACACACACTACACACCCCACACTACACACATACACACACACACACACACACACACACACACACACACACACACACACACACACACACACACACACACACACACACACGGCCTCCTGAACTCTCATTTCGCCAGCATTGTGGCCGGCGCATCAAACCATCACAAGTAGCAGGGTAAAGGGCGGGACGGGAGAGAGAGAGAGAGAGAGAGAGGAGAGAGGGGGGGGGGGGGGGGGGCAAGGGTGGAGAAAGAGGGAGGTGGGTGAGGGGAGGGGGACAGCAATGTGAGGGTCCCATGTGGAAGCAGTCTGGCACCGTCTGGACCGCTGATTAAGCTCTATTCAGAACCAAATTGGCAGCAGCGAGGTCCCCGGATATGACAGACTGGTCATACTCCGTCTTGTAAGTCTCCCTTCTCCCATCCTACCCTCTCTCTCCATACCCTTTTTTTGGGGGGGGGGGGATTTGGGTTGGGTTGGGTTGGGTTGTGTGTGTGGTGTGTGTGTGTGTGTGTATGTGTTGTGTTGTGTTTTTTGTTGTTGTTTGTTCTTGTGTTTTTGTTGCGTTGGTGTGTGTGTTTCTGTGTTTCTGTGTGACATTACACACACACAAACATTATATATCAGATATATAATATAATATATATATATATATACAAAATAACATATATAAAATATATAGATAGATATGTATAGATTTTAATACAATATATAGATATTATATATAAAATATGATTAACTAAATATATATATATAATTACATATAATAACTATATATACAGTAATATATGTACAGCATACATGAACAACATGCCCACATGCACAACAACAATAAATAGATAGATAGATAAATAGCTAGAAAGATAGATAGATAGATAGATAGATAGATAGATAGATAATAGATAGTAATAGATAGATAGATAGATAGATAATAGATAGATAGATAGATGCATGAGCATACATACAATACATAATACATACTAGTACGTACATACATACATACATACATACATAATACATACATACATACATACAGACATACATATACAACATACAACAACATACAACATACACACATACAACATACACATACATACATATCTGAAGAATACATTTTCAATAACCATACATAAACATTAGATCACCCAAAGGTAATACCTTCGTTGTGGGAGGGCGTAGACCATGTGCATGTTCATGACACGGCAAACGCTCACACCGTAAGCGTAATGCACTCAACGCCACCTCATCGAACCACATCAAGCCATATACTAGGCCAATGTTATGCAATGCCAAATAATTCACCAGAGAATGCATGCCTGAATAATGCATGCAGTGCAAGACAATGCACCAGACTTGCGTAACCATACTGAAGAAAAGGGTGTGATATGGTATGCAAAGTCAACACAACCAACACACGCCATAGCACATCTTCCTACAGCCACAGTGCTTCCCTACACAATACTGGCATGGAACGGAAAGTAAAAACAAACCTGATTTTTTTTCGTTTAGATATTATGCCTGAACCTATACTACAGTTCTCTAAATAATTCAGAGTCTGTTGGGTTGAATGATACAAAAGCAGACTGATGAGACATGTATGGCGTTTTTTTTAAATCGATTTATTTGATAACAACCCCGACATACGATCCAAAGCAACGAGTTGCTTCACCACATTTTGATTATCAGGTCGTAGTAGATGAGAAGTCTCTTCAGAAATTGGCAGTTTTGTATCATTCTGATTTTTAAAAAAAATATCTGTAATATAATGTAAGAAATCACACACGCACGCACGTACACACGACACCACGCAACGCACGCACGCGCGCCCGCACCACCACCACACACACACACACACACACACACACACACACACACACACACACACACACACACACACACACACGGTTACAACCGAAAAAATAAGACCAAACTCTCAATTGGAATCTGCAGGAAAAAGAAAAGTGAGGGATCAAAGACTAGACAAAGGTATTGATGATTCACGGGGATGGATGGTCTAGAGGTACACACCTGCCTAGAAAGTGTTAAGTCCGGATCGAAGTATGCGGTGGTTGATCCCCGTTTGGGCCCGAAACTTTCCCACCATCCATTAGACCATGAGTGGGTGGTCTAGGTGTCAGGTCTTTCGGATCCAAGATAAACCGAGGTCTTGTGTGTTACACATAATTATTAAGCGCATGTAAAAGAACCCACGGCAAAAGAGAGTTCGTTCCTGGCAAAATTCTGTAGAGAAAAAGCCACACTGATAGGAAAACAATTACAGCTGCAGAAAAAAAAGAAGAACAAAAAATAATGGGTGTGCTGCTCTTGTGGCGACGCGCTCTCCCCGGTGAGAGCAGCCGGAATTTCACAAGAGAAATCTGCTGTGGGTTTAGGTGGTATAAATTATTAAAAGTAAATAAATAAATAATCTAGCTACATCACCCCTAACTTATCATCCAGCAAAGTCCACTCTACAACACACACACAACACGACTACAGCGCATACATGCATGCAATGCATATCCCCGCACTATGTCGCCCCCTCCTCCTCTCCCCCATCCTCCCCAACTCTAAACCTTCATTGAGAGATCTTCAAGAGAAAAGCAGTAGCAGGCAGGAAAGGAAGGAAGGAAGGAAGAAAAGGAAGGGGACACGTGGATGTTAATCCTGCTGGATAGGAAGCAGGACGAAGGTGAATAAATGAAATGAAGAGAAAAAAAAAGAAAGAAAGAAGACCGACACGGGCAGGAGGCCCTGGGGGGGATCAAAGACCTGCACACAATATCCCCTCACCTCACCACACCGCTAGCTAGCTAGGCCTACACTACGCCGTGAGCCTGGGCCCAGGCTGCTGCCCGCACGCCGCTCTGTCCTATCCCTGTCCTCTGTGCTTATCAGGCTCCGCTATCTCAACGGGGTCTTCCAGCTGTCAGATTGTCAAAACACGGGCGGGGCTCTTCAAAGGGCGGTAGCGCGCGCTACCACTTTCCTAAGCCGATAACTACAACAGGGACAGGGAGCGAGAGCGGGGCTCGTTAGCATCTTGTTGAGCAAAACTGGGGTGATTAGGACTCGTTGAAGGAGAGGGGGATCCCTCCTCTTTGCTGATAGACCAGCCTCCTCCTTTCCTTCTCCCTCTCTCTCTCTTCTCTCATCACTGCTACTATGTATACCTGAGATTGTCTGGAGTGTAACGTGTTTGTGTAGGGTGATAACCCACGCGCCTCATCATCGGTGAGGAGGGGAGAGATGACTGCATGGAAGAAGTCAGAAACAGCAGGAGTTCTGGGCAACCCAGTCATGTCTTGGATGGACGGGTGGGGGGTATCCATTGTCAGACCTTCTTCTCCTCTGAGAACCCGTGACAGGCTTTGAAAGAGATGAAGTCACTGACCATGTTTACTGTGGGCTTAGAGCTAATGAAAAATCATATCGCAATAGTCCGAGAAGGTCACTCAGAACATTTAAGTATTCTTCTCGATCAGCTTTGCAGGTATTCAGTATACTGCCGGTGATCTGGTGCAAGACGATGTCTGAAGCTGTTTTGAATGTCCAAAATGTTCAGTCGTGCATCATCACCAAAACCATAAAAAAAACGCACTAAACAAATGCCTAAAATAACCAATTTAGCTGCCAAACTAAATCAGTCAAATATATTGTTTCAGTATGCCATAAGTTATTTGCTTGTTATTTCTCTCAATTTGTGTAGATTGTTATGTATAAATATTCATGTTTTCTGATAAAGATCTGCTCAAATCAAAAATCCATATCACAAAATCGTTAAAAAGAGTTGCAAAGAAGCAACAGAATATAGAATTCTAAAGACCAAAACTCATGTGCCTAAGTGAAAAGCCTGATGGTGCTTGTTGATTATTCTACTACTCGTTTAGATGACAGAAGTAGGTTTGAATTTTCTGACAAACATTTCGTTTTGGAGAGAGAGAGAGAGAGGAGAGAGAGAGAGGAGAGAGAGAGAGAGAGAGAGAGAGAGAGAGAGAGAGAGAGAGAGAGAGAGAGAGAGAGAGAGAGAGAAGAGAGAGAGAGAGAGAGAGAGAGAGAGAGAGAGAGAGAGAAGAGGACAGACAGGAGTCAGAGACAGAGGACAGAAGATAGGACAGAGAGTGAGACAGAGAGTCTGACAGACAGAGAAGACACGACAAGAGACAGATACCAGAAAGACAGACGACCACAGACAGAGGACGGACGGACATACAGTGACAGAGCATCATATTAAAGACACAGACACACAGAGACAGACGCAAGAGTTCGTTCAGTCAAACGAGAAAACCTCAACACTTTATAACCCCAAAACTTCCACAGGCCACTTTTAACCCCTCCACTAATTACGCAGAATCCCCCATCAAAAGCAAACAGCCGCCTTATCAAGCCAGCCCCTTAGGGGCCTGAAAGAGACCCAGTGACAGGCATTGTCAGTCAGGATCCCGCTATCACCCCTCTCCCCTGTCCGGCCCAGAGGGCGACCCGAACCAATCTCGCCCGGTCCATAGGCCATCTTGGAAACGAAGGCACCACGAGGAGACGGCGGCTCTTTGGGTCTAAGACTTGCATTGTGTTGAAAGAGAGAGGCATTACAGGTGGCATGCCTGTGTTGGGCTCCAGTTAAAAACAATGATTTTAAAAACTGCAGCAGGGAAGAGGGAGAAGGTGGTGGTGGTGGTGGTGGGGGGGGGGTATGGTGGGTGTGTCAAGGTTTGTGAGAACGAGGGTAGGAGATGAATGATTGTGGTTGTGTGAGTGTGGTGTGTACATGTTTAAAAGGAGTGCACATAGATGGCTTGGGAACAGGTGACAAATTTACAAAACTGCATACACACGGGGACTGGATGTACAAAAAACACATGATTGCTTATTTTGATATCCTTGATGTAAAAGAATAAATGAATGAACGAACGAATGAATGAATGAATGAATGAATGAATGAATGAATGAATGAATGAATGAATGAATGAAGTTTGTTTTAAACATGTTTCATTTGTGAGGAATTTGTGCACATTTTTCAGTAATAGAACCTGTATCAACAAGTTGTTAGCTTTTCTTGAGCTAATGCAAAATATACAGGGAAAACACATGTTAAGAAACACAGAATCTGTTAAGATTAAGTGGTAAACAAAATTGTTTATAGATTCATTTATCAATTTATCTACCCTTTAACACGTCAGTTAGCCGGGTTTTTTTCTAGCTAAAATCGAATTCTCTTGCATTTTTGAAATAAGTTATTATTGAATTAATCGCTAAGAGCTTCTGATGTCTTCTGGTTTAATGATCATATAAAACAAAATAACACAAAAAGTGCAAAACACTGGCACGTTACATGCACGACAGATTCGCTAAAGCCACAATAGCATTCTAGATTATTTTATGCAAGGTTCGAGTCCGGTCGAGGAAATTTTCTTCCTGGAGTTAACATCAGTGCTGACTCCACTCTCCCCAAAAGTCCTTCGGATGAGACTTTAAACCGAGACCCCGTGTGCGAACGCACGCAGAACATCTTGCGCGCACGTTAAATCCTGTTCCGCTTTTCGTAAGAGTAGGCCATCGTGTGCCGGTGGGAACAGATGACAATATTTACAAAACTGCATACACACGGGGCCGGATGAAAAAAAGCACATGATTGCTTATTCTGTTATCCTCGATATAAAAGAATATAAAAAGAATAAATAAATAAATATGCAAAAGATACTATCCACAATGCATGGGACAAAGAAAAGGCAAACCTGCAGACTGACTAGACTCTATCAGCTAACAAGCAGAGAGAATCAAAACCTGCGGCATCATGGCTTTTGAAAAAAGAGTATGTATAAGATCACAATTCTGAGAGAAAGGCAGAATTGAAATTATAAACAAAATGCATACTGGTAGGAACAGGCGCCATTACCAATGAGAATGAAGCCCCCCTTTTTTGTGAAATTGCAAGACTGATGAAATGGGACTTATGTTACGTGCAAGAATTTAACATACATCAATGACACTTTGAACCTAGGTAAAAACAACAGGGCAAATTATATCCACGAAATTTAAGGGGTACAAGGTGATCTTCTCATTGTTATAATAACAAATATCTATCTTTGACCACAAAATGTCACCTTACTTTGATTTTCCATCATGTCACGTGGTGTCATATTACCAGAACGAGGTCTGATCGTAGGGAACGATCGTGCTCCCTCTTTCGGAGTTGGCATTCGCGTGTAGTTTTACGCACGGTAGATATACGGAGATAAAAGGACGCGTGAGAGAGGGAGAAAGAACTAGATGGAGGGAAGATATGGGATGGGTAAAGAGTTTACCTTCGCCCAAACTTGCCTTCTCGCACGCACATCGTTCCCTTGTTAGATCCACCAATATTTGACTAATCTTACCTGCCATGGGGAGCTTTCTTTTTTCTTTTCCTTTTTTTTTTTTTAAACAAAACCTTACTTCACAAAGTGTGTTAAGCTTTGTTCTTTTCCGAAGAAACTGGACGTGACGTGCTTTTCTCTCTTATCTTACAAGGGAGAAGAAAAGGAAAGTCATATGTCTTGTTTTTTTTACTTTTTACCTTATATTTTTAAAACAATTCGTGTTGTGGTTTTTTTTCATGCTTTTGACTATAAAAGTCCGTGTGTGTGTGTGTGTGTGTGTGTGTGTGTGTGTGTGTGTGTGTGTGTGTGTGTGTGTGTGTGTGTGTGTGTGTGTATGTGTGTGTGTGTGTGTGTGTGTGTGTGTGTGTGTGTGTGTGTGTGTGTGTGTGTGTGTGTGTGTGTGTGTGTGTGTGATTACGTTTCCCCAAAGTACAGTTCAAAGTTTTCTATTGGTACATCCATAGATTCCAAATGATTTTCATCAGATTTATGTGAAAGTGCCTGTATACATACATACATACATACATACATACATACATACATACATACATACATGCATGCATGCATGCATGCATGCATGCATGCATGCATGCATACATACATACATACATACATACATACATACATACATACATACATACATACATACATACATACATACATAGACACACACACACATAGAGTCTATATATATATATATATATATATATATATATATATATATTATATATATGTGTGTGTGTGTGTGTGTGTGTGTGTGTGTGTGTGTGTGTGTGTGTGTGTGTGTGTGTGTGTACACTTTGAGCAGAAGCAAGCTTGCAAATACACACCAGTCTAAGAACCTGCACATTCTCTTTGTCTCAACAAGCAACAGAGTTCACTCGATCCTCAGGTCAATCGTTCAGTACCAATACCCTCCAAAAGCTTTTGACACCTTACAAGTCCAAAGGACCTTTAATACCGCACCCACTTCCCCACATTCACATTCTTGTCAGAAAAGAGGGGAAAGATATGAAGGATCACGTGAATCAATAATAGATTTTGTTCATGATAAATAGAAATTTTCGAATTAAAAAAATGAAGGAATATTTCACCGTTTCAACCTTTAAGCAAAATTGAAACAAAAAAAAACAACTTACGGCTGGTAAGTAAATGATAACAATTTTATTAACTTGGTTCGGCACATTTTAAACGTGTGTGTATAATACAAAAATATATTCTACCCTGAGTATAACCTTGTATACTTGTCAGAAGCAAATTCTTAATGCTTCTTACTTACTTTTAACACCTTTCTTCTAACAGCAAAAGAAGCAAGCATTAAGTACTATTTCTTCTGGACATGTACTGTGGACAAGTCATACAATAAACATCCCCCCCTGGCTGCCTTATAACTAATTTAATGAAAAACCGAGCACTGCAACTCCAAGAGATCGGAGCCTACCCACTGATGCACACTGCAATACTGACTGTTCCTTCGCCTCTTTGAACTGTATCCTTGCCACTCTCTTTCTGTCTCAGCATAAAGGTAAAGGTGTCCCATAACGTAGGTGGTCGTAGGGGAGCGAGGCATCAGAGACCTCAGCTTCTCTAGGGGCCAGCATATTGAGGGCGGCGCCCATCTCCTCTCCCTCGCTGCTTTACCTTCCCTGACCCTAAGAAGGCAGGTACCCATTTACAACTGGGGGGACTGTACTGAAGCCAAGGCGCGCAAACTGTCATCCATCCAACTAGTAACCACGCTCGAAGCTGCTTAACTTTGACTAGGGGAAAACGAGTGCTCTGACCACTGAGCTATCCCGCATATAACAGCAAATGTCCCAAACAGGATGGCCCAGGAGAACGTTAAGCCCTAGGTAAATTTCTTTCTGTAGAACAGATGGAAGAGTTGTCATACACAAGGATGCTTCTTTCTTTAGTCATTATGGGAACACTCAACAATAAAAATAAGCATAAACCCTCACAAAATCATTCTTTTCGTGATAAAAAAAAACACGTAAAAAAAAGTCACATGGTGACATTACAACTCTAGAAATCCTTCACAAACCTGTCATGCTTTGATACTAGATCTATATACTGGCTGACTGACCTAAAATGTGGAAAACAAACAAAAAAAAACTTTTCCGCAATTCATCTTGGTGATTGAAGCTAGTACTTTAAATCAGTAATGATAAATCAAGGATGAAAAACCTTTCTTTTAAAGTCAAGAACAGAGCCTGTCTCTTGACACTCACATACTTCCATATCTACCCCCTGTCCTTGTTCCCCGAATAGGGAACGGGTGTGAGTGCACATGGGTGCATAGCGTGTGAAAATCCCATCGTCAAGTGTTTTACCTAGCTCTGTTGACCAGAACTCCTGTTTTACGTTGTGACACCAACCTCTAGCCACCTAGTGTAGAGCAGGAAGGCAGGAGTGGGGTAACGGGGAGGAGGAGGAGGGGGAGAGGAGAGGAGGGGGGGGGGGGGGGGCAAGCAAGACTAAGAAGTAAGTAGGGACGGTGACATGGTGGCAGAGCAGTTAAACTGTCGCCAAGCAGGCAAGAAGTTTGTGTCTTGATTTTCTCCCTCAGTTTCTCAGGTTGTGAGGGCATTGCACTGAATTTTTGTTTTTAAGGTGTGTCTGAGCACATTATGCCTGGCGGAGCCCATTTCTCTGTAGATACAACGTGCATGCTTGGTATGTTTGTGTTATCCATACCACCAGACTTCTTAGGTGGCTGGCCAACTCATCAACAAAAAGTGAAGACTCGATTTTACTACTCTGTTTTCGTAAGATCTGAGTTCGATTTTCTTACCACTAGGCTAACCTTTCTCCATCCCCCCCCCACCCACCTATACACACATACCAAATCAACGCTTACTCAATGTACCATCTGAACATAAAAAAATTGACTTTGACCCCTGTCCTCAATGGTTTGTGTTTAGCACTGTCCAAACATCATCAGTAATGATGAATTTCGAATTTCGAGTATCTAATATCATTTTGTCGTTTGAAGATAAGGAAAAGAAGAAATTGAATACAGTGAAAAAAACTGACACATCCAAGAGTATCTCCCAAAACCATCCTTTGTTTAAATGTGGCACATACTGGAATAAATACACCATCCTTTCTTGATTTGACTACATGATCGATAACATGTGTACACATTGATGGTTCGATCACCTTCTGGTCAGAGATAGAAAAACATAATATTGTAGATTTTATTTTTAGGACTGATATCATTCAACAAAACATAGAACGAACGAACGACAGTGCGTTCATTATTCACTGCCATTTCTGTGCTTCCACAGATTATTATTTTTTATCCCTCCCCCCTCAGTCCTCTGGGTGAAATGAAAAGCAGTTAGATGGTTTTCCAGTCACTACTTCACACAATTACATGGCCGCGCGCCCTGCTCTGTCTGTCTGTCATTCTGCATCGGGTCCATGGTCTTCGGGGTCTGTTTTTCACAGTTCAGTGACTGTGACACACGGCTTGTGCCTGCTTCATCCCCCATGACAATTTGGTAATGACAAAAAGCCTGCGTTCTGACGAGTTCTAAATGAATACCAGACATGATGATTACGTTCCAGTTGATGATAAAGGTGTGGTTGTGTTTTGTAGGGCAGTGGTACACTGATTTTTTTTTTACCCCTGCCCTAAAATGGTTATTTTTCTGGTTACGGGACTGTCCATTCTGTTTTGCTATTATTATTATTTTTTTTATTTTTTTATTGTTTGTTTTTATGTTATTTTTATCTATTATTATTACTATCATCATCATCATTGCCGTTTCGTTTATTTTTTCATCTCCATCTTTCATCATCACATCTCTTTACCATCACACATCACCCATCATCCATCATCACCATCCACACCATCATCCACCACATCATCGCGTTGTTGTTTCATTTTTTTTTTATTTTTGTTTGTTGTTTATGTGTTGTTTTAGTTGTGGTTTCTGGCATATACGCGGCAAATTGTTCGTCTTTTTTGTATGCTAGTTTCTGTACTCACTAGTTTACTTCTGGATATTGACAAAATGTTCTGGTTAGTTGCGTGCATTAAATAGCTCTGTTTATCATCATGTCATATTGAATAATGTCATCAGTGTGTGGTGTGTGTAGGTGTGTGTTTGCGTGTAGATGTGTGTGTGCTGCGTGGTGTGTGTGTGGTGTGTTGTGTGTGTGTGTGTGTGTCCGCGCGCGCGCGTGTCGTAGTGTGTGTGTGTGTGTGTGTCCGCGCGCGCGAGTGTAAGTTGTGGTGTGTGTGTGTGTTGGTGGGTGTGTGTGTGTGTGTGTGTGCGCGCGCGCGCATGTAAGTGTGTGTGCGTGCGTAAATGCAAGCTTGATATCATAACAGTTTCGAAGTTTATACTACTATAAGCTACGCCATGGTTCCACGACACCACGGGGTTATAACACTTGGTCATATTCACTGCTGTTACGCTGTAATGACTGACAACCTTGCGGTCACGTTAACTGAAATTCCTCTCTCTGTAGTCTTGCGTTTCCTAGAGCCGAAAGCTTTACTTTGGCATGTCCTAGCTGGAACCTCACGGGTCGAAGTTTTCCTTCACTCTATGAGTCTCTCTGCGCCAGTTACAAGACTCACTCTTCCTCTGCTGAGACAAAATGCACTGGAAGAAGTAAGGAAATAGCTGTGTGAATCAACATTGAAAGGGTGGCGCTGACTTGTGGCGACGTGGCTTTTTCCCCTTAAAAAGAGTAGACTGACATTAGAATACGATACAAAAGAAGTTTTCGCTTTAATTCAACTTTGTCTTCTTGCCTTTTTGAAAATGTCTGGACAGGAGTTCAGTCTCTTGAATGAAAATGGAATGTGAGACACAGATCCAGTTTCTTGGTAAAATCAACCTGAGACTGGATCAGTCTCTTGAAAATGATGACACTAACTTTGAAAAACTTTTTTTCACTGCCAATACTTGAGAAACGAACGCATGCTCTTGCTGTGCTACAAAAGTGAAGAAGGTATAGTAAAACCCTCCAGAAATGGCCATGTAGCGCTAAGCCTTGGGCTGGTGACTGGACGAATCGCTCCAATCACTTACCTACACAGCTCAGCTTTCACTGTTGTTTTTTTTTCAACATCCAGGCCACGTAGTTCCAATAAAAAAGCCACTCTCTATACTTTTATGTTTCCGAGCGGTATAGCCATGTACTTTGCCTGGACTTCAAAGGCCGTGGTCTCTCTTTCTGTCTGTCCTTTGACTCTTTTGTCTGGCAAGTTACGAGGCTATACTATTTCCTAAAGTCTCGTCTGCAACCTTATGTCTTGATGACTGTCCTGTACATACCGCTTGATAGCACTGACATGGGATCATCCTTTTGAAAACAGAGGAAGAAAAGAACGCAATGATGCATAAAGGTGATATATAAGAGAAAACTAATTTGGGGGGGATAGTTCTTTTATCTTATATTAGGATTTCTGGAAGGCGTTCCATCTATTTTGTCCTTTACTTTATAGGAGGTTATTTTTTTAAAAAAAAAAAAATAACGACACACGTTCGGAAGAATGTGAAACAAAATGATTTGAATATCAAACAATATGGAAAACAAATTGAGTGAACACACACACACATACACCCCACACACGCAGGACACACACGCAACAGGTTATGCAGTAGATCTATATCCCAAAGTTTTTAATGAAATTACTAAAGTTATGCAATCTATCCAATGTTTTGAATGAAACTACTTAATTTTAAAAAGAAAACTACGTAATTTATGCAATCTATCCCAAAGTGTTTTAAGTGGTTTTTTTTAACTTAAGTTATGCAGTCTACCAAGATTCCTGATTTCCTGATACATTCACACGTCCAAGCTTTTTAGGAAAAAGAGTATGAGAACTCATGACCAAAACACCATTTTCACCAAAACATCATTGTTCCGGAATCATTTGTTCTCCCACCATGGGGATGCCAAGGGGTCTGTCAGTATCAACAGCATCCCCACCTTCTGGAAAATCTCTGCTAGAAATTCCCTCTATTCATTTCTTCATGTTTTTACACCACTTAAAGCCATGGCAGATTTCTTTACCTGAAATTTGGGCTCCTCTCCTTGGGGAGAGTGCGTAGCCACAAGAGCAGCGCCACCCATTCTTTTCTTTTCTTTTCCTATCTGCAGCTGTATATTTGTTTCAATCCCTATCTTCATTTCTGCTTTATTCTTTTTCTTCTTGTCACCTCCTTTTTGTCTATGTTCTGCCTCCTAGGTCCATACTCTTGCCTTTTTTCTAGAAAGACTGAAAAAGATAGCAATTCTCTCCCATGTCGAAGTCGGATGTGGTTGGCCTCCCTTGTATGGCGCTCAACGCATTTTCGCTCATATAACAGACACCTGTGGTTACTGTCTGACTGAGCGTCCGACAAGAAAGAAGAAGAAGAAAAGACGGATGGACAGGAATATCAGAAGTGCACTGGACAAAAAAAATCTACTCAGGTGTGCCCATGGCCAACACCACGTCACACCTGGCTGATAACAGCTCAATCTCACCTGCAACGGTCACGCCTCAAATGCCGCAGCTAGATCTAGTCACCCTCGCGAACACGGCAAATCAAATTCCTCTTTCTCTTCGGCCTCAGTCCATGGGACATGACCTTGGCTGGACATCAAAGACGGGGAGGGAGGGAGTCCCTTTTCCACTCTTTGAGTCTTTTGTCCAGCGAGTTACAATGCCGTGTTTTCTGCGGTGGGTGAGAACGGTCGTGATCTCCAGCAGTGCTTTGGGTGATTGTTTTTCTTTATCTTTTCCCCATTGATGACATGCGGAGATCATCGTTTTGAATCACAATGGTGAACAGCACAAAAAAAGGTTAATGAAAAAACAACAATATTGGCCGGTCCTGAGTAGTGAATCATTCTGGTCTTGTTCAGGGGCTTCTTGTTTGAAGCAGTTGTGATTGTTGTTTTTTTCTTTCAGTAAAACGTCAAAATTGGGTGTAAACTGGTAAGAGAGAGAGAGAGAGAGAGAGAGAGAGAGAGAGAGAGAGAGAGAGAGAGAGAGAGAGAGAGAGAGAGAGAGAGAAGAGAGAGAGAGAGAGAGAGAGAATACGAAATTTTATTTACAGAAGGTAATAGATTAAGTACAATGACTTTTTTTCATCCAGCCTCTAAAAGGAATAAGTAGAAACACCAAAACACAAGCAATATGTTGAAAAAGACAAAAAGAATAGATGGAAAGAAAAACAGTAAAGGAAACGACAAGAAGAGAATAAAGAGAGAGAGAACACACACAAACTAACTTTTTTATATAAAATATTCACATGTTTCTTTATTCATAGTGAATATCAAAACACACTTCACTAGTTTAGCTGACAACAGTGACTCTCCTAAAAAAAACAAACCCTTGAAGAACACCCTTCAAAAGACTTCATGTATATTTTGGAAATAACGTCTTACAACTTGCAACAGTAAAAGCTCTCTTCTTTTCATGTAAGGGGGTTGGAGGAATCAAAATACCAAATTGTAAACAAAATATATCAAACAGTTGATGCAATCTGCCCAGGTTTCTGATCCACTCACAGACATGGCCAGGATCTCTGCAGACAGAGGCAAGACTAGAAATACACCAAAATTACCATTCATAAGATTTTGCTCACTAGCAAAACAGGGATGGAAACATAAGAAATGAGAACTGCTACTACATCTGTCTCCTTCTAGCTTGATTTGAATATCTGATTCAGTTTTCTTTTTCCACGTGGTTGTTTTTATACTTAAACAAACTTCTTAAAACAAAAAAGAATCCTTTGTATGCCAAGGTGAAATTTTGTTTTTCGTCAGAGGTTAAACAGTAAACTTGTACAACCTGTTTCTGCCTGGTTGCTTGCTTACTTGTTCGTTTTGCTAGCTTGTACAAATCTTAAGACATCTGTGAACATTTTCAAAATGAAATCATCCTCATCAAGGACAAAGGTTAAACCTATAGTTTGGTGTTTCCTTAAATCTATAGACACATATTTGTCCACTTGCTTGCTTACTTGGCTTGTTAACAGTCATAGGAAGCATGTGATGATTCACCAACAGAAAGTCATCCTTGTCAAAAAGCAAAGCAGTATAAACTTATACAGTTTTCCTTATCTATATAACATATACAGCATTCTTATTGGCCTACCAGCTTACTTGAATCTCACTTGTTTGCTCTATTAATTGGTTTGCTCGTTTAATTGGTTGGCTTGTAGGCGACTTTCAAAACGATTGTGTGATCATAGCAGTCCATGTTAGTTCTGATCCCTATCTCAAACAACTCCCTGACCGCAGCCACACTAACTGATGGACAGAGATAGCAGAAGTGCACTGGACAAAAATCTACTCAGGTGTGCCCATGGCCACACCACGTCACACCTGGCTGATAACGGCTCAATCCCACCTGCATCAGTCATGCCTCAACTGCCGCAGTCACCCTTGTGATCACAGCAAGTCAAACCTCATCCCCCACCCCCACCCTCAATACCCCCAACCCCTGTGTGTGTGCGTGTGTGTTGTGTGTGTGTGTTGTGTGTGTGGTTGTGTGTGTGTGTGTGGTGTGTGTGTGTGTGTGTGTGTGTGTGTGTGTGTGTGTGTGTGTGTGTGTGTGTGTGCGTGTGTGTGGTGGTTGTTGTGTGGTGGTGTGTGTGTGTGTGTGTGTGTGTGTGTGGTGTGGTGTGTGTGTTGTGTGTGTGTGTGTGTGTGGTGTGTGTGTGTGTGTGTGTGTGTGTGTGTGTGTGTGTGTGTGTGTGTGGTGTGTGTGGGGTGTGTGTGTGTGTGTGTGTGTGTGTGTACGGTCCATTGACATGGCCTTGACAGGACTTCAAAGGCTCGAGAGTCCCTTTCCGCTCTTTGAGTCTTTTGTCTGGCACCTTACGAGACTGCCTGCGTTTCCCCCGGTAGTGAAAAAAAAGCAGGGGATCTCAGTGCTTCGGCCATTGTCCTCTTACCTTTTTAACTGCTCCGACCATAGATCATCCTTTTGAACACAACGGTGAAGGAAAACAAAATGCTGATGAGAAATAAACAAGATAGTGGATCCGTTTGTGGAGAGCAGTTCTGCTGCCTTTTTCTGGGATTCTTTCATAACCGTTCTACCGTGGGTTTTTTTCTGTTTTTTTGTTGTTGTAACGCAGTACAACGGGACTTGCCTTAAAATAATAAACAGGACTGATTTGTTTTTCTTTCTCTTCTTGTCTCTCTGTCTCTCTCTCTGTCTCTCTTGTCTCTCTGTCTCTCTCTCTGTCTCTCTGTCTTCTCTGTCCTCTCTCTGTCTGTCTGTCTGTCTGTCTGTCTGTCTTCGTCTTCTCTCTCTCTCTCTCTCTCTCTCTCTCTCTCTCTCTCTCTCTCTCTCTCTCTCTCTCTCTTTCTCTCTGGTTGCTAATATATAACCAGAAGATTGTTTCACGATAATTTTATCATCTATTTTACACCTGGAGAGTTACCATATCCCTATTCTCTCCAATAACCTTGTCCTGCAATTGAGCATGAAATCCACGAAACACGAGGCAATACCTAGTTTTGATGCAAGGAGGGGGATTTAATTTGCTGCTCTAAGAATGAAATTACTTGGTTTTCAAGTAGATAGAAAATTCAGTTTAATATAATAAGCAATGCAAATAATGAATAAGTACAAAAACAAACATGAAAATAAGAGAGCAAATGATAATACTGAAACTGAAAACGGTGTTGTCAAGTTTAAAACTGACCAGTGAAGAAGCACTGTACCAAACCGAGAACATTATCTTTAAGTTAAAAAGTGACTCTTGATAAGGAAAAACATAATCCCAATAACCCCACACCCCAGTCCCCTTTATCATCTGTGCAACTTGAAAAAAGTGATGGAGAAAATAGAGGAAAAATAACAAAGAAAATCTCTTAGTACACAGGGAGTTAAATTTAAAATATTCCGTTTGGTCATTATAGGGATCATTAGCTGCATTGTGAATAATGATATTGTATTTGAGCGCTATACAAGCCACTAGCTTGTTTTTGCTGTGCTGATAATGTTCTTTCTGTTATATTAATTTGGTCCCTTGTAAATGCATGAATAAACGCACAACTAAAACCCAAATACTCAGTTTTTTTCCTATTATTCATCTCAGTCTGACTGTTTGGCACTTTTATTGCATTTTAGAACCATTTTCTTCACGAAGCTGCCTGATTAAACAATAGTGTTTCGCAAAGTCACACTTTTGAAAAATATACGACCATCGCAGAATCAGATTATTACAGAAAACTACCTACTATGACAAAGGCTTCAAGGAATTAAGCAAGCGGTAACCACACACACACCACACCACACACACACACACACACACACACACACACCACACACACCACACACACACACACACACACACACTACAAAACCGAGGAATGCTGACCAAAAAAACAAGCGAGGCGTGCCTACGGTCTCATGTCACACCTCGCTGATAAACGGCTCAATCCCACCTGCCCTGGTTCTGCTTAAGCGACCGGTACCCCCGGACTCTGAGGCAAATCAAATTCCTCTCTCTGTGCCGTTTCGTTTCCTGGCCGCTTGGACATGTCTTTGGTCTCACTTCAAAGGCCAGACGGTCCCTTTCCGCTCCCTGAGTCTCTTGTCCGGCTAGTCAGCGGGGCTTGGGAGTCCTGCAGTGAGCCTAGTCCCGCCTGTGTATTGTTGGGCTTAGTGTCTCTTAGCCAGCGTCTGACAGTACTGACACAACGTCTGTCTTCCTTTTGGAAGCAACAGGAAACCATAATGAGAAATAAACAGTCATTTTCTTTTGAGTGGGGGGAGAAGGTGATTTATCTTGTTTTTTTGTTGGGGGGGGAGATTTTTTTTTGAAAGCTAATTGTGAGTGAATCAGTCTATTTCTTTCTTTTTTTTGTTGTTGCTCTCTTGCTCTCTCTGTCTCTCTGTCTCTCTGTCTCTTCTCTCTCTCTCTCTCTCTCTCTCTCTCTCTCTCTCTCTCTCCCCCCCCCCT
>CM060335.1:19205274-19210274 GCA_030674155.1 Stramonita haemastoma | reverse complement strand
CAAAGCAACAAAATCAAGGACACAGGAAATGGGGTGTGGGGGAAGTAGTCAAAATGGAATTTTGTGTGTGTGCCGCGCGCGCGCGCGCGTGTGTGTGTGTTGTGTGTGCGTGCGTGCGCGTGCGTGTGTGTATGTGTGTGAGTGAGTGTGTGTGTATGTGTGTGCGCATGCACATATAATGTGTGTGTGTGTATGCATGCACATATATGTGTGAGTGCATGTGTGTGTGTGAGTGTGAGAGAGAGAGTGTGTGTATGTGTGTGTGTGCGCGTGCGTGCGCGCGCGTGTGTGTGCGGGTTTGTGCGTGCGTGCCTACGTCCATGTGTAAGTTCCCGCGCGCGAGCGCATGTGTGTATGCGTGTGTTTGTCTGTGTGTTTGTGTGTGTGTGTGTACGCGTGCGCATGTGTGTATGCGTGTGTTGAACTGTCTGTGTGTATATGCGTGTGTTTGTGTGTGTGTGTGTGTGAGTACGCGTGTGTGTATACGCGTGTTTGACTTTCTGTGTGTACGCGTACGCGTGCGTGTGTAGAGTAAAATATTCCCTTTTCTTCCCACAGAAGGCATCCGCTTTGCATTTGCATTAATTTCGGCCCATAAAGTGTCACCTTCTGTCCCCATCTCTCCCTACGACCAAAGCAAGGCCTGTCTGCGCAGGAAGCTACCCCTGGGACACAGAACAGCTCTCTGGGCCTCTGTTCCTTCTGTCCCGAAGCGCTATTGCTAGGAGAGGGGGGGGGGGGGGTCAAACGGCCGCAGTACAGGGACGGAGGGGCCACATGGTGGTGTGTCAACATACACTGTTTATTCGCCGTGACTCCAGGTTCGTTCCCCGTCTTGGAGCTTTTCGGGGTCCCATCCGACCACTGTACGTAGTCCTGTACCCATCCCGCCCTCCCTCCCTCCGTCCCCATCCTGTTACTTTACCCCCTTCCCCCCTCCCTCCCCTCCCCCCCCCCCCCCCTCTCTCTCTGTATGTCTCTGTCTTCCTCTCTCTTATTCTCTCTCGCTGTGTCCCTCTCTGTGTGTCTGTCCCTCTGTCTGTCTGTCTGACTATCTCTCTCTCTCTCTCTCTCTCTCTCTCTCTCTCTCTCTCTCTCTCTCTCTCTCTCTCTCTCTCTCTCTCACTCTCTCTCTGTCTGTCCCCATCACTCTCCCTCTTCCTCCTCTTCCTGCTCCCCCCTCCCCTATCCACCCCTTTCAACTACCAGACCCATTCGTCCTACCCCGCTTTCAGCCCAATACAAGCAGCTGTCATATTGCTGACTCTCATTATATAAAATCAGATCTTCGGATGAGCCTATAAACCAAGGACTCGTGTGCGAATGCATGAAGAACATACAGCGCACAGTTAAAAACCTGTCCCGCCTTTCGAAAGAGTAGGACATTTCGTGCCGGTAGGAACGGATGACAAAATCAACCCCCCCCCCCCCCCCCCAATGCACACAGGTGTTGTGTTTAGACATCATTTCTGAAGTCGGAATGCGGCTACCTAAATGGTGTGTGTGTGTGTGTGTGTGTGTGTGTGTGTGTGTGTGTGTGTGTGTGTGTGTGTAGTGTTATGTGTGTGTGGTGTGTGTGTTGGGGGAAGCTCTGGCTAAGGAACAAAAAATATATATTATAAAAGACAAAAATCATCAACCTGATTGCTTTCTTTGGTCTGACTCTTCTTCATGCATTAAGTTACAAAAATTTTATCTTATCTACAGATCCAGCACAGTTCAACCAGTTAGAGGGCACTTTGCAAGACCAATCCACACTTATATCACTGCAATTCTTAATGCTTTTTTTGTAGTCTTACTTCACGAAAACGTTCGCCACAAAAAGGCATAGAAAAACAAAAGTTAGTATTTTGTATTTTTACGCATTTTCAGCAGATATTGTTGTGTTCAAAGTCTGTGATTGTATACCAGTTGCCAAAACATAATTTGTAATGACATTTTAAAAAAATTGCAATTACTTTTTTTTTTTAAATTAAATTGTAATGATTTACTTTGGAGTACGCAATAAGTCGTTGGCTTGTTGAAGCTCACAATGCTTATGTGTATAATAACCATGCTTTTCTGAATAAACATTTTCTTTAAACCAAAAACAAAGTTAGACGTTTCTGCTGTTGTCAATGCCTAAGACCAATGGCACACCATCTGTATAGCACTTTTAGGAAGAGCAGGCCATTGTGTGCTGGTGTAAACGGATGACAAAATTGACAAAACTGCATACACACGAGGACGGGATGTAACAAATCAAATGAGTGCTTATTCCATTATCCTCGAAATAAAAGAATAAATAATAATAATTAAAAAAATAATATTGAACAAAAAAGTAGTGTTGCTTCACAGTCATCGTGTCGTGGCGGCGTTATGTTCATTCATCCTTTAAGTCAGATTGAGTGTGGCGTCACACAAGTAAACATGTTGACTTCATCTATACTAGCTACCTTTTCCAGCAAAAGTATAGATCTACATGTTTTCCTGTTATAAAATGTGGATACTGCCGATAAAATCCCACCCAACATGACTTCAGGAGGAAGGCTGAACATACGCATATCACCACATAGATCTACTACCATTTTACCATTAAATTTTGTTTCCAGCAATAAGGTTTTTATGTTGTTTCTGATTCTCTCACCACCCACCCACCCACTCTTAGCAGTTGTACCCGTTGTTACTTGCAATATGGCGAAGATTTTGTCATTGCTGTTGTTGCTTTGGAGTAGCTAATCCAGGAACCCCCCACCCACACCACCCCCTCAGTCTTTGAACCAATTGTTGCAAAAGATGGTTATGATAATAGAATCAAGAATCCTATTCTTGGCGACTTGTACCACAAACCAACCAATCACAAGTCTGCAGGTAACGAACCAGCGAAATTTATAAGCATAATTTATGCAGATCTCAGGTAATCCGATCGTTAGTATACGTTCAACATATGCTGCCACATGCCCAAACTGGATAAACTGATCAACGGGTGTAGGGTGCGAGCAGGTTCTTGTTTGTTTGTTTGCTTCCATCTTTGCTTGTTTGTTTGCTGCCATATTTGCTTGTTTGTTTGCTTGCATGTTTGTTTCTTTGTTTACTTGCATGTTTGTTTGCTTGTTTGTTTGCATTTCTAGTTTTTGTGTCTCTTTCTTTTGAATAAACGTAACTCTGTATGTTGCAAAGGTCTATTTTGATCACGACATCGGATTGGACAACACCTGACCCAGATTTGTTAAGGTCATGGCAGGATAGGAACCCGCTCGCTCCAACGTCACTGCACTGTCACAAAGGACGAGAGGACAAAGTGACCTAAGTGGTCATAGCGTCCAACTTGCGCTTCTACAATAATAATCTGAAGGGGGGGGGGGGGAGGAGGAGGTTGGAGGGGGGTAGGGTAGAGGGGACGTACAGGGGTGGGGGTAGGATGGGGGGAGGGGTGCTCTAGGCTTTGCTGTGACGTCCGTGTGAGGGAATATCCCTCCTCCCCGCCCCCACTGGAGCAAACACTGGTTCCCTCTTTTTCCATTCTTCTTGGAGTCACTCGGATGAGATGATAAACCAATGTCCCAAAGCTAATGCACGCACACCATCTTGTGCACACACACGTTTAAGAAAAGAAATACTAAATCCCTGCTGCATCTTTTGAGGTAGAGCTAAGCCAGCTTTGGCCGGTGGCATGCAGGACAACACACACACACACACACACACACACACACACACCACACACACACACACACACACACAAACACCACACACACACACACACATACAGACATCCTGCATGCACATGGCCACGTGGAAAAAGGGGGCAGGCCCCGTGCCGAGTTCAAATTTACCTGAGTGAAAAATGCAGCAGTGCCGTACCCCAACAGGATTGCTCAAGGAGCTCAGGGAGAAATCAAATCCGGACACAGGGTGCAAACTCCGCCACAGCTGCAAGCAGCCAGCAACACGCTTCGTTCTGTTCCCTCTGGGGGCGTGGGGGTATAGCAATGACCGCTCCAGGCAGGCAGCCTTTGTGTTGTGTTGTATTGCGTTGCATTGCGCAACACTTCAAGTCACGGCAGATTTCTGTGTAAAATTCGGGCTGCTTTCCCCCTGGGAGAGCGCATTGCTACAAGGGCAGCGTCTACCCTTTTTTTTCATGTCTGCATGAGTATTTTTTGTTTCCCTATCAGTGTGGTTTTTTTTCTCCGCATATTTTTTCGAATTTCCGAGGACAACTAATTTGTTGCCTTGGCTTCTTTTACGTGCGCTGAATGCTTGTTGCACACGGGGCCTCGGTTTTATCGTCTTATCCGAAGGACCATCACCCAGGCAAGCACTTACGGTTTAGTGGGTGGGGGACAGTTCGGGCACGAACAGGGATGGAGCACGAAACACCTCGAACCTGGAAGTTGCTTTCTAGGCAGGTGCGTTACCTCTTGAGTTCAGACACAGATCAGCTGTCAAAGGAATGCTTGTGTGTGGTACATGTCCAACAAAAATGTGACAAGAGTCAGTCCTGTTAACGCAAATCCAACGGTTTCATGTCCGCCATCGCAATATTGTTGTCAAGCGAGGTACTCCTCATGGATGTGCCATGCACTGGGTAGTTAACCTACCATCTTTAATTCAGCGTACCTGCTAGCTAGTATTTAACACCACAGAGAAATGCGGATGACCACAAGTACATATGCCTCAGATAGTGACGGTGGGGGCGAAATCCATCACTATCGTTTTCTTCAAGCAAAGTCCACACTTAATGTACCCTGCATTAGAGTTAACGTATCACCCGAAAACCTGTCTAGCCAGCGTGTAAGATGACAGAAAACAAAAACAAAAACTAAAATTTGCCCTAGACACTGACTGGTGAGGGAGTGATTTCTATTTCAATGACTGGCTGAAGGTAGTAGAACCGCGGGGCCTTAGCTGCCCCGTGTGTCTTGCGAGATACGAACCCTTTTCTCTCTGTGTGCCTTAGTTCCCCAAGGAGAACGGCACTAGCCGAGAAGAATTGTACAGTGTTTCATTTCAGGTAGTGT
>CM060335.1:19195274-19200274 GCA_030674155.1 Stramonita haemastoma | reverse complement strand
AGCTAATACTTATGCCGTACGTTACCGAAGTTACGACTTATTCTCACACTCCACACCTCTAGCTCGGCAAATGCATGCATACTAACCCTGGTTCCCCACACCTTACATAAAAGAAACTGTCGCCTTCTGCCCCTCTCCTGCAAAAGTGGAAGATCGCTCGCTCCTCGCTAAAACGGTCTGGCACCGACCGGGCTTATGTCATCGAACGCACATCGCTCATGTCCTCTTAGCTGCGGACCCCGGCGGCCGAGTCCGTGAATGATTGAGGAGCTGTTACTGGACATTCGCGGGGAGCGCCCGGGTTGCACGTGCACGGCCATTCGCGGCACGTGCGCGTGTGGACAGCTTCGGTGAAGTTGTTGTGGAGGTGGCACCTCATCGGTTTAATGGTGGGTCTTCTAGCTCGTGGATGATGGCGAGTCCCCGTTTGTATGCACTAGGTGACTTTCCAGGAATCGAAAAAAGAGGGGGTTGTTCGTGTGTGTGTGTGGGGGATGTGTGGGTGTGTGTGTGTGTGTGTGTGTGTGTGTGTGTGTGTGTGTGTGTGTGTGTGTGTGTGTGGTGGGTGGGGGGTGTGGGGGGTGTGTGAGTGTGTGTGTGTGTGTGAGTGTGTGTGTGTGTGTGTGTGTGTGTTACACAAGGGCACACAGTTTCCTGGGGTCTAAGCTTCCAGAGTGGTTCCACATCATACCCATATACTTTTTAAATAAACCTTGACCCTTTAAAACATTACAAAGAACAAAAGCAAACAAAAACAAATAACAAAAACAACAAAAAAAACAACCAGAAATGCCTCTCCACAACTTTTTAAACAATACAACTATTCAAGGAGATGAGAAGAGGAACAGATGAAGGATGACGAAGAAGAAGAAGAAGAAGAAGAGAAGGAAGGAAGAAGAAGAAGAAGAAGAAGAAAAGAAGAACAAGAAGAACAAGAAGACACGAAAGAAGAAGAACAAGAAGAACAAGAAAGAGAAGAACAAGAAGAAGAACAAGAAGAAAATTAAAGATATCATACTTAAAATTCATTTACCTAGAGGAAGAAACAAAAAAAACAATACAAAAAATCCATTACACACACCAAAAAGCCACACACAAACAAACAAAAACACACACACACAATATCGACAACTGAAATCAACTCGATATCTTTAGACTTTCCAGGCGGTGTGTCTTTGAATTTTACCCATCTGCAAAATTACCCATCCTCGAACCACCTCTTAAAAAACGTACCCTCTTAACTCTAATATCATGTTACCATCACCAACACTATCACATCCCTATCCTCTCCCTACCCCCATAGCACCGTTTCCCACCTCCTCCTGTCCCTGCCTACGTCACATCAGACCCAGGTTCTGACGATCCCAGGGGAGAGTAAGGGTGTGCCCCTGGTCCTTGCTGACGAGGTTGATTAATTGATAGCGGCCTATTAGCGACCACCGCCCCCCCCACTTGCTTCCCTCCGCCATTAAAGTCTCTCCGCCTTTTACAGCCGTTTGGGGACGTGCTGTATGGTTGGTCTTTCTGTCAAAAGTGATCTTTTTTCTGTCTAGGAATATATTTTTTTTAGTGTTTTGTTTGCTATGATAGATAGTTTGGGACAGGAGGTGGAGGAAGAAAAGTGGTTGGTGGTGGTGGTGTGGTAAAGATGGAACCGGGAGAGAGAAAATGTTTTATTCTAATTTAATTTTTTTTATTACTTTTTTATAGCAAAATCATCGTTCTGTTCTCCTGTTGTACACTTAGTTTTCTTAAACTTAATCAAGGCATAAGTGGGTGTGAAAGATAAGGGAAAAATACGTGAAGGACAGACAACGAGACAAATAAGCAGACAGACCATCTGAGGGGGGGAAAAGATACGATAGTAGAGATATCAGATAGATGATAGAGATAGGACAGACAGAGACAGACAGACAGACAGACAGATAGATAGATAGATAGATAGATAGATAGATAGATAGATAGATAGATAGATAGATAGATAGGTAGATAGGTAGATGATAGTAGATAGATAGATAGATGATAGATAGATAGATAGATAGATAGATAGATAGATAGATAGACCAGACAGATAGATAGATAGATAAATAGACAGATAGATAGATAGATAGATAGATAGATAGATAGATAGATAGATAGATAGATAGATAGGTAGATAGGTAGATAGATAGGTAGATAGATAGATAGATAGATAGATAGATAGATAGATAGATAGATAGATAGACACAGACAGATAGATAGATAGATAAATAACAGATAGATAGATAGATAGATAGATAGATAGATAGATAGATAGATAGACAGACAGATAGATAGATAAGATAGATAGATAGAAATAGATAGATAGATAGACAGATAGAAGATAGTATCAATAGCAGAGAAATAGACAAAGTATAGACAGACAGACAGACAGACAGACAGACAGACAGATGATAGATAGATAGATAGATAGATAGATAGATAGATAGATAGATAGATAGATAGATAGACAGAAGATAGATAGATAGACAGACAGACAGACAGACAGACAGACAGACAGACAGACTGGCGGGAGCAGGTTGGCAATTGTGCAGTAGGTAGGGAATGAGACAGGCTCGAAGAGGGAAAATTTGGATGAATGGATGGATGGATGGACGGACAGACGGACGGGTGGTGGATGATGATGATGATGGATGGATGGATGGATGGATGGATGGATGGGATGGATGGATGGACGGATGGACGGACGGATGGACGGACGGACGGACGGACGGACAGATGGATGGACGGGTGGACATATGGATGGACAAATGGATTTATGGATGCACGGGTGGGTGGAGGAAAAGGATGCGGAGTGAGAGAAGGAAAGTCAGACAGAGAAGAGGGACAGAGATAGAGGTGGACAGATAAGGACAGATCAAAACAGACTGAGAAAGAGACTAACAGGAGGGGGATAGTAAGAAGAACACAAATTCAAAACCACAGGAGGAGGATAGTAACAAGAACACAGATTCAAAACCACAGGAGGAGGATAGTAAGAAGAACACAGATTCAAAACCACAGGGGGAGGATAGTAAAAGAACAGATTCAAAACCACAGGAGGAGGATAGTAAGAAGAACACAGATTCAAAACCACAGGAGGAGGATAGTAAGAACACAGATTCAAAACCACAGGGGGAGGATAGTAAGAAGAACAGATTCAAAACCACAAGAGGAGGATAGTAAGAAGAACAGATTCAAAACCACAGGAGGATAGTAAGAAGAACACAGATTCAAAACCACAAGAGGAGGATAGTAAGAAGAACAGATTCAAAACCACAGGAGGAGGATAGTAAGAAGAACAGATTCAAAACCACAAGAGGAGGATAGTAAGAAGAACAGATTCAAAACCACAAGAGGAGGATAGTAAGAAGAACAGATTCAAACCTCAGGAGGAGGATAGTAAGAAGAACAGATTCAAAACCACAAGAGGAGGATAGTAAGAAGAACAGATTCAAAACCACAAGAGGAGGATAGTAAGAAGAACAGATTCAAAACCACAGGAGGAGGATAGTAAGAAGAACAGATTCAAAACCACAGGAGGAGGATAGTAAGAAGAACACATATTCAAAACCACAGGAGGATAGTAAGAAGAACACATATTCAAAACCACAGGAGGAGGATAGTAACAAGAACACAGATTCAAAACCAAAGGTGAACACCAGACTAAAACTGAGTATGGAAGGCAAAGCATCGACCTACCTCCCCCCCCCCAATTTCCACCCCCACCCCCTCAACAAAAAGTTAATTACCTAAGACAAGACAAAATATAAGTAAGAGAAATAAAAAAAATACCCACAGCAACAAGAAACCACAGAATAAAAGGAAAGAAAAAGACAATGAATTAAAAAAAAAACCAGACCAAGAATAGCAAAGTAACAAATAAAGAAACTTTTTTTTAATTTAAAAAAGATTAAACGTCAAAGACTGGTGCAGGGAAAAAGCTCACAGCTTTAAGAAACAACACAAGAGAAATTTTTTTTTGAAAAGGCAAAGAAGAAAGATGGATAAAGATTAAGAAAAAAAAACGGAGAAAGAAAGTGAAAAAATGATCGATTGAAGCAGGAGACAAAACACAACAGAACATTTGATAAATAGAAATTCCACAAAAAAGGTAAAACGTTGTAAAGGTAAAGGTGTCCCATAACCTATGTGGTTGTAGGGGAGCAAGGCGTCAGAGACCTCGGCTTCTCCAGGGGCCAGCATATTGAGAGCGGCGCCCACCTCCTCTCCCTCGCTGCTTTACCTTCCCTGACCCTAAAGAGGCAGGTACCCATTTACAGCTGGGTGAACTGGGGGGATTGTACTAAAGCCAAGGCGCGCAAACGGTCACCCATTCAATTAGTAACCACGAACACGCTAAAAAGCTCACAAAAATATGATGGCCCCAATTTTTATAATAGCTATCTGTCACTTTTGTAATAAAGCTTGAGCTTTCACTGTCTATATTGTCATACTATAATCAAAACCGCAATGACTTACCGATATGTCAGAATATGACGAGCACACAGTCACGCACAGCCACTTACCTGAAACAGATAAAGTAAAGGTGTGTGAGAATGATACACAATCATGAGGGTTGTTTTTTTTCCTGAACTTACATTGTACATCAAATAATTTTTTAAAAGACGTAAAATGAAGGATAAACATACACTCTCAGTCTGTCTCTTTCTCCCACTTTTACACACACACACACACACACACACACACACACACACACACACACACACACACACACACACACACACACACACACACACTCACACGGCGTACGCACACACGCAAGTACACACACACACACTTTACCTGGTATGCATTCCTAATCAACCACTGCAAAAAAAATCATAGTTCCCCGAACACTAAAAACAAATTCAGCAGACCTGCTACGGCATGTCATGCTTTGCACTGGCTCACCTTGAAGCCTTTGTCTTGTATTGATTCCAGACAGACAGTCTGACAGACAGGGACAGTCAGACATACAG
>CM060335.1:19180274-19185274 GCA_030674155.1 Stramonita haemastoma | reverse complement strand
GTTGTGGATAGCCTCACTTTATATCTGTCTAAAGCTTTCAGAATCAGATGTATATTTTTTTATCCTAAGGCATATTTTTGTAACTGACTTTCTTGTTATACAATAATTTCTTGCTGCTGCTGCTGCTGCTGTTTGTTTGTATTTTAATCCCCCATCAAAATTCTGAGTAATCCGGCAACCCCCCTTCATGTATGGACCAATGGCAGGATTCGAGTTCGAGTTCGAGTCTTCTCTCTCTCTCTCTCTCTCTCCTCTCTCTCTCTCTCTCTCTCTCTCTCTCTCTCTCTCTCTCTCTCTCTCCCCTCCTCTCTCTCCTCTCCTCTCCTCCTCCTCTCCTCACCCCTCCTCTCACTCCATCCCCACACACCACCACTACCAGAAAAAAGCAATAGCTAGATGGCAATTTGAGCACAAGGAAAAGATGGAGAGAGAGAGAGAGAGAGAGAGAGAGAGAGAGAGAGAGAGAGAGAGAGAGAGAGAGAGAGAGAGAGAGAGAGAGAGAGAGAGAGAGAGAGAGTCTGTTTTAAAACATTTTTTTAAACCCACGCACAAGGGTTTAGTTAAAGAAGAAGAAGAAGAAGAAGAAGAAGAAAAGAAGAAGAAGAAGAAGAAGAGAAGAAGAAGAAGAAGAAGAAGCATGAAAAGAAAAGGAAGAAGAAGCATTGCAAAGAAAAGGAAGAAGAAGAATTACAAAGAAGAAGAAGAAGAATTGCAAAGAAGAATGCGAACAATGCAAAGAAGAAGAAGAAGAAGAAGAAGAAGAAGAAGAAGAAGAAGAAGAAGAAGAAGAAGAAGAAGAAGAAAAAAAAGAAGAAGAAGAAGAACAGAACAAGAACAAGAAGAACAAGAAAAAGAACAAGAACAAATAGAAAAGAAAGAGAGAAAGGTGAAAGGCAAGAACTGTGTTGTGCTGTGCTGTGTTGTCCGTGCTGTGCGTGCTGTGCTGAACCGTGCTGTGCTCTGCTGTGCTGTGCTGTGCCGTGCTGTGCTGTCTTATGACGACGAAGACACAGCGGGGAAGGCCAGGGCAGGTACGGCGCATCATCACAGCAGCAGACAATGGGCTTCCTACCGGCAGCCTCCCTGCCAGACCACAACCCGCCCTGTCGGGGGTCCATTCAGGATGGATTGAAGACGGTCTTCGTCGAGAAATGATTGAGAGTGAGTAGGGAGGGTGGGAGGGAAGGAAGAGAGGGAGAGGGAGGGAGGGGAGGAGAGGGAGGTGGGGGAAATGGGGTGGTGGAGGGAGTTGAGAGAGAGGGGGGGAGGGGGAGAAGGGGGGGGGAGAGAGGGTGAGAGAGAGAGACAGAGAGAGAGAGAGACAGAGAGAGAAAGACAGAGAGAGAAAGAGAGACAGAGAGAGACAGACAGAGACAGTGACAGTGAGAGAGATAGACAGACAGAGAGAGACAGAGACAGAGAGACAGACAGAGAGAAGGAGACAGGCACAGAGAGAGAAAGGGGGGGGGGAGGTCAATATCACGAGCTCCGCACCGATTACCATTATAAGCAAAATGAGTTTACCAAACTCGTAAAACTTCAAGGTTTGTAACAAACTAAACTGGAAATGATAATAAGCAATCTATAATTATGCACCCTCGTCATAAACTGACATCACAGACTATTCTACTTTCAAAATATAATCACTCTAAGATTGTGCAGCCCTGTCGTAAAGCGGTATGGTAATGTACTATTACGGTTTCTTCATTTTTGGAAGAAAAAAAAAGTTCATTGCAGGCTGTTATGTGAGATTTTCTCCGACTAATGTAAGCCCGTTTTCAATTTTTGTTGTCGATGCTCAAGTAACGAGTTTCTGAAAGTCTATTAGTGTTGATGTGTGTACAATAATGGCATAAAGTGACATGGCTTTTTCCATGTATCATTAACAAGCTTTTGCATGTCAAATGAACCGTTATCTGACCCCCCCCCCCCCCCCCAAGAAAAAAAAAAGTAAAAACAACAAAACAACAGTGTCGATGGTTTGGGATGTTGGGATGATGTCCGTGAGACTGGGAATGTTATTTTTATTATCAAGAAGCCTATTTCTTCCTTCCTAATCACCTAGGAGATTTATATCTGCACTGATGTTAACTCAAAAGTAAACATCAGTGCCGACTCCCCCCTCCCAAAAGTCCTTGGGATGAGACTATAAACCGAGGTCCCGTGTGCGAACGCGCGCAGAACATCTTGCGCACACGCTGACATCCGTTCCTCTTTTCGTAAGAGTAGGCTATATTGTGTGCCGCTGAGAAAGGATGATAAAATTTACAAAACTGTATACACAAAGGGGAATGGATCTAAAAAAAATACACACAATATATATATATATATATATATATATATATATATATATATATAGAGAGAGAGAGAGAGAGAGAGAGAGAGAGAGAGAGAGAGAGAGAGAGAGATTATAGATATAAGATAATATAATATAATATTATATATATATATATATATATATAAATAAAAGTACGCGAGTACTTATCCCATTATCCTCGAAATAAGAGAGAAAAAAACAAATGAACAGAAAACAAATAAATATGTGACTGCAAAAATCTGCAAAGATATTTGCAAAATCTTCAGTGATGCCCCAGCGGTCTACAGGACTACGTGATAGGTGTAGGTGAAGGTGAAATTGAAGCAAGGACCTCAACTGGGATTGTTCCACACGTAGTGATGCAGAGGCCCTGTCAGTATAAATAGCATCCCCACCTTCTGGAAATTCTGTGCTAGATGGTCCCTCTTTTATATGACTCTCTTTCTTTCTGCCTTGTTCCTTTACTTCCTGTTATTTCCTTCTTGTCTATTTTCTGCCTTCTTGGTCCATTCTCCTGCCAGTTTTTTTTCCCCAGACAGTACTAAAAGATAATAATTCTCTCCCATGCCGAAATCGGATGCACTGTCCTCACTTGTTAGGCGCTCAACGGCAGCGCAACGCATTTTCGCTCATGAATATAACAGACAACAGTAGTTCATGTCTGAGCGTTCTACAAAGAAGAAAAAGAACCGGGATTTCAGAACTACAAAGCTATTTCCTTCCCACAATATTCTATATTTTGTGTATACAATAATGATGATTGTTATGTCTATGTTCATAAGTTCAAAAACATATAACGAGAGAGAGAGAGAGAGAGAAAGAGAGAGAGAGAGAGAGAGAGAGAGAGAGAGAGAGAGAGGAGAGAAGAGAGAGAGAGAGAGAGAGAGAGAGAGAGAGGAGAGAGAGAGAGAGAGAGAGAGAGAGAGAGAGGGAGAGAGAGAGGGAGAGAGAGAGAGAGAGGGAAGAGAGAGAGAGAGAGAGAGAGAGAGGAGAGAGAGAGAGAGAGAGAGAGAGAGAGAGGAGAGAGAGAGGAGAGAGAGAGAGAGAGAGAGAGAGAGACAGACAGACAGACAGACAGACAGACAGACAGACAGACAGACAGACAGACAGACAGACAGACAGACAATGACAAAACACGTAAAGGCAGATATCTCAAAGACTTGGCAGAGAGACAGAGGCAAGGTCATGGTTACAGGAAAAAACCTTGGTTACAAGAACGTGTGTGTGTACGTGTTGTGTGTATATATGTGTGTGTGTGTGTGTGTGTGTGTGTGTGTGTGTGGTGTGTGTGTGTGAAGTGTAAGTGTGTGTGCGTGTGTGTTGTGGTGTAATATGTGTGTTGGCGTGTGTGTGTGTGTGTGTTGTGTGTGTGTGTGTGTTGTGTGTGTTGTGTGTGTGGTGTGTGTGGGTGGATGTGTGTGCGTGCGTATGTGTGGCGGTGATGGTGAGTGAGAGTGTATGTGGTGTGAGTGTGAGTGGGTTGTGGCGTGTGGTGTGTGGTTGGTGTGTGTGTGTGTTCGTGTGTGTGTGTGTGTGTGTGTGTGTGTGTGTGTTGTGTGTGTCGTGTGAGTCGGTGTGTGTCGTGCGTGGGCGTCGGCGTGCGTGCGTGCGTGCGTGTGTGTGTGTGTATGTGCGCGCGCGCGCGAGCGCAAGCCCACGCACGTTTATTTACACTTTAACTAGAATTTATTTTTAAAATTCCATTCCACATTTATGTTAAGATAATCAAAGTTTGATTATATATTTCTCCCTTTTTTGATATCAATTATTGCTTTCTACAATAACTGTGCTTCCTTTGTTTCATTCTTGCAATTATAAAGAGAACCTTTCCTGATTAAAAAAACAAACAAAATAAACAAACCCCAAAACAAACAACAACCCAGTAAATATCACGTTCGTGTGTGTTTTATGAGAGCAATATTTTACTGTTGTGTCCATATCATGCCTTACATCCCACACAATCATGAATTCTCTCTCCTCTAAACAGCTATACCAAAGCACAGACTGGAAAAAGATGAAGACGAAGAAGAAGAAGAAGAAGAAGAAGAGAAAGACGAAGACGAAGAGAGAAGAAGAAGAAGAAGAAGAAGAAGAAGAGACGACGACGACGACGACGACGACGAAGAAAGAAAAGAAGAAGAAGAAGAAGAAGAAGAAGAAGAGAGAGAAGACAAGAACAAGAACAAAAACAAAAACAAAAACAAGAAGAGACACGTAGAAAAAAAACACCACGAAACTCCTTCAAACAGATACAGACACAGACAAACAAAACAAAGAGGCAGACAGACAGACATACAGACAGACGCAGAAAAACAGACACAGAAACAAACAGACACATAAACAAACAGACACAGAAACAAACAAACATACAAATAAACAGACAGACAAACAAACATACATACAAACAAACAAACAGACAGACAAAAGTACAGAAGCCGAAAAAAACCCGAGAAGCAAGCTACAGGGGGTATTTCAGCATTACTCTTCAGCCTATAAACAGAAAGCCTCCCGCCTTGGTCTCACAATGACGCCTCCGTAACTACCCGCTGAGCTACCAGGGACACTCACGCATTCGTCTTGCCCATATACAGGTGGTAGCTTGATATCTTCATAGGGATCGAACCGTCTCCTATTCTTACGGAGGCGTGTACGCCCAGGGTATAGGCACGGAACTGGGAGAAGG
>CM060335.1:19170274-19172774 GCA_030674155.1 Stramonita haemastoma | reverse complement strand
ACTCGTGAAATATGAGTACAGCAAACATAAGCTTCTAAGGAGTACTCTAAGATAAAGATTTAAAAAAAAAAAAAAAAACCAGAAATAGGCTGAGCCTGAGAAAATCATATCATGTTGATAAAAAATAAAACAAAAAAGTACTATGTTGACTATATCACGTTTACACTAGGAAAATATCAGGGGAAAAGAAGCAGAGAGTAAAGAGACAAACTAAAGAAAGAATTACAAGACAAAACAAAACAAAACAAGGGGACGAACGTATCGGTGTAGATGCAAACATGTAACATTATGAAACCAGCTGTGACAATGTCTAATTTAAACCAGGAAAACGATAGAACCATAGCTGTCTTGTTTAGTGTTAATCATCACTCTCTTTCTGTCTCTGTCCGTTCATTATTCTGGTGTGTGTGTGGTGTGTGTGTTGTGTGTGTGTTGTGTGGTGTGTGTGTGTGTGGTGTGTGTCTTTATTTCATTTATTTATTCTTTTATATCGAGGATAATGGGATAGCACTCTTGTGCTTTTTTTCCATTCAGTCTGTGTGTTGCAGTTGTTGTAAATCTTGTCATCTGTTCCTACCGGACACAATGGCTACTTTTACGAAAAGCGGAACAGGATTAACGTACGTGTGTGTTGTTTTGTGTGTTGTGTGTGTGTGTGTGTGTGTGTGTAGATGTGTGTGTTGTGTGTGTGTTCGTAGTGCGTGTGTGTGTGTGTGAGCGCGCGCTCGCTCGCGCTAAGAAATGCAAACTTTTTTTCTCATATTGATAGCAGTCTCTTCGGTACTGAACAGCAAATTCCAATGCAGAAAAAGAAAAAAGAGAAGATAGAAGAGAAGAAGAAGAAGATGAAGAAGAAGAAGAAGAAGAAGAGGAAGAAGAAGAAAACAAGAAGATAAGAAGAAGAAGAGAAGAAAAGAAGAAGAGAGAAGAAGAAGAAGAAGAAGAAGAAGAAGAAGAAGAAGAAGAAGAAGAAGAAGAAGAAGAAGAAGAAGAAGAAAAAAAAAAAAAAAAAAAAGAAGCTGTTAAGTTCTGCAAACTTTTAATTTCGCTTGCCATTTGTTTTGGCGTCATTGCGCCTTCCCTTCTGTTTGTTTGGCTTTTTATTATTTTTTCCTCTATTTTTTAAAATTACTTTATATGTTGTTTATATTGTTATTTAAAATGTGTGTTCCCTTGTAACCATGCTTGCACTCTTTTCCGTATATATGTGCATGTGCTATTAATTCATGATTTGTTGTTTTTTTTATCTGAATGTAAAACACGTTTCGAAATTGGTTTGTGTGTTTTCTCTTGTTTTCACTCACTTGAGATGAAATTTTTTGGTTTGTTTTGCTGTTGTTTCTCGATGCTGGAGGGGGGGTTCGGGGGAGGGATGGGGACAGCTGATAATAAAGATGATAGTCAACTTTGTTCCTAGCTGTGTCTGTCGTTGAAGTGACTGGGTATCATCTCTCTCTGTCTCTGTCTCTGTCTCTGTCTCTCTCTCTCTCTCCCCTCCTCCCCTCTCTCTCTCTTCTCTTTTGTGTGTGTATGTATGTGTGTGTGTGTGTATCATCTATCTCTCTCTCTCTCTCTCTCTCTCTCTCTCTCTCCTTCTCTCTCTCTCTCTCTCTCTCTCTCTCTCTCTTTCTCTCTCTCTCTCACTCTCCTTCCTCATTGTCACTATTATAAAAAGGAGTACAGTGGAGTCCACAGGGATGAGTAATAGGCCCTATTCTTTTCACTCTTTACACTGCTTAACGTTCACACAGACACAGACACAACCACATACACACGTACACACACGCGCGCGCGCATACACACACACACAACACAACAAGAGGCAGAGACAGACGGCAGAGACTAGACAGACAGACAGACAGTGACAAACATAATTTATAATGATAGATTTTTTTTAAAAAAGAAATACAATATACAGAAAAAACAGGGGGAGAGAGAATCAGTCAGAAAGAAGGCAGCAGCCCAAAGGAAAGCCAAAACAACAACAAAACCACCACCACCACCAACCAACAGCAAAACCACCACGATCACCAAACACACTAACAACATCATCCACATCACCCCGCCAACACCGACAACAACAAACAAAAACAACAACAAAAAAAACCCCATACAACAGCAACAAAAAAAAAAGGAAAAGAAAAGAAAAAAAACAGGAGGAAAAACGGCTACCGTACTGCTGGTACAATTGAAATCAGTGGGACCCCTCATCTCTGTAGTCTATATTACACGGATCAAGACAGTCACACAGAAATGGAAATGTGCGCATACAATGATAAAAGACACATAGCAACAGACTGAACCGAGACACAAACACTGACAGTCAGGCAGCCAAATTCTAGACAGGAACGCAAACGCACAGAAAATGGCTTCCACATCAACCAACCAACTAATCCTTCAACCGAACAGGCAAACAGACATCTGAAGACGAGTAAGAGTGAAGGTTTTCAGAGATGGAAGGAAGGATGGATGAATGGAGTGAGGAGGATTGAAGAAGGAA
>CM060335.1:19142774-19152774 GCA_030674155.1 Stramonita haemastoma | reverse complement strand
CCAAAACCTCATCAGCCTCAATCTCTCTATTCAACTGTAAATTGAAATCTGCACTCTGGTCACATCCATCCTGCATTATTTGTTTGCTTTGAGGGCTGCCTGTTGTTGCATCGGATACTGTTGCAAAGTGCTTCAGCCAATCTTCTTTAGATATGATATTTCTTTTCTTATTTCTTTTTGAAGAAATTGACTTTAAAGTAGACCAGAAAGTTTTGGGATCATGCATACTATTCATTATCTTATTTTTCATATCATTTTTGTAGGCCTCAGATTTTCTTCTTAGCAACTCTTTATACTCTTTTCTCTTTACAAGATAGTCATTTTTATTTCCATCACAATAACTTGTTCTATACTTTCTAAGTGATTGTTTAGTGATTATCTTAGCCTTTCTGCATTCTTTGTCAAACCATTTCTGTTTTGGTCTCTGGTCAGTAATTATAACTTTCTTTTGCATGCAAGATGAAGCTTCTACCATAACTGATGTAAACATACTTACTGCCTCATTGATACTAGAACTGACAAACGTTGCTGCTAGCGCAAGCTTATCTTTACATTTTAAGATGCTCTGTTTAAATACATCAAATTTCCCAATATCCCATACAAGCTTCTCTATAACAATGCTTTGGGTGCTTGGAAAATGAGAAACAGGAACATTCCTGCACCTAATGTTACATGTTATTGGCATATGTTGTGAGTAAATCTGTTCTCCAACATTCATGTCCATTGCCAAATCAAAAATCGCACGTGATATAATGAAATAATCTATTACGCTACTGCCCATGCTAGAAATAAATGTATAATGACCTTGTTCGTCCCCTTGACAATTACCATTAAGAAAACACAGTTCATAAAGAGAACATAAATCTAACAGCCTTCTACCAAAATCGTTCTCTCCCTGGTCTTGGGAATTTCTATATTGTACTATATCTAGATCATCTTTCCATTGTTTGGAAGTATAAAAAGACTGCTTTTCGATTGGCTGATTGTTTGCCGTTCTGGCATTAAAATCGCCAGAAATAATAAATGCAGCATCCTGATTGTGCTCAATAATCTGGAGCAGGCATGACTCAAGAATTTCAATACCATCATTAGAGTCAGTAACTGTATAGTAAGGTGAGTTTATAGGTGGCAAATACAAAAACACAAGAAAAATGTTATGATCACTTTCACACAATTTTTTTGAAAGTTTTAGAATAATAATATTGTTACTATTAAATTCATCTCTTTCAACAAAGTTTTGAAAGGTCTTTTTAACCAAAACTATTACACCACCAGACTTTCTGCCTAAGTTTCCTACCTTAGTTGCAGGCGAAACGTACATTACAAAATTTGAAAATACATTTGTTGTAACATCGGAAAGAAATGTTTCCACGAGACAAACAAAGTCAAACTTATTTACATATTGAATAAAATCAACATCATTAAGCTTTGAGGTGAGTCCTCCAATATTATAAGACAAAAAAGAAATGGAAGCTACTTCAGCACGCATTGGGCCTTGACCTCCATCCTATCTTTTAGCTCCTGCAGCAGTAGTCTTTCTTGTGACATTGGTCAGATTTCTTTTTGTTCTTTTACCAACTTTTTTTGCACTTGTGTTTGCTTTGGGCGCTAGCCAGGACTGGATACCAGGCTGCTTGTAGGCACAAGCGCGTCGACAACGCATCTGTCTTGGTGAAAAGGTAGTTGCCATGGCATTTAGTGTTGATGTGGCTACGTCAGGGCTTTTGTTCCTTGATGGCTGGCAGACTGGGTCCGGAGAGAGAGAGAGAGAGAGAGAGAGAGAGAGAGAGAGAGAGAGGAGAGGAGAGAGAGAGAGAGAGAGAGAGAGAGAGAGAGAGGCAGACAGACAGACCGACAGACATACAGACAGACATACATACAGACAGACAGACAGACACAGACAGATTGACAGACAGACAGACAGACGGACTATACAGACAGACAGACAGACAGACAAAGAAAGACGGAGACACAGAAGGGAAACGTGTGTAACTGCATTGGGTCCAAGAAAAACACACCTTTTCTTCTTCTTCTTCTATTTCCTCCCAAGTGAACATTCGAAAAACTCCAAATGAGATTTTCAGGTGAATACAAAGGTCGTCCCGTGCGAGAGGGAGGGAAGTATCTGGTCACTAAAAACCATGCATCTTCCCTCCATAGTCATTCTTCTCCCCATCGTGTCGTCCAGATTTATACCCACTCCTGGGCAATCCAATAATTGTTTTTACCTCTAACCTCCAACCCATAATTCCCCTGGCGTTCGTTCCCGTCCGTCACTTCCTTCAAGTCAGCGATGCACCCTCGCGGATTTCTCTCCCCCTTGTCCAACAGGGGACACAACTGATTCAGTTCGGTGTCTCTCTCCTTTCTCTCTCTCTCTCTCTCTCTCTCTCTCTCTCTCTCCTCTCTCTCTCTCTCTCTCTCTCTCTCTCTCTCTCTCTCTCAGTTCTTTCCCCTGACACTGGCTCGAACCAACAGGGGATATAATCTCGTGTCGTAAACCGGGGGCCATAATTCTGTCGTGTCGAGGGTGTGTACGGACCCACGGACCCCTGTGTCCTCCTCTTCCTCCTCCTTCTCCTCCTCTTTCTCCTCCCATCCACCCCATCCTTCCTAGTGTCACCTGAGCAGTGTACACCTTCTATTTCCCTTATTTTCCTTCCCACCTGCAATCTTCTCCTCGTTCTTCTCCCCCCCCCCCTCCTTCCCACCAGTTGGACAACCAGAAGCTGGCATCTATGTAACACTTTTTTGCCAACTGTCTCCTTGTTGAGTGCCTACGCTCGCCTCGCTCCCTCTTTCCTTTTTATTCTTGTGTATAGATCTCTCTCTCTCTCTCTCTCTCTCTCTCTCTCTCTCTCTCTCTCTCTCTCCTCTCTCTCTCTCTCTCTCTCTCTCTCTCTCTCTCTCGTCTAGTCTGTCTGTGTCTGTGTGTCTGTGTGTCTGTGTGTCTGTGTGTCTGTCTGTCTGTCTGTCTCTCTCTCTCTCTCTCTCTCTCTCTCTCTCTCTCTCTCTCTCTCCTCTCTCTCTCTCTGGAAATAAAATTTTGATTTGATTTTTGATTTGATCTCTCTCTCAAATCAAATCAAATCAAATCTCTGTCTCTTCACCCTCTCTCACGCAAACATAAACACACACACATACACATACACACACAGACATACACACCACACACTCACACATTCATCACACACACACACACACACACACACACCACACACACACACACACACCATTCACGCACACACACACACACACACACTCTCTCTCTCTTCTCTCTCTCTCTCTCTCTCTCTCTCTCTCTCTCTCTCTCTCTCTCTCTCTCTCTCCTCTCGCTCTCTCTCCTACCCTCAAAACCACCCCCAGGTCCCTGTACCAATATTTTCCTGCCGATTCCTCCATCTCCCCCCCCTACCCCCCCTCCCCGGCCCCACCAACCTCACCTCATCCCCCCCCCCTCCTTCCCTCATCCTTCTCCACCCCACCCCACCCCCCTGTCCCCCTCCCTCTATATCAATATTGTTGTGCCACGCACTGGGGATCTGAAGGGAGACAACCAGGTCTCCCTGTGGTATCGCGGGGCGACATCTTTACGGGTGGAGGGGCTCGCACAAAGGGAGGGAATTTTAGTACGGGCGCGTAGACTCCGAGGTTCCCCCTTGATATCAAAACAAAGCTGATGCTAGATTTCTGTGCTCCGCTGGATTGTTTCACTGATGGTTATGGACATTAGCATCAGCCAGTGAGAAGTTGTGTGTGGGGAGGAGAGAGGAGGTGGTGAGGGTGGTGGGGTGGTGGGGGGGTAGGGGGGTGGTGGTGGTTGTAAGATAGATTTGTGATAACCCAGTATTTTTCTAATGTGCTGAGGTTGCTTCTCTATACTTGGGCTTGTCTGTGTGTGTAGTGTGTGTGTGTGTGTGTGTTGTGTGTGTGTGTGTGTGTGTGTGTGTGTGTGTTTTAGTGTGTGTGTGTGTGTGTGTAGTGTGTAGTGTGTGTGTATGTGTGTGTCTGTGTGTATGTGTGTGTCTGTGTGTATATGTGTGTGTTTATATGTGTGAGTGCGCGCGCGCCCGCGTGCATGTATGCGTGAACGCACGTTTATGCATGTATGCGTGTGTGTATGCGTGTGTGCCTGCATATCAATTTGTCTGTCTGTCTGTGCAATGCCTGTCTCACATATTTTCCCCCACCGAATAATTATGATATCATTTGTAATTCATGTATCATCCACACAAACGAAAAACACATCAAACAAACAAATAAACCACAAAACATCTCACCAGACATTCCGCTCAAGTTTGCACTCTTACTGTAAGAAGAGGAAGAGGAAGAGGAAGCTAGTTAACAATCACTAAAGTCCACTGATATGCCATAAAACTCAGTGGCCAAAACCATTGGCCATTGGTGACAAGAAATCTCTGGGTAGGTTCGTCTCACCAGGACCGTAGTTGGTTGTCCTATCCTCTTCCCCAAATATTTTTTCACTCGCACACGCGGGAAAGTGGATCGGTTGTTGGGGGGAGAGGAGGAGGAGGAGGAGGAGGAGGTAGTACAGTGGCCAAAGGGAACTGTCTAAGAGAGAGAGAGAGAGAGAGAGAGAGAGAGAGAGAGAGAGAGAGAGAGAGAGGGGGAGAGACAGACAGACAGACAGACAGACAGACAGACAGACAGACAAAGAAGCAGACAGACAGATACAAAGAGAGAGAGAGAGAGCGAGAGAGAGAGACAGAGAGAGAGAGAGTGAGAGGAGACAGACAGACAGAGACAGAGATAAAGACAGAGGGAAGTGTAATGGACAGCAGCCGTCACAATTATACCTCCCTAAATTTAAAAGTCTTTTTACTTTGGGCGATTTGTCATCCGTCGCGGGTGTTGGCAGGACACTTTTACTGTTAAATGGTTTGGTTTAGTTTAAAAGGAGAAATCGCTACGTTTGGAATAATAAGTCACTGTATTATAGCCTATACCACTTTCAACCACAGCAGATTTCTCTGATAAATCTCAGGCTGCCCTAAATGTGTAGAGCACGTTACTGCAAGTGCAGTGTCACCCATTAAAAGAAAAACAATCTTGTCTGCATGTAGTCTATATTCATTTTCCTATGAGACCGACTTTTAGTCAACATAATTTTGCAAGAGAAAAAATGTCTCGCTGCTGTTATTTCGCGTGCGTAAAATGTGTGTTGCGTAGGAGATATCGATTTATCGTCTCATCTGAAAGACTAGAACCCAGATCACCACTCAAAGTCAAGGAAAAGCTGGGGTTCAAATGAGGACTGAACCCTATCCACCAGTACTTCATTACTGATGCTTGATGCTGGTAGGCCTACAGCGTCAACTGCATAGTGCATGCTAGAGGTTTTGTAACCCTCGTGAAATGTAGACCAAGGATCCTTACTTTTCCTCGTGGGGATGCCGGGGGACATGTCAAGACAAAATGTATAGCATACTCACCACCTTCTTGAAATTCTGTGCTAAATTCCCTCTTTTCTATCGATCTATTTGTTTCTGTTTTGTTACTTTTCCCCTGCCATCTTTCTGCTATTTTCTGCCTTCTTAGTCCATCCTTCTGCCTTTTTTCCAGAAAGACTTAAAAGAATTCTCTCCCTTGCCGGTTGGATGTGCTGGGCCTGACACGTCAGACACTTTTCGGCCAGCAAAACACATTTTCGCTCTTTTGACAGACAATAGTTGCTGTCTGAGCGTTCAAAGAAGAAAAAGAAGAAGAAGAAGAAGAAGAAGAAGAAGAAGAAGAAGAAGAAGAAGAAGAAGAAGAAGAAGAGGAAGAAGAAGAAGAAGAAGAAGAAGAAGAAGAAGAAGAAGAAGAAGAGGAGGAAGAACAAGAACAAGAACAAGAACAAGAAGAAGGATTCTTACAGTATGCGTGTTTTATATTCTGTGTACGTGTGCGTTTTGCAAGCATTGGGTCAAAAAATGCACATGAGTTTGCATGGGAAGAGCAAGAAGATTTTGATGTAGATCGCTGGTCAAGAGGTAACGCACCTGCCTAGAAAGCGAAAAGTTCGGATTTGAAGTATGTGGTGGTTCCATCCCCGAATGTGCCCGAAATTTTCCCCTCATCCACTAGATCGTGAGAGGTGGTTTGGGTGCGGGATAGCCTAGTGGTCAGAACATTGAGCTCGCAATCTGACGACCCGGGTTTGATTCCCGTTTCGAGGGGATTTTACCTCTTGAATTAACATCAGTGCTGACTCCACTCTCCCCAAAAGTCCTTTGGATGAGACTATAAACCGAGGCCCCGTGTGCGAACGCACGCAGAACATCCTGCGCACACATTAAATCCTGCTCCGGTTTTTGTAAGAGTAGACCACCGTGTGCCGGTAGGAACAAAAGACAAATTTTTTAAAACGGCATACACACGGGGACTGGACGTAACAAAGCACATGAGTGCTTATTCCATTATCCTCGATGTATATATATTTTTTAACTGATAACAAGTCCCGTGCGCAAAACCTATTTAGCGTACGTAAAAAACCCACGACAACAGGAAAGTTGTCCCAGGCAAAATTCTGTTCAAAAAATGCTTCTCTGCTAAGGAAACGAAATAGGCATGCAGACAAAAACAGAAAACAATAAATAATGGGTGGCACTGCTCTGCTCTTGTGATGCGTGCTCTCCCCGGGAAGAGCAGCCTTAATTTCACGAATTGAAATATGCAATGACTTAATTAATATAACTGAAAAGTGGTATACAACAAACCTGGCGGTGTTAAAATTTAGAAGAAAAAAAAGTCAACCAAACGTACAGCCATTCTGAGCTACAACACATTCCTATACACTCACTGCTGTTCCAGATGACCCCCCAAAAATGACATACACTTAGAATACATCCTTCTATTTTTCTCTTCTCTTCTCTGCCTTCCCTTTCAGGGTGGGATGTCTGGTCTTCTGTGCTTGTCACTCTGCGGGAGGTCTGCCCACTGGCCTCAGCTGACACATTCCGACTTCAGAGCAATTAATTCATCCAACGTTTCCTGTGCCATGGCAGTCTCGTGTTACAAACGTTACGAAACCACGACTAGAGAAACGAAGAGAAATCTGCGTTACATAAAACAGTATAGAATAGAATAGAACTACTCTCACCCCATTCATCCTTTTTGCCTTCTTAATATCTAGGGGCCTACCTTCCTTCTCCACCCTCTTTCTCTCAGCTGGGACATAATGCTTTTACAGTTTTAGCCCCCGCCGAACACTGAGATTGTCACCTCGAGAAAATTGTATCATTCTTTCCGAAAATCGGGCTTATCAAGGTATTTTACTGTATATTCCAAGTAAACGGATGACAAAATTTACAAAACTGCATACACATGGGGATTGGATGTAAAAAAACAAAAAACAACCCACATGTGTGCTTATTCCATTATCTTCGAAGTAAAAGATTAAAATAAATAAATAAACCATCACTACGATAACTAAAGAAACTGGCATTAAAATTACAAGCACGGAAGAGAGTTCATGAGCTTTTGAGGTAGGTTGGGTGAATGAACTTTGGACAGAAGAGCAGTGGAAAGAAGCGAAATGGATACAAGTAAAGATCCTCCGGCAATAAATAAGCATGTCAATCGCAAAGAAGCTTTCCACTCAAGATGCGCGTGACCGAGCCTAAGAAACAAAATACGCAAGTACATGGATGCCATCCCTTCAAAAACAGATCAACATGCAAACGAAACAAAACGAAAACAACACACACGCGCGCGCGAGCGCGCGTGCGCACACACACACACACACGCATGCACACATGCATGCACACACGCATGCACACATGCCTGCACACACGCATGCACACACACACACACGCATGCACACATGCATGCACGCACGCAAACGCACACACACGCACGCACACACACACACACACACACACACACATTATCCTCGATATAAAAGAATAAAATAGAATAAATAAAAAAAATAAACACACACACCATCCGCAAAAACAAGAAAGACACAAACCTGAAAGATCGAAAGGATACAATAAGAAGAAAATGAGAAAGCAGCAAGTTAATGAATGAATGAATAAATGAATAGGTCAATCAATTATGAAGTAGATAGATCTATTACTTACACACGTATGTTATACATGATTCTTTCAAATCCATAATTTGTAAGCAATAAGAGTATTTAAGCCTGGTTTTATTTGAAGTTATCTTATATAATATCTGAACAAATATGAAATGTAGCTATATCGTGTCTTTGATTATGACTTGTATCAATATGCCTGTCAGTATCGTAATTGCCCATCAGGGATGATTAAAGTGTTTTTGACTTGACTTGACTCGACTTGTGACCTGACGGTTATCAGGGAAAGCAGGTCCGGGTCACCTCTGAGTTGTCTGTACAAAGGGATTATTCCTTGGAGTTTACTATGGTTTCAAATCCATTCCTCTATAACCTCTTCACATGAGACTGAGAAAAGCGTTTTAAAACCCCCTACATATTAACATTCATAGCAAGAAAAAACACACAAAAACAAAACCCCAAAGATATGTAAACCAGCCTAACGCTATTTTCACGTTATGGGTCCTATTTCACTTCAGTGACTCAAGCCCATAAAAAAAAAAAATTCTCTGAAGTCAAATTTCTACCCAGATTCATATCACTGGCTTAGTGCTATGGCGGGTATGCAGCTGGAAACAAAACGTAGATTACTCAGGTGCCTTCTGATTTGTGACTTCACATCCCCCCACCCACCCCCTTTCCCCACTATACTCAAACTCTCACCAAAGGCATCGCGAGAACTTATTTTTTTGTCTGCTTCACCGCCACCCCCCCTCCTTCCCCCTCCAACCCCTCTTCCATTACCATCCCTTCTTTCTAGAAGCTCAGTCCGGATCAAATGACCCCCCCTTCCTCCTTCTCCACCACTTCATACACACCACCACCACTACTACTACGACGACCATCACCACCCACCCGTCTGTCAGCACCCTCGGCGAGGCTTGGGATTAAGGGAGGAGGGGTCTAGTCCCGGCTGTATTCAGGGCGAGAGAATGGAAGAATTTAGAGACTTGTCACCCTCCCATTCTGTGCCATTCAACAGGGGCTAGACCTGCTTCTCAAATGCCTGCACCGACACTACAGTACCGCGGGGGCCGATGGCGATTGCCGACATGTTACGCCAATGTTAGGGGCTAGAGCAAACAACGGGACCCTGGGATCTTTGACAAAACGATGACATCGGATCTGGCCGTGTAAGGAGAAGGGTTTAAAAAAAAGAAAAGAAAAGAAAAAAAAGCCACTAGGGTGGTTTCTACACGTACATGACAAAGCCTTTTTTTCTTTTCCCTGAGAAAGAAGGTGACATTGATCTTTCATAACAAAACCTGGAGGATACTGAGACAACGGTTCTGTGAGAGGAAGGAATTAAAAGGATAGAAAAAAGGGAAGGAGGATGTAATCCGCATAATCATTGACTTTCCGAAAGTGTAATGAATGCCTTAATCGCAAAATTACCGCTTCTTTCCGTCAAAGATTACACAGTGTTAATAGCGTGGCCACAAATCATCTTTCAAGAACTGGCTGAGAAAGGAAACTTCCGAAAACGCTCACTGAAGAAATGACTTCTGAATTTTTTGCTTCTTTTTGATTTCACTACTACGTTCTTGTCCATTTTAGATGGGCGTAGTGGGCCGATTGGACGAAGCATTTATGTCTTAGTTTCAGAATCTTGACGTCACTGGTTCTTTATGTCTTAGTTTAGAATGTTGACGTCACTGGTTCTTTATGTCTTAGTTTCAGAATCATAACGTCACTGGTCCTTTATGTCGTAGTGTCAGAATCCTGACGTCACTGGTTCGAATCCCAGTATCATTCATCAGAATGTACTAGAATAGAAAAACAAAATTAATACACACACTGACAGAAAAACACATGCAAAACAAAACAAAACAGGCACCGTACTAATGGCATCGGGATCGCCCGGGAAAAGAGCTACCGGAATTTCAAGAAGAGAAATCAGCTGTAACTACAAATGAAAGACAT
>CM060335.1:19135274-19137774 GCA_030674155.1 Stramonita haemastoma | reverse complement strand
CTACACACTCAACACACACAACACACACACACACGACAACACACACACACACTCACAAACACACACAAACACACACACACACACACACACACACACACACACAACACGCACACACACACCACACACCACACGCACACGCACCACACACACACACGCGCGTGTGCGCACACACACAGTGAGAGATTTGATTTGATTTGATTTGATTTGATTTAGTCTTTTATATCGAAGATAATGGAATAAGCACTTTTGTGCTTTTTTACATCCAGTCCCAGAGAGAGAGGGACAGGGAGGAGAGAGAGAGAGAGAGAGAGAGAGAGAGAGAGAGAGAGAGAGAGAGAGAGAGAGAGAGAGAGAGAGAGAGAGAGAGAGAGAGAGAGAGAGAGAGAGAGAGAGAGAAAGAAAGAAAGAAAGAGAAAGAGAGAAAGAAGAAGAAAAGGAAAGAGAAAGAGAGAGAAGAGAGAGAGAAACAGAGATAGAGAGTGAGAGAAAGAACAGAGATAGATAAGAGATAAAAAGAAAGGAAAAGGAATAAACGAGAAAACAGACAGACAGACAGACGAAAGATAAGAGAAAAAGAAAGGAGAGGAGGTGTTTCCAGATATAGGAGCGAGCGAGTGAGAAAAAGACAAACATAGACAGACAGACAGACAAACAGATGTACAGACAGACGGGTAAGTAAAAAAGAAAGACACAAAAACATGGATACACACATTACTTATTTTGATTAAAGTGACATTGCATTCTGCACATGCCATGCAAGTTACAACAGAGTTGCTACAAAAAGAACAACAAAAAACAAACAAACGCCTTCACAAAAAAAAACAAACCCAAATCCCTCTTCATCATCACTATCATTACCACTTTAAGAAGAAGAAGAAGAAGAAGAAGAAGAAGAAGAAGAAGAAGAAGAAGAAGAAGAAGAAGAAGAAGAAGAAAAGAAGAACAACAACAACAACAACAACAACAACAACAACAACAACAACAACAACAACAACAACAACAAGAAAAGAAGGAAAGAAGCTCAATTTAAAACTGACCTACCAATAACCATAACCTACCTACATAATTATATAACCTAACCTACTCATAAAGCATACAACAACCCCTTTTCTAGTCTCCGGTTCCTCACTATTTCAATCCATAGACTGTCGCTCAAATTACCTGACCAACGCAGCAGGTTTCTGTCTCTCTCGGGCCCGACTGACGCCGGGATAGATTATGATAGGAAGCGAGAGTACAACCCTGTCACAACCCTATCAAGCAGTCTCAAAACAGGCATTTCCATGGCACCAGCAGCAGCAGCAGCAACGTCATCATAACTTAGTTGATTGACCACTATGCCCGTAGGTATGCAGTCACAGAGACACGACACGTAGCAACTACATCCAGAGCTGATGTAGCTACGCGTGTGTGTGTGTGTGTGTGTGTGTGTGTGTGTGTGTGTGTGTGTGTGTGTGTGTGTGTGTGTGTGTGTGTGTGTGTGTGTGTAGGTGTGTGTGTGTGTGTGTGCGTGCGTGCGTGCGTGTGTGTGTAGATGTGTGTGTGTAAATGTTTGTGTGTATATAAACGTTTGTGTGTGTGTGTGCGTGTGTGTGTGTGTGTGTGTGTGTGTGTGTGTGTGTGTGTGTGTGTGTGTGTGTGTGTGTGTGTGTGTGCGTGCGTGGGTATGTGTTTCAGGAGAAGATGGGTGGATAGGTGAATGGGTGGAGAGAAAATCAGAAGGAGCAAGAGTGTGTAAGAAAAGGAGACAGACAGAGACAGAAATCTTGACAGAAAGACAGACACAAGGACAGACACGAAGAAAATCAGCTCGCACCCTGTGACTCTGAAAACCAAAGACATGAAGAAACCAGGAAAAAACAGAGAGAGAAGACTAGACAGACAGGCAACCAGACAGACAGACAAGCAAACAGAAAGGCAAGCAAACAGACAACAAGACAGGCAATCAGACAGAAAGGCAACCAGACACACAGAAAGGCAGACAGGCAACCAGACGCACAGATAGGCAACCAGCCAGACAGACAGGCAACCAGGCAGACAGAAAGACAGGCAGTCAGACAACCAAACAACCAAACAGACAGACAGAAAGAAAGACAGTCATAAAGACAGACAGATACCCAGACTAAGAAGAGTGGTGTGGGTGTAGTAGGGGAGATTCAGAGAGATAGGAAAAAGGGGGTGGACACTGTCTGACTGCTGGGTTGGAAAGATGAAGGAGGGAGGAGACACAGAATAGGGAGGGGGAAGGAAAGGGTGGGAGTGGTGTCGTTATGTGGTAGTTGTCCTAAAGTGGTCAGACTGGGGCTACCCCTGTCTGAACACTTTCGTTTAGAATCAAGTCAAGTCGTCAAAAACAGTTTAATCATCCCATGATTTGTTGTGATTTTTTTGGTGCAAGATATAGCGATATAAATTCCATGAAGGGCAATTACAATACTGACAGACATTTTGATACGAATCATAATCTCGTAAGCACAAGAAAGCTACATTTCATGTTGGT
>CM060335.1:19122774-19125274 GCA_030674155.1 Stramonita haemastoma | reverse complement strand
TGACAAAGGTAATGTTCGTTCCTTCATGATCTCATCATAAAGATGCTCCGACTGATAAACCCAAATCTTCCTGTAATCTCTTCCCCATTCCACACACATACAAACGCCTAAAAGCGCGTGTGAACGTTTGCGCATGAGCACGCACACACACACGCGCGCACACACACACACACACACACACACATCTAAACAGCACCCGGGCTGCATAAAACTACAGACACGCACAACCACTGTAAGCATGATATATATATATATATATATATATATATATATATATATATATATATATATATATATATATATATATATAGATAGATAGATAGATAGATAGATAGATAGATAGATAGATAGATAGATAGATAGATAGATAGATAGATATAGATATAGAGATATAGAGATATATAGATATATAGATATATTCATATATAATTGCCTGGAAGATGAAGTAAGCCACAAGCCTCCTTTCATTTGGATGTACGTACATACTCAACTTGCAGACTTCCCAATGGGCAGTGCAACAAAATGAACTTAGCATTGAAACGAGCTTAAGTGACAGAAAAAAAGAGCCATAGCGTGTTGCCACTAGTAAACCCCGATGAATTCTAAAAATCTCTTTCAAATTAACTAAGACAAACTGTTGCATACGTATGCACTAAACTAGGTCATTTTCATCTTCCAAAGACTTGTTGCAGGGCACTGTGTCCGGATGAAGGGGGAGGGGGGGGGGGGTCATAGCGGTGCTTTGGGAAAGGGGGAGGGAAGAAGGGGTAGAGGTGGTAGTGAGGGGGGGGGGGGGTGAGACATGACAATAGGTAGGGATGGCAGCTCTAAATGGAGATAAGTTTTTTCTGGAATGTAGAGAGAATGGTGTCGACAACAATGGAGCTCCTGTCCTTTCTGAGTAGACGATTATTTGACTGATTTCTTCATTCATTGACTGATTTCTTCATTGACTGATTTTTTCATTCATTGATGATTTCTTCATTGACTGATTTCTTCATTGACTGATTTCTTCATTGATTGATTTTTCATTGACTGATTGACTCCTTAAATCACTCACTGTTTTTCTTCTGATCTTTTTTAGGGGGAGTGGGGGTCGACTGTTAACAACATAATACTACTGGAGGTATTATACCTCTTCCTTTTTATTGTTCCTTTTCTTGTGGTTGTTACTCTTCCTTTTGATTATTACTCTTCCTCATCATTATTCCTTTTCCTTTTCATTATTCCTTTTCTTTGGGAGTGCACAAGCTTCCAGCTCATGCGAGTTCCTTCAAATTAGCTGTAACAAATCACACAAAATCAAAACCGTGATGTTTAGGTGAAGCTTCAGCGTGTTAAGAAGTAGTATTCTTGCAACCCATAATAAAAGTAACCATTTAAAAAATTCTTATTTTCCGAAACAAACAAACAAAAACCAAAATAGATAAATAGTTAAATATAAATTTTCTAATAAAAATCCTTATTCTTCAGCAGGACACTGCTACCATACATATTTATACATAGTTCTGCAAACCTAGATATTAGGCATACATTCATGTGCTAGTTTCACAAAACATTTTCAAAAACAAACAACAAACATGCACTTTTTATCTAAATACGTGAAATACTGTTTCTGCCTGAGTGTGTTAGAGTAATGGAATGTTTCGTTTTGTTGCTCTTTTCTTTTGCATTTTGGATTTTAAAAAAAAGAAGGAAAAGAACGATACGTTTAGATGACAGTAATAATACTATTGATGATGATGATGATGATGATGATGATGATGATGATGATGATGATGATGATGATGACGACGACAAAAACAAAACAATAATAATACTAATAATAATACTACTAATGATGATGATGATGATGATGATGATGATGATGATGATGATGATGATGATGATGATGATAACAACAACATATGGAATTCCATATGGCCTGAAACTTGTAACGCAAACAAATCAAAGCCCTTGCATTCAAATCAGTCACGAGCATGCAACCGTTCACAAATAACATTAACAAAATTACTAATTAATATATTTACAGACACACAGAGTAGACTGCATGATGACAGATTGACGTCACTGACTGCGTCATGAAAGATTGGCGCCAAGGATTGCATCAGGATCGACTGACGTCACCTTGAGCAATAGGGAATTAAGATCCCCCTTTTTTTATTATTTAAAAGTACGTCAGAAGTAATCAGGCATGAGGTCTTACTATGTACACACACACACCACGCACACACAACACACACACACAACACACACACACACACACACACACACACACACACACACACACACACAACACACACACACACACATAATAAACGATCAAACACGACTTGCAGAATCTTAACCTTCCCCCCCCCCCAACCTCCCCAACTCAAACCCCCAACAAATCAAGACCCACCATTCTGCTCTATTGTTCCCACCTCCCTCCCTCCCCCACCCCTTTCACTCAACCCCCTCAACTCGTGCAGCTCGCGCTCGGGTCGGTCTTCAAATGGAA
>CM060335.1:19105274-19115274 GCA_030674155.1 Stramonita haemastoma | reverse complement strand
ACAACAACAACTTCTGTACACAGAATATCTTTGAATAAGGCTGGCAGGATTGAGCCCACTTTTGAAGTGTTAAAAAAAAACTTGTATTTCTATTGAAGGGAGACTGATGGCATGCACTCCATATCAGAAAAGTAGATTAAGCAAGAAAATAAAAGGTACATGGGAAAAAACAACGAAAAGAAACAAACAAAATTTACGTCATAACAGCAGATGTTAGCCATGTTCAGAGAGTAGTTAGTGCTAGATGGTTTAAGAGAACTCTATCACTGGTTGACTCTATCAACCAAGAGTAGGCTCTGTTTCGAAAGCTTCCATTTTGAATGAAACGCTCGTGGTACAAGCAACAGACGTTTTAAAAAGAATGCATGCAAATATTTGACCTTCAAATAATGAAGTAATGATATATTGCACTATTTCTGAAAAAGACAGCGCAACAGATGGACACTATCAGAGTATCATCAGTTCAGTTTATGTAGCTGTCCTAGTAAACCAAAAGACAAATTCCAACATTTTTTTTAAACAAATGCAAGAAAAAAAAGATTAAGACCAGCCAGTCAAATTTTACGATGTAAAGCACACTAAATAAAACCAGTTTCCCCTCAACCAGACCGCGTTTAATCAAGGGGAAAATTCATGTATGCCACGAATGCTAAATAACTCCCAGAGGAACATCATAGGACAACATATTCATAGAGTCAGCGGTTTTGAAAAGGAAGAACTGCATACTGTATCGTTTGGCACAAGGCATACTGTACAAGAAACATGCACGATATTATACAAGATAGGTCTGCAGAACCATGCATGGGCTATCGTAAAAAAAAACCAATGTTTACGAAGACCATTATCTTTTATAAGATTGCTGCGTTAATCTCTTTTTTTTTTTAAGCTGGAGTAGTTTGTATGATATTGTAGTCGAAATCCAAACAAAAACTCGTCCCCGGCAAAATAGGGAAAAACATCCCCTTAATGTTTCAGCTTCTTCAACAGAAATTTACAAAAAAGGATGCATATAAAGTTTGAGCGGACTATAATCATTCTGAACGCGCGCGCACGCACGCATACGCGCGAGCACACAGAGCGAGAGAGAGAGAAGAGAGAGAGAGAGAGAGAGAGAGAGAGAGAGAGAGAGAGAGAGAGAGAGAGAGAGAGAGAGAGAGAGAGAGAGAGGACAGACAGAGACAGAGGGAGAGACGAGAAGAGAGAGAGAGAGAGAGAGAGAGAGAGGACAGACAGAGACAGAGGGAGAGACAGAGACAGAGAACTTTGCACAACGCATAAAAGTAAACAAAACACAAAAGCATGTGATGAAGAGAACAAAAAAAATTCAAATCAAACCAATAAGAATTCGGAACATGGACACAAGACATTTTCAGCAATGAGAACCTAACCATAAGTGCATTCCAGAGTAATGCCTTACAGAAAGTTATCTAAGCGCGGAAGAAAACCACAGGAAAAAAGAGAGAGAGAGATCCCCTACAGCAAGGGATCTAAGTAAGAGACTTCCCACAGTTCATCTAAGCACCGAGCTGCACCGAGGACAATCCCGACAGGCTTTGAAGAGGGTGCGGAGAAAGACGCAAGCGACCGGACCTCGGCTTTAATGTCTCAATAAAAAAACAAACCCAAAGAGCCCATTCCCCTGAGCCCAGTTTCATCTCTGATCAAGCCTGTGTCGCGGAGGGGGTTTTATCTCCACTTTATCTCTTCCCTGCTTTTTCTCTCTCCCCCCTACTACCCTTCTCCCTCCCTATCCGTGGAGAACTTCAGGGGGAGAAAAACAAGCTGAATGGAAGAGATGTGGACGCTAAGGCAAAGAGGTGTCTTTCATATTCCCCACCTCGGGTGCTCGCACAGGTGCGATTTCGGGACCGCTGGAGAAGTAACCCGATACAGGGTAGATTTTTTTTTTTCGTGTTTTTTTTTCATTTTTTATTTTAAAAGGTGGGGAGGAGAGATGAGGTTGGTTGTGGTTGGATGTTGTGGATGGAGGATGATACGTTAAGGGTGGGGGATAGGGGTGAAGAGGCAGGAGGGAGAGAACTCAGCAGCATGTAGGTCTTAAAAAGGGAGGTTATTTCGTCTTATTTAATGTGGTTTTGTTGTTGTTGACTTCTTGAAGTGCTGCTTTATATGGAAATGCTATGAGGGTGGCATTGGGTAAAGGGGTGGGGGTGGGGGTAGGGGATAGGTTTTATTTGGTTGTTGATTTCTTTTATAAGAAATACAATTTTCGTAGGAAGTTTTGTTCATTGTTATTGTTCAAGTCGTATTACAACAGTGCTTTGACAATAACACGTTCTTGTCATCTCTCTCTCTCTTCTTCTCTCTCTTCTCTCTCTTCTTCTCTCTCTCTCTCTCTCTCTCTGTCTGTCTGTCTGTCTGTCTGTCTGTCTGTCTGTCTCTCTGTCTCTCTGTGTGTCTCTGTCTCTGTCTCTCTCTTACAATCGGAGCGTAGCTCCCTGTCGGGCGAAGTATTAAAACACACCACAAAACAGCCATTCACAGACTTCTCACCCTGTGTGCGCGCACTTAGGAGCTCACAGTGACTCCCTGCACGTGTATAGAGATCAGAGAAGAAGGGAGTGCATACTATCCGGGTGACTCCCTGGGTCTGTCATTTTGACGACCTGGGTTCGATTCCCGTTGAGGGGATTTTTCCCCTCGAGTTAACATCAGTGCTGACTCCACTCTCCCCAAAAGTCTTTCGAATGAGACTATAAGCCGAGGCCCCGTGTGCGAACGCACGCAGAACATCTTGCGCTCACGTTAAATCCTGTTCCGCTTTTCGTAAGAGTAGGCCATGATGTGCCGGGGGGAACGAATGACAAAATTTACAAAACTGCATACACACGGGGACTAGATGTATAAAAAAAAAGCACATAGTGCTTATTCCATTAACCTCGAAATAAAAGAATAAAGGATAAAATAAAATCTATACAACTCTGGGGGATGGACAGCTGAACAACAATTTCGTACATTGCTGGCTTCGAGAGAAGTTGCCTGTGACAGTGGTGATGAGACCGAAGGTGTTTGTGCAATGGTGGTAGTAGGCCTTTAAGTCATTAATGGTGTGGTAGAGACTGTACTGCCCATGACAGTTGTCAGAAAAATCCGTTGTTATTCCCACTTTATTGATTTGAGAAATAACAATGATGGTGAAAATACCGGAATTAGGCTATTTAAGATAGTTTTGTGTCTTATCGTGGGTTTTTCTTTGTTTTCCTTTTATTATTATGTGTGCGTGCGTGTGTTGGAGGAGGGGGGGGGGGTTGCTGCTGTTTTGGTCGTCACTGACATCTTAAATGTTGACAACTTAATAAGAAAAACAAATCCTGAAGTTTTCAGAGTCACTGCTACTGTCGTTATTTTTTGTTGTGTCTTAATATTTGTGTGATGTTGTTTGTTTGTGTTTTTTGTGTTTTTTGTGTGGTGTTATGTGTGTGTGTGTGTGTGTGTGTGTGTGTGTGTGGTGTGTGTGTGTGTGTGTGTGTGTGTGTGTGTGGTGAGTGACACACACTCATCCACAACACACACACACACACACACACAACCATAAACGCAAACAACAACACAACACGCCAAACAATAAACACAAAAACTTTCCCCCTCCCCAAACTCCATAGCAGAATCCTGCAAAATGGTCTATTCTCACAAGAGAGAGAAACACAAACCAAGGCATTATAATACGGACAGAAAAACAAACAAACCAACAAAGAAAGCTTGCAGCTGTATTTCACGTTCAGAAATCTGTTGTGACTTACAGTTTTCACTTCTATTGTGTAGCCAGACTACCTCTTACAGAAAAAAAACCAACAACCAAAATTGTTACCTGTTCCTCACACCACACACACAACACACACAACACACCACCACAACAACCCACACACACACACTCTACACAGCTATCGTGACAAATGCGAAGTTTATACAAGGGTTTGCATTAAAATAGAAATAAAAAGTTGGAGAAAAAAAAAAGGATTGCGTGTACCCAGTGCCCCACCTGCTTTCTGTGCCTGTCTTGGCATGCACACTCTTGTACAGTTTTATGGTTTGCCAAGGGGTATCTGTTTCAGACTGTGCAACACCTATTTTCTAAAATGTTTTTACCTCGTCAAATATGTTTTAGCTGATCTTTGTTTTTCTTTCTTTGTGTCGGTTAGTCTGTGTGCTCTTGTTGGACAGACATGTGACAAACAGATAGATAGACAGACAAATATGGATAGAAAGAAGAGAAAGTGTGTGTGTATTGTGCTGTGTGTGTGTGTTGTGTGGTGTGCGTGCGTGGTGTTGTGTGTTGTGTGCGCGCGCTGCGTGCGTGCGTGTGGTTGTGTTGTGTTGTGTTGTGTTGGTTGTGTTGTGTTGTGTGTGTTGTGTGTTTTGTGTTGTGTTGTGTTGTGTTGTGTTGTGTTGTGTTGTGTTGTGTTGTGTTGTGTTGTGTGTGTGTGTTGGTGTGTGTGTGTGTGTGAGCATGAGTGACCATGCGAGCAAACCGCTCATTTGTGTGTGTGCATGAATGCATTTTGGGCACAGTGTTCGTGCACACACACAAACACACACACACACACACAACACACACACACACACACACACACACACACACACACACACACACACACACACACAACACACACACACATTCGCACTGTACACGCGATCATAAACATGATAAGAACTGTCTTCCACGTCTGAGCGATTTCGCTACATGCCAATGGGCCTACATGATTCCACCCACCCACCCACCTACACACAAACCTACATTCTGCCGAAACAAGAACAAAAGCCAGTACCATAAGACCTCACGTAAACAACAGGTCCTTTCAAACTCGTTGCGTCAGTATACCGGTAGTTGGAAAGGACCACCGTCTCCAAAAATCTTCCAACTGTATCAACAACAACAACAACAATAGCCACAGCTATTATCCACCCCTTACCCCCCCCCCCCTCCCTCCTTATTTCCTCTTCCCCTTTCCCTCAGTCTCTGCCCCGCCCTTACTAATCCAGGCAGCTCGTTAAGAACAGGAACACACACCCCACTGACTTCGTTTTCACTTCATTGCCTCTGTGTCAAATATCCAACAGGTACGAGGGAGGACATGACTGGTATGAGGCCATGAAGGGATTCGAACCATCGGCAGTGGTCATCAAAGCCTGCAGCCCTCCACCCCTATCCCCCCCTCTCCCTCCCCCTCCCTCTCGTCCCCCTTTCTTGCTTCGTGTCTTTATTCTGTGTCGTAATAATGGCTCCCTGGCATCTCTGGAATGACGTCACATGCTAGGGGTAGCAAGGGGTGTTGAAAGCTGAAATCCCTGAGAAAGAAGACTGGAAGAGGATTTGGGGATTTAAGGGGGAGGGAGGGAGGGGAGAGGAGAGGAGGAGAGAGAGAGAGAGAGAGAGAGAGAGAGAGAGAGAGAGAGAGAGAGAGAGAGGAGGAGAGAGAGAGAGAGGAGAGAGAGAGAGAGAGAAGAAGAGAGAGAGAAGAGAGAGAGAGAGAGAGAGAGAGAGACAGACAGACAGACAGACAGACAGACAGACAGACAGACAGACAGACAGACAGATACAGACGACAGACTGACTGACTGACAGGCAGGCAGGCAGGCAAGCAGGCAGGCAGACAGACAGACGGACAGACGGACAGACAGACAGACAGACAGACAGACAGACAGACAGACAGACGAACAGTCACCCCCACTCCCTAACAAACAACAAAGAGCAATAACAACAGCAACACCAACAACACGAACAGCAAAACCCGGAGTGGAAAAGTTGTTTCAAATCTAGTAGTACATGTAGCCTATTAGATACACGCAGACGCAAAAATTATTCGGGTTGCCTAGGGGTACCATGTCCTTGTAGATCTATTAGATTTACTTTGAATTGGGCAAACTTCTTGTCAATATAAAAGAGAATAATCTTTATTTTTCAAGGGTAACAGAGTAAGTTTTACATACTTTTTAGAGAGAGAGAGAGAGAGAGGAGAGAGAGAGAGAGAGAGAGAGAGAGAGAGAGAGACAGACAGACAGACAGACAGAGCAGACAGACAGAGACAGACAGACAGACAGACAGACAGACAGACAGACAGACAGAGACAGAGAGAGAGCCAATAACTTGGACGTGTTGGTCATTAGAGCAGAGAGGAAGGGAGAGAAGCGTAGCTGTGGTTCTCTCCCGAGTCACCCACAAATTGCCCCTGATTACAGCAACCTGCGGCCCCAACAGTGGGCTTAAAACTCCTGGAAGCGGAACACCCTTAAACAAAATATCCAGCTTCCTGTACTGGAAGCCCCAGAGGGTTTAAATCGATCAGCTTCATTCCTGTGTCAGGGATGAGATAATAGAGATTAGCTCGCTGTGACGAGGTAGTGAGATTGTCCCGTAGCGAGGTTACATTTTTCTGATTGTTGTGTATAGGGATTGAGGGAGTAGATTTGGCAGTTCAGGATTCCTGGAAGAGATTGTTGCATCATCGACAATATCGTCGATGAAGTGAGTGATTATGATTTCTTTAACTAACAGCATCAGCGATGGATGATGTTGACAGCACGCAAAAGCCAGTAATTCTTTTTGTGTTCATTCTGATCATAATAATAATCACCGCAGACACCAGAATACCACGACCACAATTATGAGAAAGGATCATCATTGCAAACGTTACATCTTTCAGTAATACAGTGTTACTGAAACGTGACAATGTGTTCTGTCAAATACAAAAATATGAAAACGCCTTCGTTTTGACTTTAAGCAAACAGTGTTTGTACAACATACATTTTTTGTAGTTTTAAAAATGTACACCCCTTGCAATCTAGTCACCACTGCAAGAGGCAAGACGTAATTTGAGGGAAGGATTGGAGGGGGGGGGAAAGAGACAATATATGGGAAGGCGGGGAGACAGCCCTAACGGACCCAACTCTGTCCTGCCGGAATGACTAGGTTAAACGTAGGTATGAAGATATTCATTTTCTGTCAAGCAATAGAAAAATCAACTCAAAATGTCACTGGTTTTTGCCTTGAAAATAAGAGAGGGGAATTAGTTCTTGTTATGTCTAATAAAAAAACAACAACCCACAAACATATTTTTCTGACAAAAAAAACTACCTCAGCGGCTGTTCTTAGAAGTACTTCAGAACAGCAAGACTGTTGCTAATACCATTACTACAGCAGCAGCAGCAACAGCTACACCAACAACAATAACAACTACAACTACTTATGCTGCTGCTACTGCTACTTCCACAACTGCTATTACTACTTTTAACTACGACGACTGCTGCAGCAAACTCCCACAACAACAACAACAACTACTACTACTACTACTACTGCTGCTGCTGCTGCTGCTACTGCTACTACTACTACTACTACTACTGCTGCTGCTGCTGCTGCTGCTGCTGCTGCTGCTGCTGCTGCTGCTGCTGCTGCTGCCTGCTCACAAATACAGAGATATTTTCAATTAGATATAAAGACAACATACGGGGAAAACAGATTGTGCATACAACCAAATCTAAACCAAAAGAACAAAAAGCAAAAACTTCCAAATCAAACAAGCAAACCAAAATGATAAGACTGCAAGACCACACCACACACACACACACACACACACACACACTCACACTCACCACATACTCCTCTCTCTCTGTCTCTGTCTCTGTCTGTCTGTCTGTCTGTCTGTCTGTCTGTCTGTCTGTCTGTCTGTCTGTCTGTGTCTCTCTCTCTCTCTCTCTCTCTCTCTCTTCTCTCTCTCTCCTCTCTCTCCTCTCTCTCTCTCTCTCTCTCTCTCTCTTCTTCTCTTCTTCTTCTTCTTCTTCTTTTTCATCTCCTCCTTCTCCTCTTCTTTCTCCTCTTCTTCTTCTTCTCCTCCTCCTCCTTCTTCATAAAACTGTTGAGGTTTTTCAGGGAATTCTTTCTCTAATCTTCAATGACAACGAAGACGATTAGAAACACACAAAATGGCGCAAGAGGAAAGCAGTGTAGTGTTTAAATACAACTTTTCTCCTCTGATCAGTTTCCTTCTGAACAAACTGTTTTTCCTCTACCACCCGTTTTCCTCTCTGTCTTGGCTTCAGTTTGTGCCATTAGCGGTCGTCCGTTTCTATTCATGGTAACCGCCGCCATTGAAGACCTCTGACCCGAAACGACACAACACGCTAAGGGAGGGAAGGCGGTTGTCAACTTGCCACTGTCAGAATTACCGGTCGTTGAGCGCGGAAGGTACAGACGGGTATGTGCTTGCGCGCTCTTTCGGGTGGGTGTTTTTGCTGCTCCAGGCACCCGAGAGAGGGAGGAGAGGGCAGAGAGACGTGGGGAAGAGGATCCCCGAGTGGGGTGGCAGTTAGTTACGGGTGGACTGGCAGATGGGGAGTTGACGGTGCTTTGCTAATTTTTGTTCCGCTCTGAAAGCGATGTCACACTTTTTTTTTTATAGTCTGTTCTGGTAAATGAATCATAAAAAAAACATTCTATGATCGGGGGTTCGTCTGCTGGTAATTCAAAGCGAATCGATGAATAATGCAACACTGAGAGACTAGTCGATACAGTTTTCTCTCTATTTCACTGACACAGATATTGTGCACATTGCTATGTGCCATTCAATTCAAAAGTACAGGAAACGGGATATTTTTGTGTTGATCTTTCGACCTGGTGTTTTGTCTTGCTTTGGCTCAATGTGTTAATTTGTTGTTGTTGTTGTTTTAGTATGTGTTAGTGTTTAGTAAAAGTTTCATTTTTTAATTTACTATCAACTCCTCATCTGGAACTATTAAATCAACTGAAAATATTATCTTCTGCCATGAATGAATTCTGCATGCTTCCGCGCACAGAACCAAACAATGCTCTTTTGAAATGAAATGTGAAAAATAAACAAAGCGTTCCCTTTTATCCCCAAAGTCAGACTCAATCTTTTCTTTCTGATAAATATTCAGCATCTCTGAAAAAAAGAGAGGTGACTGACTTCCAGCATACCGTTTTTTCTGGACACTGCTTCGTCTCCTTATGTCTATGCTGTACAATAGCAGTTTCTAGACTTTAGGAAAACAACATATATTATGCAATTAAGCAAATATGCAGTTTGTATAGGTAAAGTTAAAAGTAAAGGCGTGCCCTTAACCTATGTGGTCGTGGGAAGCGTCAGAGACCTCACTTCGTTTTCTTCTTCTTCTGTCTGGATAAAGAATGCAAAATACTGCTAACATCCTGCACAAAAAGTGTAAAATTTGATTGCTGTGAAACGATAGAGAGAATGCATTACTTTTGTTCGGCATTATAATGTGTTTAATTTTCAGTGTTTTGTTTTGTTGTTTTTTGTTTTTTGGGGGGATATTGGTTTGGGTTTTTTGTTAATGTTGTAGTCATTAAAACAAAGGACTAGGGGAAAACAAGACTTCAGGCAGAACTTTTTCTCTACGTGTCTTTAAAAAACTTGACATGTCTATTTGGACACGTATCCTTACCACTAGAATGCCTGTACTTGCTAAGATTCGCATTATCGTGCTGCATGTGAGAATATTTACGTGTGAACCCCTTAGTACCTGGTAACATTGCCTCCTCGCTTTTAAACTTTACATTTAATACAGTTAAGCAACTTATCCATGTTTATCCTGCATTTATAGTGTTGGTAAGAGAGTAACGCGCCTGTTCCATGATCATCATTATTTGTATGCGTCTGCAGGAACCTTTTTGGTACACATTCACCCAAACCAATTCAATCTTGTTGTTTCATGTAAATAGCTCCGGTGACCCAAACATTCATAAGACTTTAGTTGCGGGCTTGGAAAGTGCTCGATAAAAAAAAAATGGTAGTGTATCTAGTGAACACATCTTCCCTGTTTATTACGCCAAGTGACTCGTGGAATCAAACCGATCACAGTTGTAATGAATAGCCTATTGTACAGAGAATGTGCCCTCCCTCCCCCTCTCTCCTCTCTCATCACAAATGCATGCCTCTGTCATTTTCGTGTACACGTGTGTATGTGCCCCCCTGGGACCATTATTCGGAGGGGGGACAAACCTGAA
>CM060335.1:19097774-19100274 GCA_030674155.1 Stramonita haemastoma | reverse complement strand
CATGCAGTAAAAACTTTTTGTGGACTCAAAGAGGTGATGAAACTATCACCCACTTTTGTAAGACCCTGTAAAATGTGGTATACAAAATCAGAGAGCACTACTAAAGACTAGGTACTCATCAGTAGCGTCTTTGCATCTTAATATATCTTCTGCCTAAGTTATCTGGGCATTAGTTGCAACATGGCACTGAGTTTTTCAGGCCATGTTCCTTGGCAAAGTTGAAGCAGGCGGAGCCCATCCCTCTTTAGATGCAGGGCGCATGCTGGGCATGTTTATGCTTCCTTTACCCAACGGATGCCGATACAAACCACAGGATCTTTGACGTGCATATTTGATCTTCTGCATGAGTGAAACAAAGCACTGGCAGGTCTGCATTTTACACCAAATCAAGAGATTGTTGAAGGCACCTTAGTAATACTTAACCAGACGCTGCTGCAAGAATCAAACACAAGAGTCACGGGGATGGAAGTCAAACGGTCTATCCGCTCATGTTCAACGTCAATCTAAGCAGGTTCAATTACTGTAAGGCTGCTTTTGTTGCTATGAGTTTTTTTGTCATAAAACCAGTTTTTGTTACATGATGGGGAATATTAGCACAACTGTGGCAAAAGAGAGAGGGGTGGAGAGAGGAGAGAGAGAGAAGAGAGAGAGAGAGAGAGAGAGAGAGAGAGAGAGAGAGAGAGAGAGAGAGAGAGAGAGAGAGAGAGAGAGAAACAGACAGACAGACAGACAGAGAAACAGACAGACAGACAGAGACAGAGAAACAGACAGACAGACAGACAGAAGCAGACAGACAGACAGACAGAAGAGAGAGAGAGAGAAAACAGACAGACAGACAGAGAGACAGAGACAGAGAGAGACAGAGAGAGAGAGAGGCAGAGAGAGACAGAGAGAGAGAGGCAGAGAGAGACAAAAGAGAGAGAGAGAGAGAGAGAGAGAGAAACAGACAGAGAGAGAGAGAGAGAGAGACAGACAGACAGAGAGACAGAGACAGACAGAGAGACAGAGACAGAGAGAGAGAGAGAGAGAGAGAGAGAGAGAGAGAGAGAGAGAGAGAGAGAGAGAGAGAGAGAGAGAGCGCTATTCGATTTCAGCACGCTTTCTTGAAGATCACAGGTGAAGGAGGACATAGGAGAGGGGAAAGCCACGAAGCATTGACACATCATCAGTCAAAAATGAATCTCAAGAATAAGAACTTTCTTTTTTTTTTCTTTTTAACACGCTGTTACTGAAGTCATGAGCAACACTGAGCTATTCCATTGTCTACGCTGCTTTTTGTTTTGTTTTTAACTTTGGTTCTTGTTTTGTCAATTGTATTGTCAGCAGTCTTTGTTGTTGGTTTTTATTGCCCCCTATTGGTATCTTGTTTCACTCAAGATTGTGTTATTTTTAGTATGTTTGGTTGTTTCCTTATTTTTGTCGCTGATTGTTTTCTTTTTTTTCCCCCTACCTTTTGTAGTTTTCCCTTTGTTTGGACATTGTCAGTGGTGCTTTGTCTTGCTAATCCTTTTCGATTTTTGTTGTTATCTTTGTGGTATTCTTACTATTTCCACAGCTGGGTTTTCTTGTACAGTTCATCAAAGTAAACAGGTAGTTTTCAAAGCAATAGACAGTAAAAAGCTGAATAAACCATCCACAAAGTTAACAAGCCGGTACATAAAAACAACCTATACCCATGTCTTGATACCATTCCTAGTAATGAACAGCATTGACACAATGTGCATCAGTAAACACTCTCAACAACAGGTGGTAAGGACCAGCTAACCCAAACAGGTCATTTCAATATCCAACCAACGATACGTGAGCAGGTGTTAATTGCTGCGGGGACAAGCTGCTAGCCAGAAGATCCACTTTCCTCCATTCAGTCCTCTCGGTTCCCTCCATGTGCTGTACGAACCTACACAGTCCCCCACACCTGTGTTCTTCCTCGTCCCACTTTTCATTACACAATGTCACCACAGGATGCCATCAGCACAAAAAAAATCATCTACTCGCCAGGACGAAAACTGACAGCAATTTCCATCATCTTCAACCCCCTTCCTCTTCTCCCCCTCCCTTTTTTTTAAGAGACAGACCCATGTCAAAAGAAATGTCAGTTGGGGGCCTTTGTGGCTACGGAAAGTTTCGTGTGTGGAGTCATGTGGAAGATTGTTCTGTGATCCCTGTATTGTCTGCTGTAATTAGTTAAATACTGCAGTTTGTAATAGAAATGTCAAATCAACTCAGCTTGATTCTATGTCACGGAGGATACAGAAATCAGGGTCAGAGGGTAAGAGGTGCATGGTGGCACAAACGAGAGAGCCAGACGTTTAAGAAGAAGCTTTTGAGAAACCGTAAAACGCGAGATGGCTGAAAGAAAAAGGAATGATAATTATTAAAAAAAACAGTTCCGGTGGGGCACACACACTTCCATACACACACGCGCGCGCGCGTGCACACACACAGAGGTGCAGAAAAAGATAGGTAAAGAGAGGGGAGGCAGTAAAGAAGGGAGAGGGAG
>CM060335.1:19075274-19087774 GCA_030674155.1 Stramonita haemastoma | reverse complement strand
AAATAAAAAGCTCGCCTGATGTCCGAATCTGCTAAGGAACTATTGCGTGTTTGAATTTGAAAAGAAAAAAAATCCTTCTGTCATTTTTCTGCCGAGACTTTAACATAGTGAATAAGAAGATGGGATGGAAGAGAGAGCACAAGAAAGAAGGTTAAAAAAAAAAGTCGCAAAACACACACACCTACACACACACACCACACACGCACGCACACCTACACACACACTCACACACACAACACACACACACAAACACACAACACACCACACACGCACCACACACACACAACACACACACAAACACACACACACACAACACACACACACACACACACACACACACAACACACAACACACACAACACACACACACACACACACACACACACACACACACAAAGAGAAAAAGCCACATAAGAAGAGTTGGAGAGCAAAAAAAACAACAAACGAATGACCTGTTTTTCTAAAAGAAGGCTGGCGCTGAAATGTTTAATAAACAAGATGAGATGGAAAAACTGAGGAATCACGCGCATACGAGCGCGTTTATTTTATTTTAGTTTTCTTATTTTATTCTTTTATTTCGAGGATAAAGGAGTAAGCACTCACGTTGTTGTTTTTTTAATCCAGTCCTCGTGTGTATGTAGTTTCGTAAATTGTTATGTTCCCACTGGCACACAATACCTACTCTTCTGGAAAGCGGAATGTGTTTTAATGTATGGGTAAGATGTTCTGCGTGTATTCGCACACGGGACCTTAATCGGGGGGACGGATAGCTAGTGTCAGAACATTGCGCTGCAATTTGACGACCAGGTTCGAGTCGGTCGAGGAGATTTTCTCTGGAGTTCACGTCAGTGCTGACTCACTCTCCCAAAAGTCCTTCGGATGAGACTTTAAACGAGGCCGTGTGTGAACGCAGCAGAAATCTTGAGCACACGTTAAATCTGTTCGCTTTTCGTAGAGTAGGCCATCGTGTGCGGTGGGAACAGATGAATTACAAAACTGCATACACATGGGGACTTGATGTAAAAAAGCACAAGAGTGCTTATCCCTTATCCTCGATATAAAGAATAAATCAAATCAATCAATAATCGTGTGTGTGGCATGTGTGTGTGTGTGTGTGTGTGTGTGTGTGTGTGTGTGTTGTGTGCGTATGTGTGTGTGTCTGTGTGTGTCTGTGTGTCTGTGTTTAGGTCTGTATGTGTGTGTGCGTGTGTGTATGTGTGTGTGTGTGAGATAGCCTAGGATGCCTAAAGAGCATACAGAGCAAGAGAGAGAGATACACAGAGAAACACACACACACACACACACACACACACACACACACACACACACACACACACACACACACACACACAGAGGATAGAGACAGACAGAGACACAGTCAGAGGCAGAGAGACAGAGGACAGAGAGACAGAGACAGAGAGACAGAGAGCAACCTCCTCACCTCCTCTGCTATATATCTATTCAATTTTTTTTAAGAAAAGAAAACTGAAGTCATATCTAAAGGTCAGAGGAAAAAATGGCATTTTAACCACACAAAAAAGAAAAAATAAAGAAGAAGAAAATAATCAGGTACTTCACATGTGCATGTCTGAGTTCCTCTTCATGCGTAGACACAAAATTAATCTTGCCTTTTTTTTTCTTTCTGTTTCGTTTTTTTTTTTCAACACCAACAATAACTCTTCCGATGAAGACTATACATTTAGAAGCTGTTTGAAAACGCACACAATCATCTTGCGCACACCTTAAAAATACGTTCCACTTTTCAAAATCGTCAGGCCATTTCGTGAAGGTAAGAACAGATGACAAAACTTAAAAAGCCAAAACACAGGTGTCGTGTTAAGACACCACTCTTGAAGTCGGAATGCGGCTACCTTATATGAGTAAAAACGGTTACGCACGCAAAATCTCACGTTGGTAAACCTTGGAGTTCTAGCTCTAGGATCAAGGTGAGGTTGGGAGGACATTAACAGTGACCCTCTATTCCTATGTTACCTACAGCAATGTCTGCCCCAGTGTCAATTACAGTGTGCATTCTTATAGATTTATGTGGACTGCATACTGTCGTCTGGGTGCATTGTTGTCCTAATGTTGCTTCTGTTGTCATGATGTTGCTCTGCCTGTGACTTTAAACTACGTCGTAGCACGACTGCATCTGTCTGGATTTAGTTTTGCTCTGCTGTTTACTGTAAGTTACGTTTTCATCCTCTCAGTCAGCCTCACACAAATACAAACTTTATACACGTGTTAAGCTGATTCCACCTCTCCCTAAACTCGAATTTATGTTTGTATGAAGTTTGTAAGCTAAAATAATAACTGGAACAACACAAAAGCAATCAAACGTAATAGGTCACACGCGCGCGCGCGCTCGTCCACACACACACACACACACACACACACACACACACACACACACACACACACACACACACACACACACACAAGATAGGAACGTGAGCTTGGAAAGGGGGGGCGAGGGAGGGAGGGAGGGAGAGAAGAGAAGAGAGAGAGAGAGAGAGGAGAGAGAGAGAGAGAGAAGAGGAAGAAGAGAGAGAGAGAGAGGAGAGAGAGAGGAGAGTAGACAAGAGAGACGAGACAGACAGGACACAGACAGACAGACAGAGAAGACAGCAGACAGAGAGAGAGACAGAGACGAGATACACAGACACAGAGAGACAGAGACAACAGAGACAGGCAGACAGAACAGAGACAGAGAGAGGTGGAGACAGAGGGAGAGGACAGAGACTGAGATTGATTACAGAGAGAGATGAGAGAGGTACAGTGACAGAGGCAGACAGCCAGAGACAGGTCAGCAGGGAGGGGGAGGAGCGAGAAAAGTTTTTAAGGCTCCATCAGCAAATTTCCGGCGAGTGGAGAAAGGGCGCCCTCTTGTCACGTGACTACTTCAGCTCGCGATAGCACAGGAAGTGTGTGATGCAATGATGGCGAGGATGATGGGAAAACAGCTGACGTAATTCACAACTGAATAATAACAGACAGAGAGAAGACAGAGACAGACAGACAGAAGACAGACAGACAGAAGACAGACAGACAGACAGACAGAGACAGACAGACAGAGACAGACAGACAGACAGAGAGGAGGAGATGGGGAGCAAAATCCAGATTAAAGATTCACAGATTTCTTCTTTTCTTTACAAGTCTTTGACTACATCTAGATTAAATATTTATAACAATCTTATTTACCTTTTAAAGACACCGCTGTGTTTGTTTTGTCCTGTCTCATCTTTTCCTTTCCGTTTTTTTTTTGTTGATGTTGTTTGGTTAGGGTTTTTGGGGGGGTGTTTTTGGGGTTTTTTTGGGGGGGGGGGGTGTGTGTGTGAGTGTGCGTGTGCGTGTGTGTGTGTGTGTGTGTGTGTGTGTGTGTGTGGGAGAGAGAGAGGAGAGAGAGAGTAGAGAGAGTAGAGAGAGGATGAGAGAGAGAGAGAGAGAGAAGAGAGAGAGAGGAGTGAGGAGAGAGAGAGAGGAGAGGAGATGTGGTGGTGTGTGTGTTGTGCGTTTGCGTGTGTGTGTGTGTGTTTGTGTGTGTGTGACCTGTGCGTGTTGTTTGTGTGTGTGAGTGGTGTGTGTTGTGTGGTGTGTGTGTGTGTGTGTGTGTGTGTGTGTTTCACCTACCACATGAGTATACACTTCTCACACTAAGAATCTGACACATCGTACAAGAGAAGTAGAGACCCAAGCGAAAACACAGGACAGACAAAAAGAAAATAAAAAGAAACCAAACCACAGAAAGAAAGAAAGAAAGAAAGAAAGAAAGAAAGAAAGAAAGAAAGAAAGAAAGAAAGAAAAGAAGAAGAAAGAAGAAGAAGAAAAGAAAGAGAAGGAAAGAAAGAAAGAAAGAAAGAAAAGAAAGAAAGAAAGGAGAAGGAAAACAGAAAGAAAGAAAAACGAGGGAAAGAAGTCAGAAATAGGCAACCAAAACCATCGGTGTCTGATGACTAAGGATGGGGATTTTTACAATCTCTCAGATCAATTTAAGTGCAGACCGCCTGTTCCTTAATTCCTTTAGTGTGGACAGCAGCCACTGGTGATGTGACAGAATGAGGCAAGATGTAGGCCTAGCTACCTATGTGTAGTGAGGTTTAAAAAGAGTAACACAGAGTAACGGCACAGGTACATCACAGAACAGGAGGAAGCCCAAAATATTACAATGAAAACTTAAAACAAATATTTAATCCTTTTCTCTCTCTCTCTTCTGAAAATTCAGCAGAAACAAAAACAAAAAACCCACCAAAACTATCAAGCCTCATCCCCCAGAGAAAACTGGCAGACTGGAGACATTTTTTCAAGCTCCATCAGCGAATTTCCGGGCCCCGTGAGGACAAGGGGCGCCATCTTGGCACGTGACTACTTCAGCTCCGCGAAGCACCGGAAGTGCGGGGAGGCTGCGATGATGGGAGTATGGGGAAACAGCTGATGCAAAGTATGGACAGGAAAGGGAAAGAGAAAGAGGGAGGGGAGGGGATGGTGGGTGGGTGGGGGTGGGGACGGGGTTTGATGATGATGCGGCTGTTAAGTGTGTGTGTGTGTGTGTGTGTGTGTGTGTGTGTGTGTGCGGTGTGTGTGTGTGTGGTGTGTGTGTGTGTGTGTGGTGTAGTGTGGTGTGTGTGTTGTGTGTGTGTGTGTGTGTGTGTGTGTTGCGTGTGTGTGAGTGTGAGTGTGTGTGTGCGCGCGCGCGCGGGGTGTGTGTGTGTGTGTGTGTGTGTGTGTGTGTGTGGTGTGTGTGTGTGTGTGTGTGTGTGTGTGTGTGTGTGAGTGTGTGTTGAGAGAGTGTGCGTGTGTGTGCACGTGTGTGCGTGTGTGGGGGGGGGAGGAGGTGTTGAACATGAAGACAGGTACTAATAAGCAGATTCGACGTGGTTGACCATTTAGCAGTTTGTTTATGGGCAACAGATGTGTTAAATATAATCCCATCTATATCCATGCTGTACATGTGATGTGCAGTGCTGAATCGTGAAGTACAGTGTCGTGTCTTGCCAAACAAAAAACTACACATTTTAAATGATTCCCATCTCAACTGTATGTTAACAAAAAAATCCCCCTTTTCAAAATTTACTGCAAAAAATTTGAATTTGGAATTTCACGTTAAGAATATCCATGAAGTTAATTATCATACATCACATAGCAAAAAAGGCCTTCACACGTTTTCTGAACATAATAGATTCGCAAATAGCAAATGAATGTGTTTATAATGTTAATAATAGTCATTCTTTTATTTTGAGGACAATGGATTAGGCACTTATGTGTGTTTTACATCTAGTCCCCGTATGCATTAGGGTTGCTTTATTAAAAAAAAACAACAAAAAACATTTTGTCATCCGTTCCAACAGGTAAAATGGCCTACTCTTCCGAAAGACGGAACAGGTATTAAAGTGTGCGCAGAATGTTCTGCTTGTGTGCGCACACAGGACATCGGTACACAGTTTCATCTGAAGGACTCCCGGGGAGTGGATCAACACTGATGTAAACTCAATGACTGAACGAACCCATGAACAATGAGTGAATGAATCAACAAACGAATGAACGAACAAGTGAATGAAGGGATAAATGAATAAACGAACGAACAAGCGAATGAATGCATGAATTCATTTTTTTATGAATGAATGAATGGGAGAGTAAAGTGGTAACAAAAGAAAAACAAAACAATGCAAACAGGGTCTGAGCTAGTTTACATTTCAGTGGGTCATGTCAACCAGACAGGACACAGACAGCAAGAGCTGGAGAAAAGAGAAGACGAAGAGAAGAAGAAGAAGAAAACGAGAGAAGAAGAAGAAGAAGAAGAAGAAGAAGAAGAAGAAGAAGAAGAAGAAGAAGAAGAAGAAGAAGAAGAAGAACAACAACAACAACAACAACAACAACAACAACAAAGAGCAAGAAGAAGAGAAAAGAAGAAGAAGAAGAAGAAGAAGAAGAAGAAGAAGAAGAAGAAGAAGAAGAAGAAGAAGAAGAAGAAGAAGAGAAGAAGAAGAAGAAGAAGAAGAAGAAGAAGAAGCAAAAGAAGAAAAAAAGAAGAACAACAACAACAACAACAACAACAACAACAACAACAGCAATTACAACAACACAACAACAACAACAACAAATACCTACTCGAGAACCAGAAACAAGAGAGACAAAGCAACCCCACCTCACCCAAGAAAGAAGCATCAAAAAGAATGTAGTAGTAAGAAGTTAAGCCAGAATTGACCCCATAACAACCAACCAACAACTAAACCTCCTCTATCCAGAACAAAAGAGGTATCATAAAACCGTGTCAAGTGGACTTCGTCTCTGCATTACCCTAATGATCTATGAGTGTTCAAGAGGGACGGATGGTGGCAAAGTGACACCAAGTACTACCCTGAACTGTGCGCTCACCTAGATCGATGGGTCTCAGGTTCGAATCCCCCGCGCCACTGATGAATGGAGTTCCGATGGTTGCAAGCGATTGCTGTGTTCTGTGTACGTCCACTTGGGAAATGTTTGACACCTGTGTTCTTACAGCTAGTCTATCTCAAGTCTGGTCAGAATGTGTGTGTGTGTGTGTGCGTGGTGTGTGTGTGTGTGTGTGTGTGTGTGTGTGTGTGTGTGTGTCGTGGTGGCGTGGTGCGTGCTGTGTGTGTGTGCTGGTGGTGTGTATGACAGAAAGAGACAGAGAGACAGACAGACAAATGCAGAGATTGATAGGAGTATACAATCTATCTATCGATCGATCTATCTATCAGTCTACTATCTATCTATCTATTATCTATCATCTGTCTATCTGTCTATCTATCTATCTATCTATCTATCTATCTATCTATCATCTATTTATCGATCGATCGATCGATCGATCGATCGATCAATCGTTCGATCTATCTATATCTATCTATCTATCTATCTATCTATCTATCTATCATCTATCTATCTATCTATCTGATTATCTATCTGTCTGTCTGTCTGTTTGTCTGTCTGCCTGTCTGTCAGTATGTCTGTCCATCTATCTATCTATCTACCCCTTAGTCTGGCCACCGTGTGGGCACCCCTGAAGACTTAACAATCAGTTCCTTCCATTCCTCTCTCTGTTCTGCCTTTCTCAAAATTTTGTTGAAGTCTAGGCCTAGAACAGGCAAACATACAGACAGGCAAAAGATCTCTCTCTCTCTCTCTCTCTCTCTCTCTCTCTCTCTCTCTCTCTCTCTCTCTCTCTCTCTCTCTCTCTCTCTCTCTCCCCTCTCTCTCCGCTCTCTCTCCCCCCCTCTGTCTGTCTGTCTGTCTGTCTGTCTGTCTCCTCTCTGTCTGTCTGTCTGTCTTCTCTGCTGTCTGTCTTCTCTCTCTCTCTCTCTCTCTCTCTCTCTCTCTCTCTCTCTCTCTCTCTCTCAGAGGAGCAATCTAGGTAAAGTTCCCCTTTCCAGTACCTATATTCGACACGGGCATCAAGTGTTTCGTCGATCCTCATCTATTATGCCAGCACCTACAACGTGCGGCGTGTTTATGCCCGCCTTTGCTTTGTCAGACAGGGGTGTCCAGTAACGTAATTAAGTGTTTTGTTCCCTTGTTCGCTTAATGTTTTCCCTTCTTCGGTTACAGGTGGACGGCTCAGGTGTGTACAGGATGTTGAATGTGTGTTCCAGTTATTGTTTATTAATTTTGAACGCAAACTTACAGGGTACATGCGCGAGCGCTTGGCGCGCGCATACACATTCATACTCACACGCGTGCGCTATGCACACCACACACACACACACATTACACACATGCACGCGCGCGCATACATGCACCCCACACACATCCACCCACCCACACATACACAACATGGTGGCAGAAACAGAGTGGGACAGACAGAGAGACAGACTGACAGGGAGAGTGAGAGAAAGACGGACGACACAGACAGACAGACACAGACAGACAGAAGACAGACAGACAGACAGAACACATGGCACTAACCCTTTGTATACAGCCTTAGCTTGTCATGTTAATAAAATTCATCTAAAGTGTGTACTGCGTTTTCTGTTTTATTTTCAAGTTTTCATTGCTGTTTGATAATGTTGTAAACGTTATGTCATGGGCATATTATATGTCCTGGTACATTAAATACCTGTCGAGTCTGTCCGTTAGTCTGTGATGTGTCTGTCTGTCTGTCTGTCTCTGTCTGTCTGTCTCTCTCCTCCTCTTCTCTTCTTCTCTCTCTCTCTCTCTGCTCGTCTTTTTTTTTTATTTCGTTAGAGGTTGCTTTTTATATTACGTTATCCCTGATAAGGGCGGGGACTGGATTAAAAAAAAAACACCACAAGTGCGTTTCATTATCTCGAAATAAAAGAATTTGATTTGATTTGATATGATATCTCTCTATCCACCAAAAAAGTCTTTTTTGTAATAAAAGAACCTCCTCAAAAACAACAGCAACAACAAAAAGATAACAACAGAAAATCACACCAATGTAGCACAATAATTACCGTAGCAAAACTGCTCGGAAAAAGCTTTTCACTTTCTTCCATGTTCTTTTCTGTATGTTTTTTCCTCCACTACTACTTCGTTATCATTCTTTTCAGTAACGTAGAAAAACAGTAATTATGTTTTGTACTGAAAAAATATAGAGTTGAACTGTCAGGACTGTAAAGCAAACATTTATTGATCTCTTCGTCAAACTATTTCACTATTCACACACACACACACACACAAGTCACACACACAACACAAACACACACCACCACACACACACCCACACACACCACACCACACACACACACACACACACACAGAGAGAGAGAGAGAAGGAGAGAGGGGAGAGAGAGAGAGAGGAGAGGAGAGAGAGGAGAGAGAAGAGAGAGAGAGAGAGAGAGAGAGGGGGGGGGGGAGGAGGGGAAGACAGACGAAGGCAGACAGACAGAAAGTAGCAGGCAGGCAGGCGAGAGAGAGGGGGGGGGGGGGGGGGGAGAGAGAGAGAGAGAGAGAGAGAAGGGGGAGAGGAGAGAAGAGAGAGTGAGAGAGAGAGAGAGAGAGGGAGGGGGGGGAGAGAGAGAGAGAGTTTTGTTTCTATTTCTGTGGGGAAAATAGAATAAGTTTAAAACAGCTTTTTTTTTTCCACATCCATCCCTCTAATTATATAATATAACAACAAAGATGCAACAACAACAACGATGATGATGATGATGATGATGATTGATGATGATGATGATGATGATGATGATATGATGAGGGTGGTGGTGGTGGTGGTGGTGGTGGTGGTGGTGGTGGTGGTTGGTGGTGGTGGTGGTGATGATGATGAGAGTGGTGGTGACGACGACGATAATGTTTGATGATGACAAATCAAAGTATGACGTTTGATGATGATGGTATGATGATGATGATGATGACGACGACGACGACGACGACGACAATAATAGTAATAATAATAATAATAATAATAAATAATAATAATAATAATAATAATAATAATAATAATGATGATGATCATGATCATGATGACGGACGATAACGATTATAACGACGACGATGATGATGACAACAACAACCACGACAATGATAATGATGATGAAGAGAAAGACAGAGACAGACGGGCCCAAAGCGAAAAAAGCAAAATAGATGGTTTTGAGGACCACGTAAACTACGGAAAAGAGGATGTGTATTATGAGCACAACTGATCAAGCTTGTCCATCTCTCGCCAATCACGCAATCAATCAATCAATCGATCGATAAACAATCAAACAAGCAAGCAAGAGACACATAACCTAGTGCAGACAATTATGGAGGCTCTCTCGAAGAGTTGCCATCTCAATCAGAAGGTTTTGAAGACAGCTCCATAGGTCTACATACATGTCTATCTGTAATGATCAGATGTATGTATACACAACGTGTGTAATTACAGCAGAAATGTGTAAAACACATTGTCATCGTCGATAACGTTTTATTAACGGAAGACAGGCCTTTCTTCCATGAATTCTGTCAGGATGTACCTGACGACGACCACGACGACGACGATGATGATAACAACATTAATAGTAATAATAGTTATGATACTACTACTACTACTACTACTACTATACTACTACTACTACTTACTACTACTACTACTACTAATTATAATGATAATAATAATGATGATGATAATAATAATAATAATAATAATTAATAATAATAATAATAATAAAATAATAATAATAATAATAATAATAATCGCGAAAGGCTAATCAGTAGTTCATTATTTTTAAAAAGGCACGAAATGCAATAATCATGCATATCCAGTAAACTTCTTTTTCTTCTTTTTGTTTTCTTCATCATCATCATCATCATCATCATTTCTTCTTTTCTCTTCTTCTTTTTCCACCTTCTCCTTCCTCTTCGCCGTCGTCGTCGTCGTTGTTGTTGCTGTCGCCACTGTTGTCTGTCATATGCGGAAAAGTTGTTTTCTTGAAAAGTGACGTTAATTCAGGATTCAGCATTTCCATATAACTTCACACTACACAATAATGTCTTGGGTTCATTTTTATAATGAGAAAATGGAACTGAAAATGGGAGTAAAGAAAAAGAAAACAGAAAACAACAACAGCAAAATACACAGAAACTACTATGGCTAGGATCCAATAAAGTTCACCATAAGAAAGCTGGCTGCTGCAATAGACGAAGCTAGCAAGCCATTTCAGGGAGGGAGGAGAGAGAGAGAGGATCGTTTTTCACGGTCCTGATTTCTGCTGCGCGTTTGCACAAAGACGGTCGTCGCGGCGTCTTGATGGTGGGGATCTGCTATAAAATTGATCAGCTGTCTTCATGACAATTTCCCTCACCCCGTAATATCGATGATAAATCATCTCTGTCTCTTTCTCTCTGTTTCTCTCTGTCTCTCTCTGTCTCTTTCTCTCTGTTTCTCTCTGTTTCTCTCTGTCTCTCTCATTTTTTCTCTCCTTTTCTCTCTCTCTCTCTCTGCTCTCTCTCTCTCTCTCTCTCCTCTCTCTCCTCTCTCTCTCTCTCTTCTTGTTTTTTTTTCTCTTCTCTCTCTCTCTCTCTCTCTCTCTCTCTCTCTCTCTCTTCTCTCTCTCTCTTTCTCTTCTCTCTCTCTCTCTCTCTTCTCTCTCTCTCTCTCTCTCTCTCTCTCTCTCTCTCTCTCTCAATTGACGAAGCAGCCCTTCCACCTTATTCATCAACCAAACAATCAGCATCTTTTATGCGTTCTCCATCTGTTGCCTATAGAATAGAATATATAGAAAAATAAAGAAAGACCAGGGAAAAAAAATCGAAAAAGAAGTGAGATGACAGACAGGAGAACAAGAAGAAGAAGGAGAAGGAGGGAGAAGGAGGAGGAGGGAGGGAATGAAGAAAGCACCCCCTCCCCCCAAAAAAAATGTAGAGAAAGCGATAAACGTCTGACAGCGATTGTTTTGCTTAAATAATAATAAGTGCACACTCGCGCCCAGGTTTTGTGAGACAAGAGATTCAGTTTTTTCCATCGTTTTTTTTTTTCTTTCTTTTATTAGTTGTGTGTAGAAAGAACACCCTCCTGTCTGTCTGTCTTGTCAGACGACGTTCCTCTTTCCCTCGTGAATCTCCACACACACAAGATTCTGCCCTCGTCAAAGAACCCCCAACTACAAATTGTTTCTCAGTCCTGTCTAAAGTCCTTTTTTTTTCTCTCTCTCTCCCAGAGGTTCACCACCGCGAGTTTCGTTAGGGGCAACAAGGAATCTGTGTAAACTCCCTCCTTTCCACCCAAACTCCAGCGACAGATCTTTTTCGCCCGAGGGTTTTTAAACAAAACCTCTTCTCTCCGCGGAACAGTAGCGTGGCAAAAAACCAGCGGGGAAAAAAAGCACCCCCTCTCGGGATCCACGGAATGAAACGTTTTGAGCTTGGGGGACCGAGGGTTCCCACCGGGAGTCCGAAAGGGGGGGGGTTGGACGAGGTGGGATCTTTTAACTGCCGAGGAGGGGGTTTTTTTTGTTCAATTTTTTTACTTTTCTTCTTTTCTAACCCCGGGGAGCATCCCTGTCCGTTTTTGTCGGGCCCCTTTTTGGGTACGATTTTTCGTCTTGATCTAGAAAAAGAAGAAAGAATCTTTGGGTTTTTCATAAAGCGCCTGATGTTTTTTGGGGTTTCAACGGGTCGTGACCCCCTCGATATCTCTCCTTTGTTTTAAATCATTTACGACTGCCCTTTTTAGAAAAGTTTAGATGAAAATGGGGGGGTTCAAAGCCATCGGTACATTTGTTGGGTTCCCGCTTTCTTGGGTCACGATTCTGTTAAGCATCCAAAAGTGTTTTTTTTGAAATGCTTACCTTGAAGCCAGGGAAAAGGGGGGGGGGGGGAGAAAGGGGAGGGGGGGGCAGAGAAGAGAGAGGGGGAAAAGAGAGGAGGAAGAAGAAAAAATTTTTTTTTAATTTTTTTTTTCGAGGGAAAAAAATAAGCCTTTGTTTTTTTACTCCAGTCCCCCGGGTTTGCAGTTTTGTAAATGTCATTGTTCCCCCCCGCACACGTTGGCCCCTTACAAAAGCGGAAAGGATTTAAGTGGGGCGCAAATGTTTTGCGAAAAGAGAG
>CM060335.1:19061051-19075174 GCA_030674155.1 Stramonita haemastoma | reverse complement strand
GCAGTGGATTGGATCTGCCAGAAACAATGGGGCGGCACGCGGGCCGCTCTAATGCGCTTTATTAATGACAGCCCTAACGACCCAAGCCGCCATAAATTCGTTACTCCGCGCCGCCCTGAACGCCGATCGCGAGCCCAAAACGATTGGCAGCATCCGTTTTTTGGCCACTCATGAATTTTCATAAGGCGTGCACGGCTACTTTACTTTCATCGGCCGACTTTCAGTCGAGGGTTTGCCGAGCGCCGTGGACGAGGAAGGGGAGACTACTGTTTATATTAACGTGCGAGGTGAGAAACTGGAGGGACGGTGCGAAGGAACTGGAGTGCCCGGGGCCTTTCCGTTTTCACCCTCCTGAATAGTTTGAGTTATGTACTCCAGAATATCTCCCTTCATAAATCACGGATTCTCCCTTCATAAATCAGTGGTTTAAAAATGTCATCCCTTTTTTCTACTCCGGACAGTATAGCTTTAAGGATAGACACCTTTCTAGACAAAGGTGTTAGAAATTGTGACTATACGTGAACAGGTAGACCTCCAGAGGGATCTTTAAAAATGGCAGCCATTCATAATTTGATCTGTTTCTTCGGTTTAGAATGGTACCTTTACACACTTAACATGCAATTCCACTTCATTTTTAAAGGTATTTTCGAAATTGTATGTAGATTTTGCAAGAAATGGGACCAGGGAAAAGGGAAGAAGTCTGATTCACCATACCATTGCTTTGAGATTAGCAGATTTCCGTTGTCAAACGCCTCTAAAATTCCAGATTGAGTTCTGCTTCCCCAAAATATGCGACAGTTTTGTTTAGTGTGTGACTTTAAAAATAAAAAAAAGACCGCTAGAAACCATCCAAGAACTTCAGGCACAAAATTGTAGGAAAATCAATTAACCATGAGATCAACACAAAACAAAAAGCCACCGATTCAGATATGATTTCCCCCATGCAGGGGTCCTGTTGGTATAGATAGCATCCCCACCTTCTGGAAATTGTCTGCTAGGAATTCCCTCATTTCTGACACTCTATTTGTTTCTGCCTTGTTCATCTTCTTCCTGTCACCTCAACCTTGTCTATCTTCTGCCTTCTTGACCCATTCTCCTGACTTCTTTCCAGAAAACCTAAAAGATAACAACTCTCTCCCATGCCGAAGTCTGAGTGTTCGAAGAAGAATACAGTTTTCTCTACTGCATGGTGATCAATGAAAAAAAGGATCAATCCAAAAATGCACTGGAAGTTTCACTAACTTTGAAACTGACTACCTAACAGGGCATCATATGTTTCATTATAGTGTCTTAATATGAAATAAAATGGGTAGGCGCTGCACTTGTGGCGACGCGCTCTCCCCGGGGAGAGCAGCCCGAATTTCACGCAGAGAAATCTGCTGTGACATAAAGTGGTATAAAATGAAATAAAATAAAATAAAATAATGTCACAACATCTGCTGTAATTTTCCGAAAATCACATTCTTGTCAATTTCCCGATAAACCGATGTGTTGATATCAATATCCATACGTAGCTGATTCTCTACTGAATGGTCCCAATCTTCCCACAGAGCCCACACCTCGCTAAGCTTAGGATACGAGCCCGTCAGGATCCAAACAAATCCAGCAAGCATAATTATTCCTTTGAAGATGACATTCCCGTCAGAAATCACATGCAATAGCCAGAGGAGACATGGTATAAATGTAAGGATTTGCATGATTGCTTACAATAGACGGCCAAATCTTTCATGCTGTATTTCCACAGAAACCTAGAGCTATCACCTTTTCAAGAATACGTAAGAGAAAATATCTCGAAAAAGAAAAGAAAAACTCCCGTAGGGTTATTTTTCAGAGGAGGGTAGCGCACTCTATCGCGACGTTTCCAAGATTGAGTGCAGCATGGATTTGATGTAGGAGGGAATCATTGCCGCAGTCTTTGCCCTTGCATAATTGGCCTGTTAACCACAAAGAAAAGACGGCATTCACGCGGCGAAAAAGTAGAAAAGGATGAAAAGAAGAATCTGGGGTGAAGTGTTCCTCTGATGCTGCAAGTAAACAGGTAGAAAAGTTACTGTAGGTGCCGTTGTTTGTAGGTTTGGGGTTGTTGGGGTGGGGGGGGACTTTTTGTAGTATTTCTTTTCCTTTTTCCCCCCCTTTGCTCCAAGTTTAGCCTACCACCTATTTCTGTGATGAGATTGATCGAAATTCAATTTTTTCTGAGTCTCTGTCTTGGGAAGGACGCGTAGTGCCAGGTCTTCTCTAGTGCTTGGAACACTGTGCGAAGTTTTGCCCGCTAGCCTCAGCCGACACATTCTGACATCACATCGGCTCATGAAAATATTGATGAATATGAAAAATAACAAAAAGAGTTGTCAGAATGTCCAGGAAGAGAGGGAGGACTCAGAGAGAGAGGGGAGAAGAGAGAGAGAGAGAGAGAGAGAGAGAGAGAGAGAGAGAGAGAGAGAGAGAGAGAGAGAGAGAGAGAGAGAGAGAGAGAGAGAGAGAGAGAGAGAGAGAGAGACAGACAGACAGACAGACAGACAGACAGACAGACAGACAGACAGACAGACAGACAGACAGACAGACAGACAGACAGACAGACAGACAGACAGACAGACAGAGACAAAGAGACCCACAGAGAGACAGACAGAGAGAGGCAAGGCAAGGCAAATTCTTTTATTTCGAGGATAATAGATAAACACTAGATTGCTTTTTTACATCTAGTTCCCGCCCTTATCAGGGATAAGATCAAGATAAGATAGAGATAGAGAGACAGAGATAGAGAGAGAGACAGAGGTAGAGAGAGACAGAGACAGAGAGGGGGGAGGGATGGACTACTTCAATACTTTTTATCAGTCCTGCTCTCGATAGCTTTATCTTTGAAAGAATTATAATTATCCGTTTCGCATCTGTGGTCTAACAGACACACATTGCATGGTGACTGCGTCAAACTGCCAAATGAATCCATAACCAGTTCTGGTCGTAAAAATTCTCAGCGTTGTGTTCATATCAGATGAATTCTGATTTCTTGAAATCCAACACACTTTCGTTCCTTGCTTTTGGGCTAGAAGCTAAAGTTAAGTTTTATCAAACATGTAAGATACGCAATAAATTGTGAGTCTATCCACCCAGAACTCAGTCTACCTTAATTGTCCATTCGCTTGTACATCCACCCATCCCACTCATCCATTTACCTATATACCTATTCGTGGGAGCATCCTGCATCCATCTATGCACTTGCTTCTTTATGTAACCATTCATCTTACAATGATCATAAGAATACAAGTGTGAAGTGTTCGTCACGAAACTGCCCTCTGCAAGACATACATGATAAGAGAACACTCGTAGAAACAAGAGAAGCGATAATACTGAAACCTAAAAAATCATTTGTTGCCTTCTAATACTCTGCCTTTCCATGTCTTCAATGCTTCTGATTCACAGTGATGTTTTATTTTCGACGGGAAGGTTAAAGCATACATCGTAGAACTGTGACTTCTTGTTAAATGAAAATTGAACGATTTTTTTTACCTGTATTTTTCAATGCTACAATTTTCTTCTTGGTTTTCTCTCTTTTCTTCTTGGTTTTCTCCCCTGGTTATTCCTCTTATTGTGTCAAAACAGTCTCTGTCTCTCTCCCTCTCTCTGTCTCTATGTGACTGTCTGTCTGTCTGTCTGTCTGTCTGTCTGTCTCTTTCTCTTTGCAGCTGGCAAACATAAACTATGACACCATTTCCTTGAAACACTTTCGACAATCACTGAATCAGAATGATTCCTTCAATAACAACCGCTTCCGATTACATATATTTTGTTAAGAAAAAAGGCGTAGAATAAAAATTTAAGTAAGAAAAACCAAACAGAAGATAGGATATGGAGAATAACAAAAAAAAAAGCACACACGGGAAATAAATGGAAGAGAGACAAGGGAGAAAACATATTACACAATGCTCCATCTTAAAGCACAAAGTAAATCATTGTGACATTACACTATAAGAATGACATTCGATTGACTTTCAGTTTTCGTCGGTTCGACACAAAAAGTGGTAGGCCCTACACTTTATCCATTTTTCATCGAAATAATCTCTGTCTCTGTCTATCTGTCCGTCTGTCTGTCTGTCTGTGTCTGTCTGTCTCTCTCTCTCTGTCTGTCTGTCTGGCTGCCTGCCTGTCTGTCTGTCTCTCTCCCCCCACTCTCGCTCTTCTCGCCCCTCCCCCTCTCTCTCTCTCTCCCTCCCTCTACCCCTCTCTCTCTCTCTCTCCCCCCCTCTCTCTCTCCCCCCCCCTCTCTCCGTCCCCTCGTTCTTGAAGCGTTGTTCCACGGTATGGGAAGAAGAAGGAATTTTAAGGAAGCGGGTTCCCGAGGTTTTTATAGCCAGTCATTTTCCGTCGGCACACATAGAGCAAGGCCCCGATGTCTCTGCGCTTTTATGGCCCCGTGAGTGGCGTCATCCCAAAAAACAATCAGCTTTTACGTCATCATCACGAGGCAGACAAAAGATCCCATTTGTTTCGTGAAGTTTGCACCTGCCTCTTAAATAGCCCTCTTCTCTCTGCTCATCAGCCGAGATGATCGCCATATAGACAGGAGGGTTTTTCTTGAGGATGGGTAGATTGGGGTGGGGTGGGGGGTTGTGGGGAGAGAGAGAGGGGAGGTTGTGTGGGGAGAGAGAGAGGGGGGGGAGGGGAGAGGAAAGGATAGTTCGAAAGACGAGGACAACCAAATAAGGAGAGAGAAAGACAGAGACAGAGCAAGAGAGAGACAGACAAACAGAGAGACAGACAGAAAGAGAGAGACAGAGAGTTATACGTAACGCATATAATTATATAGATCTACACTAATGTGTACACAATATACACACTAATGTGCCTATGTGTGCGTGGGTACAAGCTTCGTGCGAGTGTATGTACACAGTTCTCTCTCTGTCTCTCTCTGTGGCTCTGTATCTGTCTCCCCCCCCCCCCCCTCTTCTCTCTCTCTCTCTCTCTCTCTCTCTCTCTCTCTCTCTCTCTCTCTCTCTCTCTCTCTCTCTCTCTCTCTCTCTCTCTCTCTCTCTCTCTTCCCCCCCTCTCTCTCTCTCTTCCCCCCCCCTCTCTCTCTCTCTCCCTCCCTCTCTCTCTCTCACACTCCCTCTCTCTCTGTCTCTGTCTCTCTCTCCCCGTCTCTCTCTTTCTCATTGCCATCGTTAATGAAAGGAGGTTCATCAAGCGTGCTAAATTGGCCATCGTGTATAAAATGAGATGCTAGTATTGTCTTTCTCCCTAATCTGCCCCGGCTGCTGCTGCTGCTGCTGCTGCTGCTGCTGATGCTACTGATACTGACGATAAAGGGGATTGATCGACTACACTTTTATCCAGTGTACGGTATAAGCATCATGATTCTGTTGTTGTTATGATTGTTGTCGAGGTTGTTGTCGTTGTTCGTTATTGAAAAGGAGGAGGATGATCAACGTTGATGATGAACATTGCCAAAGAGCGGTCTTTTGTTTTGTGGTATGTGATTCGTGAATACGAACGATAAAAATGATGTAACGGTTTATACATGGTAATGATATATGGTGGAGATGTTGATGATTGTGGTGATGATGATGATGATGATGATGATGATGATGATGATGATGATGATGATGATGACGACGACGACGACGATGATGATGACGACGACGACGATGACTATGACGACAACGACGATGATGATGACAACGACGATGATGATGACTATGACGACGACGATGGTGATGACGATGACGCAGGTGAGGTAATTGAGGGTGAAAATGGTGATGTTAATGACGAGGAGGACACTCGACAGACATGACAGTTGCAACATGATTGATAGCAACGGCGACATTGACAAGGACAAGGACGACAACAATGAGGACAACGACGATGATGACGACGACGACGACGACGACGACGATGATGATGATGATGATGATGATGATGATGATGATGATGATGATGATGATGATGATGAAAACGACGGCAATGATGATGACAACGATGATGATGACGACAACGATGATGACGACGACGGTGATGATGATGATGACGACGACGACTGTATAAGATGACTATGTTGATTTAACAGTCAAATGTTGTCACTGATGCTATTGCACCCAGTGACAACGATCATAAACAACTTAATCGCAGATGACACAAAGATTGTAAAAAAAAGGTTAGTAATAAAGTAAATGTTTATGTTTCCCCTCTAAAAGACATCCCTAAGAATACTCGTAGACATGACCACACTTTCTGACTGAACCACAGAGAGCTACAGAGGTTTGTAGTCCTGGTCACACAGGTATCATTCATAAAGAGCCCAAGCTGCTTATGTGTGCAGTTCAGACCGAAATTAGAAGATGTTTACTTTATCAGTGTGATGAGCGTTGAAAGAGAGACAGGGGGGGGGGGGGACAGACAAACAGACAGGCAGACAGACACAGATAGACAGACAGACAGAGAGACAGACCGACTATGCAGACAATTGGAAGATGTTTACTTTATCAGTGTGATGTGCCTTGAAAGAGAGAGAGAGAGAGAGAGAGGGGGGGGAGAGAGAGAGACAGACAGACATACAGACACAGACAGATAGACAGACAGACAGACAGACAGACGGACTATGCAGACAGACAGACAAAGAAAGAAAGAAAGAAAGACGGAGACACAGAAGAGGAACGTGTGTAACTGCATTGGGTCCAAGAAAAACACACCTTTTCTTCTTCTTCTTCTATTTCCTCCCAAGTGAACATTCGAAAAACTCCAAATGAGATTTTCAGATGAATACAAAGGTCGTCCCGTGCGGGAGGGAGGGAAGTATCTGGTCACTAAAAACCATGCATCTTCCCTCCATAGTCATTCTTCTCCCCATCGTGTCGTCCAGATTTATACCCACTCCTGGGCAATCCAATAATTGTTTTTACCTCTAACCTCCAACCCATAATTCCCCTGGCGTTCGCCCCCGTCCGTCACTTCCTTCAAGTCAGCGATGCACCCTCGCGGATTTCTCTCCCCCTTGTCCAACAGGGGACACAACTGATTTCAGTTTCCGGTGTTCTCTCTCTCTCTCTCTCTCTCTCTCTCTCTCTCTCTCTCCTCTCTCTCTCTCTCTCTCTCTCTCTCTCCTCCAGTTCTTTCCCCTGACACTGGCTCGAACCAACAGGGGATATAATCTCGTGTCGTAAACCGGGGGCCATAATTCTGTCGTGTCGAGGGTGTGTACGGACCCACGGACCCCTGTGTCCTCCTCTTCCTCCTCCTTCTCCTCCTCTTTCTCCTCCCATCCACCCCATCCTTCCTAGTGTCACCTGAGCAGTGTACACCTTCTATTTCCCTTATTTTCCTTCCCACCTGCAATCTTCTCCTCGTTCTACTCCCCCCCCTCCTTCCCAATAGTTGGACAACCAGGAGCTGGCATCTATGTAACACTTTTTTGCCAACTGTCTCCTTGTTGAGTGCCTACGCTCGCCTCGCTCCCTCTTTCCTTTTAGTCTTGTGTATAGATCTCTCTCTCTCTCTCTCTTCTCTCTCTCTCTCTCTCTCTCTCTCTCTCTCTCTCTCTCTCTCTCTCTCTCTCTCTCTCTCTCGTCTGTCTGTGTCTGTGTGTCTGTGTGTCTGTGTGTCTGTCTCTCTCTCTCTCTCTCTCTCTCTCTCTCTCTCTCTCTCTCTCTCTGGAAATAAAATTTTGATTTGATTTTTGATTTGATCTCTCTCTCTTTTCCTTTCTCTGTCTCTTCACCCTCTCTCACACAAACATAAACACACACACACACATGCACACACAGACATACACACACTCTCACACTTTCATACACACATACACACACGCACGCACGCACACACACACACACACACACACACACACACACACACACGCACACATTCACGCACACAAACACACAAATACGTACGCACACACACAAACACACTCTCTCTCTCTCTCTCTCTCTCTCTCTCTCTCTCTCTCTCTCTCTCTCGCTCTCTCTCCTACCCTCAAAACCACCCCCAGCTCCCTCTACCAATATTTTCCTGCCGATTCCTTCATCTCCCCCCCCCTTACCCCCTCCCCGGCCCCACCAACCTCACCTCATCCCCCCCCCCCCCCACTTCCCTCATCCTTCTCCACCCCACCCCACCCCACCCCCCTGTCCCCCTCCCTCTATATCAATATTGTTGTGCCACGCACTGGGGATCTGAAGGGAGACAACCAGGTCTCCCTGTGGTATCGCGGGGCGACATCTTTACGGGTGGAGGGCCCCGCACAAAGGGAGGGAATTTTAGTACGGGCGCGTAGACTCCGAGGTTCCCCCTTGATATCAAAACAAAGCTGATGCTAGATTTCTGTGCTCCGCTGGATTGTTTCACTGATGGTTATGGACATTAGCATCAGCCAGTGAGAAGTTGTCGGGGGGGGGGGGGAGGTGGTGAGGGTGGTGGTGGTGGTATGGTGGGGGTGGGGGGGTAGGGGGGTGGTGGTGGTTGTAAGATAGATTTGTGATAACCCAGTATTTTTCTAATGTGCTGAGGTTGCTTCTCTGTACTTGCTTGGGCTTGTGTGTGTAGTGTGTGTGTGTGTGTGTGTGTGTGTGTGTGTGTGTGTGTGTGTATGAGTGTGTGTGTGTGTGTGTGTGTGGTGCGTGCGTGCGTGCGTGCGTGCGTGCGTTTATGTCTTTGTGTGTATATGTGTGTGTTTGTATGCGTGAGTGCGCGCGCGCCCGCGTGCATGTATGCGTGAACGCACATTTATGCATGTATGCATTCGTGTATGCGTGTGTGTGTGCCTGCATATCAATTTGTCTGTCTGTCTGTGCAATGCCTGTCTCACATATTTTCCCCCACCGAATAATTATGATATCATTTGTATTTCATGTATCATCCACACAAACGAAAAACACATCAAACAAACAAATAAACCACAAAACATCTCACCAGACATTCCGCTCAAGTTTGCACTCTTACTGTAAGAAGAGGAAGAGGAAGAGGAAGCTAGTTAACAATCACTAAAGTCCACTGATATGCCATAAAACTCAGTGGCCAAAACCATTGGCCATTGGCGACAAGAAATCTCTGGGTAGGTTCGTCTCACCAGGACCGTAGTTGGTTGTCCTATCCTCTTCCCCAAATATTTTTTCACTCGCACACGCGGGAAAGTGGATCGGTTGTTGGGGGGAGAGGAGGAGGAGGAGGAGGAGGTAGTACAGTGGCCAAAGGGAACTGTCTAAGAGAGAGAGAAAGAGAAGAGAGAGAGAGAGAGAGAGAGAGGAGAGAGAGGAGAGAGAAGAGAGAGAGAGAGAAGAAGAAGACAGACAGACAGACAGACAGACAGACAGACAGACAGACAGACAGACAGACAGACAGACAGACAGACAGACAAAGAAGCAGACAGACAGATACAAAGAGAGAGAGAGAGAGCGAGAGAGAGAGAGACAGAGAGAGAGAGAGAGTGAGAGGGAGACAGACAGACAGAGACAGAGATAAAGACAGAGGGAAGTGTAATGGACAGCAGCCGTCACAATTATACCTCCCTAAATTTAAAAGTCTTTTTACTTTGGGCGATTTGTCATCCGTCGCGGGTGTTGGCAGGACACTTTTACTGTTAAATGGTTTGGTTTAGTTTAAAAGGAGAAATCGCTACGTTTGGAATAATAATTCTCTGTATTCAAACCTATACCACTTTCAACCACAACAGATTTCTCTGATAAAACTCAGGCTGTCCTAAACGGGTAGAGCACGTTACCACAAGAGCAGTGTCACCCATGAAAAGAAAAAAAAATCCTTTCTGCATGTAGACTATATTCATTTTCCTATGAGACCGGCTTTTTATTCAACAGAATTTTGCAAGAGAGAAAAATGTCTCGCTGCTGTGGGTTCTTTCGCGCGCGTAAAATGTGTGTCGCGTAGGAGATCTCGATTTATCGTCTCATCTGAAAGACTAGAACCCAGATCACCACTCAAAGTCAAGGAAAAGCTGGGGTTCAAATGAGGACTGAACCCTATCCTCCAGTACTTCATTACTGATGCTTGATGCTGGTAGGCCTACAGCGTCAACTGCATAGTGCATGCTAGAGATTTTGTAACCCTCGTGAAATGTAGACCAAGGATCCTTACTTTTCCTCGTGGGGATGCCGGGGGACATGTCAAGACAAAATGTATAGCATACTCACCCCCTTCTTGAAATTCTGTGCTAAATTCCCTCTTTTCTATCGATCTATTTGTTTCTGTTTTGTTACTTTTCCCCTGCCATCTTTCTGCTATTTTCTGCCTTCTTAGTCCATCCTTCTGCCTTTTTTCCAGAAAGACTTAAAAGAATTCTCTCCCTTGCCGATTGGATGTGCTGGGCCTGACACGTCAGACACTTTTCGGCCAGCAAAACACATTTTCGCTCTTTTGACAGACAATAGTTGCTGTCTGAGCGTTCAAAGGAGAGAGAAGAAGAAGAAGAAGAAGAAGAAGAAGAAGAAGAAGAAGAAGAAGAAGAAGAAGAAGAAGAAGAAGAAGAAGAAGAAGAAAAAGAAGAAGAAGAAGAAGAAGAACAAGAAGAACAAGAAGAACAAGAAGAACAAGAAGAACAAGAAGAAGGACAAGAAGAAGGACAAGAAGAACAAGAACAAGAACAAGAAGAAGGATTCTTACAGTATGCGTGTTTTATATTCTGTGTACGTGTGCAATTTGCAAGCATTGGGTCAAAGAATGCACATGAGTTTGCATGGGAAGAGCAAGAAGATTTTGATGTAGATCGCTGGTCAAGAGGTAACGCACCTGCCTAGAAAGCGAAAAGTTCGGATTTGAAGTATGTGGTGGTTCCATCCCCGAATGTGCCCGAAATTTTCCCCTCATCCACTAGATCGTGAGAGGTGGTTTGGGTGCGGGATAGCCTAGTGGTCAGAACATTGAGCTCGCAATCTGACGACCCGGGTTTGATTCCCGTTTCGTGGGGATTTTACCTCTTGAATTAACATCAGTGCTGACTCCACTCTCCCCAAAAGTCCTTTGGATGAGACTATAAACCGAGGCCCCGTGTGCGAACGCACGCAGAACATCCTGCGCACACATTAAATCCTGCTCCGGTTTTTGTAAGAGTAGACCACCGTGTGCCGGTAGGAACAAAAGACAAATTTTTTAAAACGGCATACACACGGGGACTGGACGTAACAAAGCACATGAGTGCTTATTCCATTATCCTCGATGTATATATATTTTTTAACTGATAACAAGTCCCGTGCGCAAAACCTATTTAGCGTACGTAAAAAACCCACGACAACAGGAAAGTTGTCCCAGGCAAAATTCTGTTCAAAAAATGCTTCTCTGCTAAGGAAACGAAATAGGCATGCAGACAAAAACAGAAAACAATAAATAATGGGTGGCACTGCTCTGCTCTTGTGATGCGTGCTCTCCCCGGGAAGAGCAGCCTTAATTTCACGAATTGAAATATGCAATGACTTAATTAATATAACTGAAAAGTGGTATACAACAAACCTGGCGGTGTTAAAATCTAGAAGAAAAAAAAGTCAACCAAACGTACAGCCATTCTGAGCTACAACACATTCCTATACACTCACTGCTGTTCCAGATGACCCCCCAAAAATGACATGCACTTAGAATACATCCTTCTATTTTTCTCTTCTCTTCTCTGCCTTCCCTTTCAGGGTGGGATGTCTGGTCTTCTGTGCTTGTCACTCTGCGGGAGGTCTGCCCACTGGCCTCAGCTGACACATTCCGACTTCAGAGCAATTAGTTCATCCAACGTTTCCTGTGCCATGAGTCTCGTGTTAGAAACGTTACGAAACCACGACTAGAGAAACGAACAGAAACCTGCGTTACATAAACTAGTATAGAATAGAATAGAACTACTCTCACCCCATTCATCCTTTTTGTCATCTTAAATATCTAGGGGCCTACCTTCCTTCTCCACCCTCTTTCTCTCAGCTGGGACATAATGTTTTTACAGTTTTAGCCCTAGCTGACCATTGATATTGTCACCTAGTATAAAATTGTATCTTTCTTTCCGAAAACTGGGCAAATCAAGGTATTTTTACGGTATATGCCAAGTAAGCGGATGACAAAATTTACAAAGCTGCACACACACGGGGACTGGATGTAAAAAAAAAAAAAAAGCATATGAGTGCTTATTCCAAAATCCTCAAAGTAAAAGAATAAAATAAATAGATAAGCACAACGATAACTAAACAAACCATACAAACTGGCATTAAAATTACAAGCACGGAAGAGAGTTCATGAGCTTTTGAGGTAGGTTGAGTGAATGAACTTTGGATAAAAGACCAGTGGAAAGAACCAAAATGGATACACGTAAAGAACCCCCGGCAATAAATAAGCAGGTCAATCACAAAGAAGCTTTCCACTCAAGATGCGCGTGACCGAGCCTAAGAAACAAAATACGCAAGTACATGAATGACACCCCTTCAAAAAACAGATCAACATGCAAACAAAACAAAATAAAAACAAAAATGAAGGCAACACACACACACGCACACACGCACGCACGCATGCACACACGCACGCACGCACACACACACACACACACACACACACGCACACACACACACACACACGCATGCACACATGCATGCACGCACACACGCACGCACGCATGCACACACACGCATGCACGCACGAACACACACACACGCATGCATGCACGTACGCACGCACACACACACACACACACACACACACACACACACACACACACACACACACACACACACACACACACACACACACACTCAGCAAAAGCAAGAAAGACACAAACCTGACAGATCGAAAGGATACAATAAGGAGAAAATAAGAAAGCAACAAGTTAATGAATGAATAAATAAATAAATAGGTCAATCAATTAATGAAGTAGATATTACTTACACACGAATGTTATACATGATTCTTTCAAATCCATAATTTATAAGCAATAAGAGTATTAAAGCCTGGTTTTATATGAGGTTATCTTATATAATGTCTGAACAAATATGAAATGTACCTATTTCGTGTCTTTGATTATGACTTGTATCAATATGCCTGTCAGTATCGTAATTGCCCATCAGGGATGATTAAAGTGTTTTTGACTTGACTTGACTCGACTTGTGACCTGACGGTTATCAGGGGAAGCAGGTCCGGGTCACCTCTGAGTTGTCTGTACAAAGGGATTATTCCTTGGAGTTTACTATGGTTTCAAATCCATTCCTCTATAACCTCTTCACATGAGACTGAGAAAAGCGTTTTAAAACTCCCTACATATTAACATTCATAGCAAGAAAAAACACACAAAAACAAAACCCCAAAGATATGTAAACCAGCCTAACGCTATTTTCACGTTATGGGTCCTATTTCACTTCAGTGACTCAAGCCCATATAAAAAAAAAATTCTCTGAAGTCAAATTTCTACCCAGATTCATATCACTGGCTTAGTGCTATGGCGGGTATGCAGCTGGAAACAAAACGTAGATTACTCAGGTGCCTTCTGATTTGTGACTTCACATCCCCCCACCCACCCCCTTTCCCCACTATACTCAAACTCTCACCAAAGGCATCGCGAGAACTTATTTTTTTGTCTGCTTCACCGCCACCCCCCCTCCTTCCCCCTCCAACCCCTCTCCCATTACCATCCCTTCTTTCTAGAAGCTCAGTCCGGATCAAATGACCCCCCCCCCCTTCCTCCTTCTCCACCACTTCATACACACCACCACCACTACCACCACTACTACTACGACGACCATCACCACCCCCCACCCGTCTGTCAGCACCCTCGGCGAGGCTTGGGATTAAGGGAGGAGGGGTCTAGTCCCGGCTGTATTCAGGGCGAGAGAATGGAAGAATTTAGAGACTTGTCACCCTCCCATTCTGTGCCATTCAACAGGGGCTAGACCTGCTTCTCAAATGCCTGCACCGACACTACAGTACCGCAGGGGCTGATGGCGATTGCCGACATGTTACGCCAATGTTAGGGGCTAAAGCAAACAACGGGACCCTGGGATCTTTGACAAAACGATGACATCGGATCTGGCCGTGTAAGGAGAAGGGTTTAAGAAAAAAAAAAAAGAAGCCACTAGGGTGGTTTCTACACGTACATGACAAAGCCTTTTTTTCTTTTCCCTGAGAGAGAGGATGACATTGATCTTTCATAACAAAAAACCACGAGGATA
>CM060335.1:19051051-19053551 GCA_030674155.1 Stramonita haemastoma | reverse complement strand
CAGTGTAGTCAGAAAAGTTCAGCACAGTGCAGGATCAGAAAACGAAAACGAAATTTTCAAATGGCAGGCAGACCACTCGGTAGGACAGAGCGGGGAAACACGACTGGGGAAGCGAGGTATGGGAACACAAGAAAAAAGAAGAAGGAAAAAAAAGAACAGTGCTTTGAAACAAGATCACAGCGCAGGACTCCAGTGATGACAGAGCACAGGTAGATGACACTGATATACATACACGTTTGCCTGAAGGAGCCCAGTAGTTTAATCACAGAGTATTCAAAACTATAGGGCGCTAGTACTTTTTCCGGGACTTCAGAGAGGGAAAAGAGGACTGCTTGAGCTCTCTATCTGTCATCACCCAAAAAGGGAAACACACAATACTGCACCCCCAGAAAAAAAAACAAAACCACTGTATTATTTGAAATAAAGCATTTAAAGTGGTGTTTTTAAAAAAAAATATATAAAAAAAAATATATTTAAATTTTCATAAACATATATAAAATTTTCTCAACAATTAATTAATATAATTAATATACTAGTTTAAAAGCGCGGACGCCACACCCCACCCCCCCTCCCCCCCCCACACGTTTTTTTTAAAAAATTAAAGCCTTTTCTTAAAAAAAATGTTAAAATCAAAAAGATATTCATTTTTTTGGAAAAAATATGGATTTTTAGACCTTTTTCTCAAAACATGGGATGACCCACCCAAATAACACTTAATTAACTTTTTATTTTCAATTTTTTTACAAAAATTTTTTTAGCTAAGATTCTTTTTTCAGAGCAAGGGGGGAAAGGGGCCGAAAGCTGGGCCCAAAAGGAAAAAACCCCCTTTTTTGGGCTGTTTATAAAGGGAGGAAGATGGCGGGTGGGGCAGTCACACGTCAAAAACTCTCTTGCCAAGAACCTTGGGGGGACACAGAGGGAAAAAAGGGGGAAAGGGCAGAAAGGAAAAAACTGGTAAAGCAAAACACAAAGAATGGCAGGCCGACATGGTCTATGCTGTCCCCGCCCCCCCCCCCCCCCCCCCCCCCCCCCCCCCCCGAGACCTTTTTGGGTAAGGCCCTGATTTAAAATTTTTTTAAAAAATTTGTTTTTTTATAAATAAAAGCTTAACACACCTCATTGGTTCATTTTTGTTTCCTTTTTAACGACACCACAATTTTTTTTTTGTATTTCTTAAACATTTTTTTGCAAAAGAATCAAACGAGAACAAAGGCAACGCACACAGCACGCGCGCTCTAGACACAACAAACAAACAAAAAACCCCCAAAAAAACTACACAACACGACCCCACCACAAAAACAAAAAAAACCACGTCAGCAAGCCAAAAACAACCCAAAAAAACCCCCCTCCCCCTTTAAAAATATGAAATTAAATCTTTGTAAATATTTTTTCACAAAATTATGTATTTTCCACAAGAACCTGAAAATTTTCAGGCGTTTTTTTTTTTTTAATTTCTTAAAGGACTTTAAAAAAAAAAATTTTTTTTAACCCCAAAAAGATATACACCAAAAAAAAAAATAAAACAATAAAAATCCCGGCAATTCACTCAGCACCTTACGGTTTTCCTTCGAACTCCCGGGGGTCAGGGCCAAAACCAGCGTCTGTTAATCCAGTTAAGGTTTTTAAAAATCAAACGCCCCCAAGGACGACATTTTTCCCCTTTTTTTCGGGGCCCCTTTGCGAGACTGAAAAATGGCTGTCAAGAATGCTTTGTCAAGATTACCAAAACAGCCAGATAAGAGATGGGAAGGGTTTTAGGGGGAGAAACAAAAGACAAAGGGGAGGAATAAAATTTTTAAAGGAAAAGGGGGGTTTGCTCGTCTTTTTTTGTTTGTGTTTTGGGTTTTTTTTTCCGTTTTATTTCCCCCAATTCATCTTTTTTTACGTCGGACGATATAATAGGGTTTTTTTCCTTTTGGAAAAAATTTATCCCGATTTTGGGGTTCTTTTTTTTTTTTTCTCCTGTGGGGTTTTGGTCCAAAGTTTTGTCTTTTCATGCGTGTGTGCATGTGCCCCCGTGTGTGTTTTGTGTGTGTGTGTGTTTGTTTTTTGGTTTGGGTGTTTAAATCTCCTCCTTTCTCAGTCACCCCCCCCCCCCCCTCGAACCCAGACCAACTGACAGATCGACAACAGGCAACAAAAAAGAAGAGAGCCCCCAACGCTGAAACATGACAACAACAGAAAAACAGACACACAGACAGAAGCAAATGATAAAAAACCCCCTAGGAAAAAAAGAAGCCAGAACAAGAGCACAAAAACAGAAGGAAACAGCACGTGGGTGGCAGAGATTGGATCTGGACGGTTGAATGTCACTAAACTGACAATATTTTCCCCTCCCCCCCCCAATCCTTCCTCTCCCCTCTCCTTCCTTCTCTCCTCCCCTCCCTCTCTCCGTCTCCTCTCTCTCTCCTTTTCCTCTCCCCCCCCCCCCCCTCATTCTCCACCCATCCCTCCCCCTACTCTCTTTTTTCCGGCCTTATAATTTTCAATTTCCGTGACG
>CM060335.1:19041908-19050951 GCA_030674155.1 Stramonita haemastoma | reverse complement strand
TCTCTTCTTCTCTCTTCTCTTCTCTCTTCTTCTCTCTTTCTCTCTCTCTTCTCTCTTTCTTCTCTCTTCCTCCTTTTTCTCTCTCTCTTTCTCTCTTCTCTTTTCTCATTCTCTTTCTTCTTCCTCTACTCTCTACTTCTCTACTCTCTCTTATCTATCTACTCCTCTCCCTTTCTCTCTTCTTCTTTCTCTTCTTCTTCTTCTACTTTCTCTCTCTCACTTCTCTCTTTCTCTCTTCTTCCTTACTTCTCTCCTCTACTTTCTTCTCTCTCTCTATCTCTTTCTCTTTTCTTCCTCACTACTCTTTTCCTTCTCTCTTTATCTTCTCTTTCTTTTTCTCTCTCTCTTTCTTTCCCTTTTCTCTTCTTTCTTCTCCTCTTTCTATTCTCTTCTCTACTCTTTCTCTACTCTTCTTTCCTCTTCTCTCTCTTCTTACTCTTTCTCTCTCTTTCCTCTTCTACTCTTCTTCTCTTCTCTCTTACTCTCTTCTACTCTCTTCTCTCTCTCTTCTCTTTCCTCTCTTCTTCTTCTCTCTCTCTCTCTCTTCTTCTCTCTCTTCTCTCCTCTCTCTCCTTCTTCTCTCTTCTTCTCTCTTCTCTCTCTTCTCTCTCTCTTCTCTTCTTCTCTCTCTTTCTCTTCTTCTTCTCTATCTCTCTACTCTCTTTCTACTCTCTCTTCTCTTCTTCACTCCTTCTCTCTCTCTCTCTTCTCTTCTCTCTTCTTCTCTCTCTCTTTCTTCTTCTATTCTCTTACTCTCTCCTTTTCTACTCTTCTCCTTCTTCTCTACTCTCTCTCTCTCTTCTTCTTTCTTACTTCTTCTCTTACTCTTCTTCTTTCTCTCTCTTTTCTTCTTTTTCTTCTCTTCTTCTATCTTCTCTCTCTTCTCTCTCTTTTTCTTCTCTTTTCTCTACTCTCTTCTCTTCTTCTCTTCTTCTCTACTTCTCTCCTTTCTCTTTCTCTTCTCTTCTCTCTTCTCTTTCTCTTTCTCTCTTCTTCTTCCTCTCTCTCTCTCTTTTCTTCTCTATCTTCTCTCTCCTTTACTCTCTCTTTCTTCTTCTCTTCTTTCTCTCTCTCTCTCTCTCTCTACTTTCTCTCTATCTTCTTCTCTCTCTTCTCTACACTCCTTCTCTCTCTCTCCTTCTCTCTCTCTCTCTTCTCTCTCTACTAACTCTCTCTCATCTATCTACCTCTACTCTCTCTACTCTTACTCTACTCTTCTACTCTTCTCCTTATACTCTACTACTCTTCTCTACTTATTCTCTTCTTCTCTACTTCTCTCTATACTTCTATCTCTCTCTCTCTTCTCTCTCCTCTCTTACTCTACTCTTCTCTCTTCTACCTCTCCTTCTTCTCTCTATTCTCTAACTTCTCTCTTCTACTTCTTCTTCTTCTCTCTACTCTTATCCTCTCTACTCTTCTTCTCTTCTTACTCTCTACTCTACTCTCTTTCTCTTCTATCTCTTCTCTCTATCTCTTCTCTACCTACTCTCTTCTACTCTATACTTCTACTCTCTTCTTACTTCTCTCTTCTTCTACCTCTTCTTTTCTATCTACTCTTCTTCTTTCTATCTTCTCTACTTCTACTCTCTTATTCTACTCTCTCTTCTTCTTCTACTCTTCCTCTCTCTCTATTCTCTCCTCTCTCTTACTACTCTCTAACTCTTCACTCTTACTCTCTCTACTTTCTCTCTTCTCTCATCTCTACTCTACTCTTCTCTCTTCTCTACTCTCTACTCTTCTCTCCTCTTCTCTCTCTCTCTTCTCTACTCTTCTATCCTACTTTCTATCTCTTCTCTCTTTCTACTTCTCTACTTCTCTACTCTCTACTTCTCATCCTCTTCTCTTCTCCTACTTTCTACTACTTCTCTCTTCCTATCTCTCTACTTCTCACTCTCTATCTCTACTTACTCTACTCTTCTACTTCTTATCTACTCTTCTTTTTTCTATCTCTTACTATCTCTCTTCTTACTCTCTCTCTCTTCTACTTCTCTACTCTACTCTCTTATCTCTATCTTCTCTTTCTCTACTCTTCTACTTCTCTCTTCTCTTCTCTACTCTACTTCTTCTCTCTCTCCTTACTCTCTACTTCTCTTACTTCTACTCCTATTACTCTTCTCTCTCTCTTCTCTCTACTTTACTCTACTCTCTTTCTCTACTCTACTTCTCTTTATCCTCTCCTCTACTCTCTTCTACTCTTCTCTATACTACTACTCTCTCTTCTCTCTCTCCTACTTCTTCTCCTCTAATCTCTTTCTCTCTCTACTCTTCTACTCTCTCTCACTACTCTTCTTCTCTTTACTCTACTTCTTCTCTCTCTACTTACTATTCTACTCTCTCTACTCTCTCTCTTCTCTTTCTACTTCTTCTTCTACCATCCTCTTACTCTTCTCTCTCTACTCTACTCTACTCTTCTACTCTCTCTTCTCTCTTAACTTCTCTCTCTTCTCTCTCTTATCTTACTCTCTCCTCTCTCTTCAACTTCTTTCTTATTCTCTATCTACTCTCTCTACTTCTACTTCTCTTTTCTACTCTCTCTTTCTTCTTTCTCTCTTCTCTCTCTCTAACTCTAACTTCTATCTCTCTTCTCTCTCTTACTCTCTCTTACTCTTCTTCTTACTCTACTTCTCTATCTCTCTTCTCTCTCTCTTCTTCTCTACTCTCTCTACTCTCTCTACTCTCTCTTCTTCTCTCTATTCTCTTCTTCTCTCTCTCTACTCTCTACTTCTCTCTACTCTCTTCTTTTCTACTACTATTCTACACTTACACTTATCTTAACTACTAACTTCACTACTACTTTTTCACTCAACTACTCCTCTTCATTACAAATTTTCTCTCTTCTTTACTATACCTACAACTAATACTTTAACTTCCTTTTACTCTAACTCTTCTTCTTACACTTAACTATCTACTACTTTTCTTTCTTCTTTACCTTCTTTCAACCCCTACTTTTTCCCCCCCCTCTAACCCTCCCTTCCCAAATTTCCCCCTTTTCTCAAATTAAAATCTCCCTAAACCCCCACTCCTTTAACTTCCCAAATTTTTCCAACACTTCCTTTTAAATCCCCTAACTCTTAAAAACTTTCCCACTTTTTTAACTTCCAAAACCCCCTTTTCCCCCCCCTCCCCCCTTACTAACTACTTTTACCTTTTCAATTTACCCCTTTCCAAATCAAAACCTAAATTTTCCCCCCAAACCCCCTTTCCCCCTTTTTTTCTTTAAAATTTAAACCCCTTTCTTCTTCCACTTAATTTTCTCCTAATACTCTTCCCCCCTCTTAAAATTCCCCCCTTTACTTTACCTTTTTTTTTTTCTTCTTTAACACCCACTTTTTAACCTCACTTAAATCTCAAAACCAAAATTTTTTTTTCTTTTTCCCCCCCCTTTTACTACCTTTTTCACTTATTTTAAATACTTTCCCTTTCCCCACCCAAACTAACCCTTTTTTCCCCCCCTTCTTTAAAAAACCCCTTCCCAACCCCTTTAACCCCCCAAAATTAAATCCCCCAAACTTTAACTTTCCCCTCTTAAATCCACCCCAAAAAAAAATCCCCCTAACATCTCCCCTTTTACTTTAAAAAAACCCTAACTTTTTTTTTTTTTTTTTTTTTTTTTTTTTTTTTTTTTTTTTTTTTTTTTTTTTTTTTTTTTTTTTTTTTTTTTTTTTTTTTTTTTTTTTTTTTTTTTTTTTTTTTTTTTTTTTTTTTTTTTTTTTTTTTTTTTTTTTTTTTTTTTTTTTTTTTTTTTTTTTTTTTTTTTTTTTTTTTTTTTTTTTTTTTTTTTTTTTTTTTTTTTTTTTTTTTTTTTTTTTTTTTTTTTTTTTTTTTTTTTTTTTTTTTTTTTTTTTTTTTTTTTTTTTTTTTTTTTTTTTTTTTTTTTTTTTTTTTTTTTTTTTTTTTTTTTTTTTTTTTTTTTTTTTTTTTTTTTTTTTTTTTTTTTTTTTTTTTTTTTTTTTTTTTTTTTTTTTTTTTTTTTTTTTTTTTTTTTTTTTTTTTTTTTTTTTTTTTTTTTTTTTTTTTTTTTTTTTTTTTTTTTTTTTTTTTTTTTTTTTTTTTTTTTTTTTTTTTTTTTTTTTTTTTTTTTTTTTTTTTTTTTTTTTTTTTTTTTTTTTTTTTTTTTTTTTTTTTTTTTTTTTTTTTTTTTTTTTTTTTTTTTTTTTTTTTTTTTTTTTTTTTTTTTTTTTTTTTTTTTTTTTTTTTTTTTTTTTTTTTTTTTTTTTTTTTTTTTTTTTTTTTTTTTTTTTTTTTTTTTTTTTTTTTTTTTTTTTTTTTTTTTTTTTTTTTTTTTTTTTTTTTTTTTTTTTTTTTTTTTTTTTTTTTTTTTTTTTTTTTTTTTTTTTTTTTTTTTTTTTTTTTTTTTTTTTTTTTTTTTTTTTTTTTTTTTTTTTTTTTTTTTTTTTTTTTTTTTTTTTTTTTTTTTTTTTTTTTTTTTTTTTTTTTTTTTTTTTTTTTTTTTTTTTTTTTTTTTTTTTTTTTTTTTTTTTTTTTTTTTTTTTTTTTTTTTTTTTTTTTTTTTTTTTTTTTTTTTTTTTTTTTTTTTTTTTTTTTTTTTTTTTTTTTTTTTTTTTTTTTTTTTTTTTTTTTTTTTTTTTTTTTTTTTTTTTTTTTTTTTTTTTTTTTTTTTTTTTTCCCCCCCCCCCCCCCCCCCCCCCCCCCCCCCCCCCCCCCCCCCCCCCCCCCCCCCCCCCCCCCCCCCCCCCCCCCCCCCCCCCCCCCCCCCCCCCCCCCCCCCCCCCCCCCCCCCCCCCCCCCCCCCCCCCCCCCCCCCCCCCCCCCCCCCCCCCCCCCCCCCCCCCCCCCCCCCCCCCCCCCCCCCCCCCCCCCCCCCCCCCCCCCCCCCCCCCCCCCCCCCCCCCCCCCCCCCCCCCCCCCCCCCCCCCCCCCCCCCCCCCCCCCCCCCCCCCCCCCCCCCCCCCCCCCCCCCCCCCCCCCCCCCCCCCCCCCCCCCCCCCCCCCCCCCCCCCCCCCCCCCCCCCCCCCCCCCCCCCCCCCCCCCCCCCCCCCCCCCCCCCCCCCCCCCCCCCCCCCCCCCCCCCCCCCCCCCCCCCCCCCCCCCCCCCCCCCCCCCCCCCCCCCCCCCCCCCCCCCCCCCCCCCCCCCCCCCCCCCCCCCCCCCCCCCCCCCCCCCCCCCCCCCCCCCCCCCCCCCCCCCCCCCCCCCCCCCCCCCCCCCCCCCCCCCCCCCCCCCCCCCCCCCCCCCCCCCCCCCCCCCCCCCCCCCCCCCCCCCCCCCCCCCCCCCCCCCCCCCCCCCCCCCCCCCCCCCCCCCCCCCCCCCCCCCCCCCCCCCCCCCCCCCCCCCCCCCCCCCCCCCCCCCCCCCCCCCCCCCCCCCCCCCCCCCCCCCCCCCCCCCCCCCCCCCCCCCCCCCCCCCCCCCCCCCCCCCCCCCCCCCCCCCCCCCCCCCCCCCCCCCCCCCCCCCCCCCCCCCCCCCCCCCCCCCCCCCCCCCCCCCCCCCCCCCCCCCCCCCCCCCCCCCCCCCCCCCCCCCCCCCCCCCCCCCCCCCCCCCCCCCCCCCCCCCCCCCCCCCCCCCCCCCCCCCCCCCCCCCCCCCCCCCCCCCCCCCCCCCCCCCCCCCCCCCCCCCCCCCCCCCCCCCCCCCCCCCCCCCCCCCCCCCCCCCCCCATTTTTTCATACACACTTACTTCTCTTTCTCTACTTACTATTCTTCCTTCTCCCCCCCTACCCTTTTCCTTTCTCCTCTACACTGTACTCTCTTCTACTCTTTAACTTACTTACTCTCCTACTCTTACTCTCCTTACTAACCCCCCTACTCTACCTCTACTTCTTACCTTCCTCTACCTTTCTTCTTACTCTAACTTCTACTACCTCTCTTCTTCTACAACTCTACTTTACTACTTCCCCCCCCTCCTTACTCCCCCCCCCCCTACTTCCTACTTAAACCCTTTCTTTCCCCCACTAACTCTCTACTACTAAACACTTATCTTACTTACAACTCTCTTATCTCTTCTCTAACTCAACTAAACCCCTTTCTTTTACTACTCCCAACTCCTACAACTTTACTCTCCCCACCCCCCTTCTCTATACTTCTCCCCCTTCTAACTTCCTATCTACTCCTCCCCTACTCCCCACTACTATCTATAAACTTAACCTTTCTACTTAAACTTAACCTCTTACCTCATCCCCTTCTAAATTCTTACTAACTACTCTCTAAATTCACTATCTACTACTAACATCACCCCTCCCTTCCCCACTACTTCTAACTCCTCTCTCTTACTCCTTATTCCCCCCTCTCCCCTCTCCATCTACTAACCTACTCTCCCCCCTACTTTCTCTTACTACTTTCTCCTTCTTACTCTTTCACTTTCTATTCCTCTTACCTCCTACCTACACCCCTAACTACTTACTATCTCCCACACCTTACTTAACTACTTAACCTTACTTACTCTCCCCCTTTCTCTACTACTACTACTTTTCCCCCTACTAACTCTCTCAAATACTTAACTACCTCTTTAACTAACTCTCCTACTTCTACTCTAACCTCCTAACTAACTTACTATCTCCTACTACTACTCCCTCACTTACTCTTCTACTTACTACTCTCCCCCCAAACTACCTTATATCTTCCCCTAACTTCCCCACTCTACTCTCCTACTCTACTCTTACTCTACTTCACTACCTACTCCTACTTCTTTACTTACTACTCTCCCTTGATCTCTTACTACACTCCTACTCTTCTTCCCTTAACTACTCTTTAACTTCCACTCTTACCTACTACTCTCCTCTTCTCCCCCTCTCCCCTTCAACTCTCTTCAAATACCCATTCTCTCTTTCCCCCTACTTCCTTACTCTCTCTCTTACCAACTCTCAACTACCTAACTCCTCCTCACTCCCGTACTATCCCCACCCGCCCCCCCACTCTAAACCTCTCTTACTACTAACCCCTCTACCTCCACTAACCTTACCCCTACCCCCCCCCCACTTCATACCACTACTATCCACCCTACCTCTACATCTAACTCACTACGATACCCTCACTAACTCCCTAGCTCTAACCCCCTCCCCTTAGAACACTCCTCCACACTCACAACTACTCTCTACCCATCTCTACAACAGTCCCGCCCTCTCTTACTAACACCACCTACCCTCCCACTAACCCTAACCTCTAACCCACAACCCCCACCCGACCCCTGATCACTTACTAACCCTATCTACCTTACCACTACTTTATAAAACTACTACACCCCCCCTTAGCTACAACCCCTACGCTCTACCCCCACCTTAGCTACACTCGCCCAGCCCCTAACCTACTACCCTTCGCCACTCCCCACACAACACCCCTACCTACCTACCCCCTCTTAACAATCTACCCCCTCCTACACGTGACCCTCCTCCTACCTAACTAGCACACTACTACTAGCCTCTATCCCTCTACTACTACTGCCCGCTCTACAAACCTCCACTCCTACACCTCTCTCACCCCACACCTCCCCCCTTCCCTCTCCCACCTCTCCTTTACCTCTTGCTACTTCCTCTCCCCTACCCCCCTCCCCCTAGCCCTACTACTACTACCTACCCCTACTCCCCTACTAACCTACCCTACCTAACCCTACCAACCTTTGTAAACTACTACTCCCAACCTTACCCCGCCTGCTACTACCCCTACCCTACACCCCCTAACATACTACTCTCTACTACCCTCTATAAGCCCAGGCTCCTCACAACCCTCTCCCCCTAATCCCTTACCCTCTGCCACCCTGTACCCTACACCCCCTTATACCTCTCTTACCTCACTACGCTACCTTACCCTTAACACTCTCACAACCACTAGCTCTCCCTACCTACCCCATAACTAACTCCAAACGCCATACTACCCTCTTCTACCACCTTAATCTACTATCTAAACCTCTACTACTTGTACAACTCCCCCCTACTAACTAACAACCCTAAGCTACCTACGACCCTACTACTACTAACCTCCTCACCCTTCTCCCTTATACCTACCCCCCCCTTACTCTACCTTCTAACTACCCACACCTATACCCTACCCTCTACCCACCTACCCAACCCTACTCTCCACAAACCCCTCCTACCCTCTACTACAACTTACCCCTACTACTACTACCCCCCTTACCTCATAACGTACCTTCCCACCTCCTAACACTAACTCCTTAACCCACTAAACCTTCTATACTACCCTACCCCATCCTTTACTCCTCTTCCTCCCTCCTACACACCTACACGTACTACCTCTACTCCCTAAACCCACCTACCCCACCTCCCTAAACCTCTACTCCTACCCCCAACACCTACCCCCTCTCCCTCCCACCTACCTACCTACCCCTCTACGCTCCGACTTTCTAACTTCCTCCCTACCCTCCACCCCTCCTACTACCCCCCCCCTACTTTACCTCACTACTTACTACTATCCCTACCCTCCACTACATACCCAGATACTAACCCCTTTACCTTACCTACCCTCCCCTTCCCCTTCTACACCTAACACCCCTACCCCTCCCCTATCTACGCTCCCATCCTCTACCACTTTACCTTACTCCTAACTACCCTCACCCTCCCCGGCCTTACCATCCTTACCCCCCATACTACTACCTCCCTCCCCTCCTCCTACCCTACCAACCCTCTCTACTACTACCACTCCTACCTCCTACCCAGCCCACTCTCTATAACCAAACCCCTTACTTACACTTACTCCTATACCACCCCCTCCTACCTACTACCCCCCCCTATAGCACTTCCCCTACCTTCTAACTAACTAATTCTTATCACCCTTCACCACCTACCCCAGCCTACCATCCTACTCTACACTAACCTACCCCCTAAAGCTACTACTGCAGCTAACAACCTTACCACCCGCCCCACTTTCCTACCCCCCTCCTACAAACCCCCCTAACTCCCCTCGCCTAGCGCATCCTTCTCCCAACCCTTCTACTACAACCTCCCCCCAACTAACCTACTACACGAACTCCCCCACTAACTACTTACAACCCCCACCCTACACTACTCCACAACCTACCGCCCTGCCATCCTACCTCCTCTCTACCCACCTACTTCCCCACTACTCGCACC
>CM060335.1:19031908-19034408 GCA_030674155.1 Stramonita haemastoma | reverse complement strand
CACCAATCCGTACATTTCCATCGTAGTTCAATAACACACGAAAAACACTGCGCGCCAAAGATGCAGCACCAAAATCAAACTCCACCCCAGACCCTAACAGGTCTTCAACTTTCACTGTAGACAAACAATAGATAAATCTTTCGCTCTGTGTTGTTTCTGACAAAGAGACAGATAATTAAGAACCCTGATTCACCAACATATTTATCATTGGTGTACAGAAAAAACCCCAGCAAACAAACAAAAAAACCATAAACCAACAAGAAAAAAAAAGCAAGCAAAACAATAGTAAAAACAAACAAAATACATTCCCACACTGACCTCGCAACCAAAAAAGCAGCGACTTACGTTAACAAAAAGAAAATATTAATAAAAGAAAAAGAATGGAGGCGAGAGATACTGTAAGAATCAGAGACACACTTAAAAGAAAACAGACACACACGGGTACCCACACGTTCGGTACATATTGCATTGTAATCGTTACGACCGTTTCTGTGTATAGTCAGAAACGCCCTGACAACGCCGAGTACACATTAAGCAAGGGAAATATGATATAATGTATGTTCGCAACTACGTAAATAAAATGAAATGATTGCCATCAAGCATAACATGTAGAAATATTTAACTGTTGTACAGATTGAATAAGAGAGAGAGAAGAGTAGAGGAGAGAGAGAGAGAGAGAGAGGAGAGAGAGGAGAGAGAGAGAGAGGAGAGGAGAGAGAAGGAGAGAAACGAGGAGGAGAGAGAGGAGAGAGGAGGAGAGAGAGAGAGAGAGAGAGGAGAGGCAGAAGGAGGAGACAGGCAGACAGGCAGACAGGCAGGCAGGCAGGCAGAGGGGAAGAGAGAGAGAGAGAGAGAAGAGAGAGAGAGAGAGGGAGAGGAGAGGAGTGATGAGGAGATAGATGAGAGAGAGATACGATGAGAGATAGAGAGAGAGAGAAAGAGAGAGGGAGGAGAGGGAGGGAGGGAGGGAAGGAGTTTCTGTTTCTTGAGGGGAAATAGATAAGCGTAACAGTTTTTTCACATCCATCATGAATGATAACAACAGAAGATAGCAACACAACAACAACGACGACGACGCGACGTTGGTGGCGGCGATGATGATGATAGATGATGATGATGATGATGATGATGAGATGATGATGATGTGATGATGATGATGATGATGACGACGACGACGACATGATGATAGTGAAGTGATGATGACGACGACGACGACCACGATGATGTGATAATGATAATTCAAATTAATAACAATAACGATAGTAATAACTACAATAATGATAAAAATAACAACAACAATGACATATTATTATTATTATTATTATTATTATTATTATTATTATTATTATTATCATCATCCTTCTTCTTCTTCTTCTTCCTTCTTCTTCTTCTTCTTCTTCTTCTTCTTATTATTATTATTATTATTATTATTATTATTATTATTATTATATCATAATACACCTCCTCTTTTCCGTAGTTTATGTGGTCCTCAAAACCGTCTATTTTGCTTTTTCGCTTTGTCTGTCTGTCTCTGTCTTTCTCTTCATCATTATTATCATTATCATTATCATTGTCGTGGTTGTTGTTGTCATCATCATTGTCGTTATAATCGTCATCGTCATCGTCATCATCATCATCATTGTTATTATCATCATTATTATTATTATTATTATTATTATTATTATTATTATTATTATTATTATTATTATTATTATTAACAACAATAATAATAATATAATAATAATAATAATAATAATAATAATAATAATAATAATAATAATAATAATAATAATGATGATGATGATGATGATGATGATGATGATGATGACGATGACGATTACAACGACGACGATGATGATGACAACAACAACCACGACAATGATAATGATGATGAAGAGAAAGACAGAGACAGACAGACAAAGCGAAAAAGCAAAATAGACAGTTTTGAGGACCACGTAGACTAAGGAAAAGAGGAGGTGTATTATGAGCACGACTGATCAAGCTTGTCCCATCTCTCGCCAATCACGCAATCAATCAATCAATCGATCGATCAAACAATCAAACAAGCAAGCAAGCATGACACATAACATAGTGCAGACAATTATGGAGGCTCTCTCGAAGAGTTGCCATCTCGATCAGAAGGCTTTGAAGATAGCTCCATAGGTCTACATACATGTCTATCTGTAATGACATCAGATGTATGTATACACAACGTGTGTAATTACAGCAGAAATGTGTAAAACACATTGTCATCGTCGATAACGTTTTATTAACGGAAGACAGGCCTTTCTTCCATGAATTCTGTCAGGATGTACCTGACGACGACCACGACGACGACGATGATGATAACAACATTAATAGTAATAATAGTTATGATACTACTACTACTACTACTACTACTACTACTACTACTACTACTACTACTATACTAATTATAATGATAATAATAATGATGATGATGATAATAATAATAATAATAATAATAATAATAATAATAATA
>CM060335.1:19019408-19026908 GCA_030674155.1 Stramonita haemastoma | reverse complement strand
TAATAATAATAAAGAGTTCGCCATGGCTGAAGACAGTCTCAACGTAACATTTAAAAAAATAACTGCGTTAAGAAATAGGTAGGCCTTGCCACTTAGCTTACATCAATAACTGACAAAATTTTTGATCAAGATCAAACTCACTGAGACATTTCATTTTCGATAAAGAAGGCATGTGAAGATACAGATGCAGACTGCAAATTTTCTTCGCATAAGGTATACATGCATCTAGAATAACTCAGGACGATTGTGTGACATCAAAGCTAGGAATGTTTACTTATTTTTCTTATTAAAATCGCCACGTACACATCTCCGAATGTTATCATGTTATGCCCATGTTTTCAACTTTCACAATTATCGCCATAATAACTTAAACCAACTAAGTTCTCTGTCTGTCTGTCTCTCTGTCTCTGTCTCTGTCTCTCTCTCTCTCTCTCTCTCTCTGCATCACGTCACAGCTATTGCGGAGCGCATGTATCATATTCTAGTTGCGACTTCGGCAGTGTTGTTCAAATCTACCTGTCATTACCGCAGGTGGTCATTAATTCAAGTATGTATTGTAGGAGGGGGGGGGGGGGGCGGGAAGCAAACAAACAAAACTTGTCACATAAAGCTGAACTATCAAAACGAAACCAGTCTTTGTACCATTATCCTTTCCATAACCATAACTTCGACAAATAATCATAAAAGTACACAGAAAAAAAAGACAGACGGAAAGCTCACTGGGTTCTTTTGATCCTGCACTTAAGTTACATCCTTTTTTCTGTTTAACTTGCACTTTATACTTTATGGAAATTTCTTTGAAATATTCAGCATCTCTCTCTCCCTCTCTCTCTCTCCCTCTCTCTCTCCCTCTCTCTCTCTCTCTCTCTCTCTCTCTCTCTCTCTCTCTCTCTCTCTCTCTCTCTCTCTCTCTCTCCGCTTCTTCGTCTTCTTCTTCTTCTTCTTCTTCTCCTTCTTCTTCTTTTTCTTCTTCTTTTTCTTCTTCTTCTTCTCCCCCCCCCCCCTTCTTCTTTTTCTTCTTCCTCTTCAAATCTCAGTCAGCTGTGCCTCAATTATCTCCCTTCTCAACCTATACCCACAGAACGACAAACTCAACCTACCTAGAACAGCTTATCTTTGACTAGATGCAAACTAGAAGGACACGCCAACACAAACAGACAGACATTCAAACAGATACAAAGAGAGACAGACAGAACTCAAGAACCCACAGATTTTAATGTACTTTAGCTTTAGACCACAATGCATCCACTCGTTAGGCAATATGCATATAATGAAATGGCATCGATTTACAATCTTCACAGTCATAAAAATATTAAGCTGCACTTATTTGTAATATACCAAAACACACACACACACACACACACACACACACACACACACACACACACACACACACACACACACACACACACACACACAAAGACACACACACACACACACACACACACACACAACACGCACGCACGCACAGACTGACAGTGAGAGATACAAGCGTACAGACATGAAAACAGACTGTCGGCAAACAGAGAACAGACAAACCGATAATAATACTAGTCCGAATCGACAGACAGACACAGCGACCGCGGCAGCAGCAGCAGCAGCAGCGGCAGCAGCAGCAGCAGCAGCAGTCGCAGGAGAGGAGGGAACTCAAGTGCTTTGCAATCGTTGGCTCCATCCTGAGAGAACCACGGGACCCTGGCTGGCCGGGTCCGGCCCTAGCTGCCGCTGTGCCGTCTCCGGGAACTTGAAGAGGAAGCGAGAAGAGGAAGGGGATGAAGAGGAAGGGAGGAAGAGGAGCACCTCGAAAGACAATAGCTGGCAATTTAGCCCGCTGGGACTCCCAGCTTTGAAGGACTCGCCCAATCCCTCAGACTCTTGGAGAGGAGGAGGAAGAGGAGGAGGGAGGGGGAAGGGAGGAAAGAAGGGGGTGGAGGTTGGGTTGAGTGGTGTTGACGGGTGATGGTAAAAGAGAAGGGAGGGAGGAGTGGGGGGGAAAGGGAGGATGTTGGGGGGTGGTAGGAGGATGAAGAATGGTGGGGGGGGGAGGGAAGAGAGTGTTGAGAGCTTTTTCCCAGGGAGTTGAAGAGATGTGAAATCGATAGCGAAATGCTATGATGATTTCTGTCTTCCCACACCACCTCCGAGCGGGGCGTGTGGTGGGGACAGTTCTCTCCCTTGCTGCCGTGTGAGTCGGTTGGTGGTAGGGGGGAGGGTAGGATGGGAGGAGGAGGAGGAGGGAGAGGTGAGGAGTTGGTAGTAGCTGTACTTGAATCCTGGGTCCGTGGTGGCTCTGTCCTACAACGGTGGGGTTTCTACGGGTCACCTCTCTGTCCGTTTCCTAGTTCATTAAAACGGACACGTCGAAATTTCTTGACTTGGAATGCGCACGATGTCACACTTGTTTCTCATGGTTCGGCTGAATCCGTTCATTTTCACGACACATCGCGATTTGTCTCCCATGACAGAATCTGTCTCCAACCGCCGCTATCGACGTTAGGAGGTCCACATGATGCCACCAGATTTCGCCATCTTTATGTCTGAGTTCTCTCTCCCCCCCCTCCCACCAACACCACCACCGCGCCCTTTCCCTCGGCCATTGACCTCAGTGATGTTGGCACATGTAGGATGTAGACCTGTGGTCTGCCTCTTGTCTGTCTGACCTCAACTTTTTAACGGAGAACTGTCCACAACCCCCCCAAAAAAATCTAGCATAATTCAGTCGAAAGTCCAGGGCCAAATGCTAAAATCAATGCACCCCTTCCTTTTACCTAGTAGTCAAAGTGTGGTCAGTTCCTGCTATAATTAGCACCAGCTGGGTTGGGATGGGATGGAATGGAATGTATAGCAGCTGAGAGCAGCTGAAAGTGGGGGAAACTGACAGCTAGCTGTGTATCGTCTTCAGATTTATTTTGTGTGTTTCTGTTTGTATGACCAACATATATCCCGGTGGGTGCTTATCAATACTGATTGTCTAATTGAATCAGCTTGTGCTTGGTCATACCGATTCTAGCCATCGCATATTGTAGTCACGAGTCGTCATTGTATTTTATGGAGTGTAGGTATTTTAAAAATTTTGAGCATACTTCAAATCTGTTTCCTTATCAGAGTTGCTGTTTTTCTACAGAATTTTGCCAGGGACAACCGTCTTGCCGTGGGTTCTTTAATGTGCACTAAATAATGGTGTGTAACACACAGGACCTCGGTCTATCGTCTCATCCGAAAGACTAGCACCCAGACCACCACTCACGGTCTAATGGATGGGGGAAAAGTTTTGGGCCCAAACGGGATTCGAACCACGGCACACTCCGACCTGGACTTTTCGCTTATACGCAGGCATGTTACCTATAGACCACGATGTCATAACCCACATACAGCAAAGGCGATCGCACAGCTAAAGAAAAAAACCTGTCCAAATAAACCTTTTTGTTAGGATTTTCATGTACATAATCCTGGAAAAAAAAACCAAAAGAGAACAGTTCAACCGGGACATGCTACACTGACATACACACTCTGCCTGCTCTGTTCAAGAGTGAGAACATGGTTTGCCTACCTTTGCCTCCTTTCAGGAGACAGAAAAAAAATGTAACACTATACTACATTCATTTCAACAGAATTTTCTGGCACTGAAAAATGAACTAAGAAATCCAGCAGCAATCTCCATGGTTGACAGCATCGTGTTGTTAAATAATTAAACACTCTTATTTTATTCCCTTTGATTTTGTTATTTTCTTTTTCTGCAGAAGGTATGAATTTTGCAAAAAATTCAAACAGGTTGATTCTTTTTTTAAGTTAAAACAAAATAAAAAGTGATCTGCTTATGATGTGTCTTACTTCGGGAATTCTCTTATAAATTTTCAAACTCGTCCGTGCAGTCAGATCTCTGTTTGTTTTATATATATATATATATATATATATATATATATATATATATATATATATATATATATATATATATATATATATATATATAATCTTTCCATCCACGCGATGTTTGTAGCAAATTCTATAGAAAAATATACAAAAACATTTCGGTGCAAAGTCACCTATATTATATGGAATGGAAAAAACTGATGCAACAAACATCAATACACAAATAATATATTTTTGCCATCAGGTTACAACAATAGTTTAATTCAAGTTTAAATAAAAAATCACACACACACACGCACGCACGCACGCACGCACACACACACACACACACACACACACACACACACACACCACACACACACACCAATACTTACACACACATCTCTCTCTCTCTCTCTCTCTCTCTCCTCTCTCTCTCTCTCTCTCTCCTCTCTCTCTTCTCTCTCTCTCTCTCTCTCTCTTAAAAAACAACAACAACAACACAACTCCACTTTTCTATCATTTTGGCCTAAAAACCCTCAAACCCATTCTTTATTCCCCAGGTAAAAGACCACTACACCACACAATCTAAGTTGTGCAAATGCTCAGTCAAAGTCTGCACTTCTTCACGGTAATACGCTTTAACAACAACGAAATCAACAACCTAAAAAAAAAAAAAGCAGACTTCCTTCTATAAAATCCTTATAACTCCTTTCTATCTACAACCCACTAGGCCTACCCTACCTTCCAAAATATCCCCTCCACCCCCACCTTTCTTTCCCTCCACCTAACCTAACTCTCCTTTCCCAATGGTTCCCGAACTCCCCTATCCTCCCCCTTCTCCCCCTCCTCTCCCCCCTCCAGTACAGAGCCGCTGAATTCAATTTCTGACAGGGAAAAAGAAAACAAAGTTGTAGACGAAGGATTCGTGCATGCCGCCCCGGTGATTCTTAGCCTCGTAGCTCAAAGGCGGTGAATAGGGGACGACAGGCAATTTCATATCTCATAATTCTGCTCGCTAAATTAATGTCGACTGCACCCTATGGGACTGGGCCGGCTAGCAGCCTGTACCATTCAATCAGTTTTCAGGTGTCTCCCCTCGTTTCCCCCTCCCCTCCCTCCCGTTCTCTCCTCTCTCTCTCTCTCTCTCTCTCTCTCTCTCTCTCTCTCTCTCTCTCTCTCTCTCTCTCTCTCTCTCTCTCTCTCTATCTATCTACTTTCTGTCTCTGTCTCTCTCTGGGATCTCTCTCTCTCTCTCTCTCTCTCTCTCTCTCTCTCTCTCTCTCTCTCTCTCTCTCTCTCTCTCTCTCTCTCTCTCTCTCTCTGTGTGTGTGTCTCTGTGTGACTGTTTCTGTCTCTGTCTGTTTCTCTGTCTGTTTCTCTGTCTGTCTCTGTCTCTCTGTGCGCTCTCTCTCTCTCTCTCTCTCTCTCTCTCTCTCTCTCTCTCCTCTCTCTCTCTCTCTCTCTCTCTCTCTCTCTCTCTCTCTGATACCTTAATCTCTTTCTCCCCACCCTCCTCACTGTCTGGTTCGCTGGGCTTTTTCTTTATCTTCTTTAAGAAAAATTCATTGGCTTTATGCTTCTGTCCTATCTGTCTGACTTGCCTGACTTATTTCATCAGTCTTTGTCTGTCTGTCTGTCTGTCTGTCTGTCTGTCTGTCTGTCTGTCTGTCTGTCTCTCTTTCTTTCTTTCTTTCTCCCCTGTGGGATTTATGTTATGTAAGAAATTTTAACAACAAAACAGATGTTATTCAATATTAATATATTGGAACAAAATTCATTCGCAAGAAAGGAGATGGCCTGTTTAAAAAATGTACACATTATATTATGTTCTCAAGCGCGTGTCCTCATCCCCCTCCCCCACATAAAAAACAAACACACACACACACACACACACACACACACACACACACACACACCACACACAGAGGGAGGGAGGGAGGGAGGGGGAGAGAGAGGGGGGAGGGGAGGACACAGACGGAGACAGACAAGCACACAGAAAGACAGACGGAGAAGGAAAAGAACTTGGACGATGAGGAAGAAGAAGAAGAAGAAGAAGAAGAAGAAGAAGAAGAAGAAGAAGAAGAAGAAGAAGAAGAAGAAGAAGAAAAAGAAGACGTAGAAGAAGACGAAGAAGAAGAAGGAGGAGGAAGACGAGGAAGAGGAGAAAGAGGAAGAGGAGGAGCAGCAGCAGATTTTGGGGGCTGATCTTGTAGACAAACAGAAACAAACAAAAAGAGAACAAAATAAGCAAAGCACATATATATACAAAAATATACTCATACAGGACGGCCACAAAGAAACAGCCAAGATTTATTCTGGGTACATTGTCAACAGACTGAAGCGAATGGAATAACTTGGCTGCATGCAGGCATAAACTATACATGAATAATGTAAGCTAATCGCCGGTGTGCAAATGCGTCTGGGCTTGGCACATCAGCTCCTGGGAATGCTACCGTCTCTGGCTGCTATGAATGGAAACGAACCCATAAATACAAACAGCCCCATCAATTCCAATAAACTTTTAGGAAAACCTGCATCTGTGTCGTCGTCGATATCACATCTTATCATCATCATCATCATCATCTTGAGCATCAATACCTGGCACAACTATCATCAGGGTTGCTGTCATTATCTTGATCATCGTTTAGGCCGTGTTTTGATGGATTCTGATCAGGAAATAAAGTTGGTTTATGTTTTAATCTCCATAATGTTGGTTTGATACCTGTAACAAAACACACACGCACGCGCACGCACACGCGCACACACGTACAGAGAGAGGGGGAGGAGGGAGGGAAGAGAGAGAGAGAGAGAGAGAGAGAGAGAGAGAGAGAGAGAGAGAGAGAGAGAGAGAGAGAGAGACAGACAGACAGACAGACAGACAGACAGACAGACAGACAGACAGACAGACAGACAGACAGACAGACAGACAGACAGACACAGAGACAGAGAGAACGTTTTGGTTTGGTTTTTTTTTAAACAGAGAAACGAATCACGGTGTGTTTGAAGAACTCATTATCAACACCTTCTCTGGACTAAGCGTAACACCTTCAAGAATCTGAACTGGCTCTACTCACAGCGGATATTCCATCCTAAGTGATCACAGAGTGAAGAACGAACGACTCTTAAAACTGTCTGCATTTGAGACGATGTTGACTAGACGAGTATACCGATTCCTGTCTACTCTCCACTGCTCCATTCTGAAGTCATCCAGACAGATGACAAAACACTTCTCGCGTGGAACGAAAATGGAAACAGCAAACAAAATTCCCATTTAGGAAACAAGCAACCGTAAGTTATCTAACTGTGCAACTTACTTGAATGGAAGGGAAAGGAGAAGGGAGTGGTTTCATGCTGAATCTTTGTGAAAACTGCCATCCACTGTTTATTCATTTCGAATTCTCTTCTGTCGTCTTGAATCAGGGGCCTGAAACCTCGTTAATTAATTAAAACAAAAACCATCACCAACACCCACAAAAATAAAAGAACAAAAAAATCTGTTGGTTTTATTTCCTAGCCGACTAAAACATAACAATAAAACCCCATGTCGATCAGAGGGCTAGAGGTAGCGCACCTTTATGAAGGCAAGAAGTCGTACGTTCGATCCTCGTTTGAAGTCGCACTTTTTACCCATCTACTCGATACCTTGCT
>CM060335.1:18999408-19006908 GCA_030674155.1 Stramonita haemastoma | reverse complement strand
GCCCACAATTATGTGTGCTTACGTGTGTGGGCCGGTGTGTGTATACAGTGCTTGCGTGCCAGCATGATAATAATATGCCTTAGTGCGTGTGGGTGTGCTGACGTGAGAGATCTGCCTGAGAAAAAAATTAATTCGTATATAAATGTATTCATGTGTGTGTGTGTGTGTGTGTGTGTGTGTGTGTGTGTGTGTGTGTGTGTGTGTGTGTGTGTGTGTGCGTGTGTGTGTGTGCGTGTGGTGTGTACACACACCCACACATACACACACTCTCTCAAAATATTCAGAAAGAAATTAATAAGATGATATCATATCGTATGATAAGACCCATAAACCCCCCTCCCCCCAAAAAAAAAAGAAACAACAACAACAAAAAAAACCAACCAAACAACAAACAAACAAACAAACAAACAAACGAAAAAGCACCCAGTTCTCCTAGCTTTGAATTCATTTCTACCCGAGTGTTGTTCGCACCCGATTCGTTCATGTGATGTATGAGTCATAGACACACTACCCTTTTTTTCTTTTCTTTTTTTTTTTAAGAGAAGGGGGGTATACTTGCTTTAGCTAAGGGTGGATGGACGGGGGGGGGGGGGGGACGTTACAGGGTAGAAATATGGGGAAGCGTGAGGTGGGGATTGGGGTGGATGGGATCGGGTGGGTATCCCTGTAGGATCCTTCCGTCCCGACCTGCATTAACACCTGGGTGGATCGTTTCAGCTCTACTCTGCCATGTCAGACACAACAGCTATTAACAGTGGGCAGAAGGCGGTGTGGAGAGAGAGAGAGAGAGAGAGAGAGAGAGAGAGAGAGAGAAGAGGAAGAGAAGAGAGAGGGAGGGAGGAAAACAAAAACACGGACGTGTTTGTGTATGAGTGAGACGGGAAGAAAAAAAGTGTGTATGTGTGTGTGTGTGTGTGTGTGGTGTGTTTGTCTGCCTGCCTGCCTGCCTGCCTATCTGCTTGGGTGCCTGTAAAAACATGGATGTGTTTTTGTATGAATGAGACGGGAATTTTTTTTTTAATGTGTGTACGCGTGTGCGTGTATTTGTGTCTTATTGTTATCAGAATTATTTTCAGTCTTCTTGTTAGTATTATTATCATCATTATCATAGTTCAAAATTAATTGGAAAATAATGGAATAAACACTCGTGTGTGTGTGCGCGTGTGCGTGTATGCGTGGATGCATGCCTGTGCGTGCGTGCGTCTGTGTGTGTGTGTGTGCGCGCGCACGTGTGTTGCTGTTGTTCATTCTTTTTCCTGACTTTGTCAAGATCAGTCCAACAATGTTACTATCTCGACTCTTCTTTTCATCCAACAGTTTTTTCCGGTTAACAACAACAAAAGCTGTACCCACGTAGAAACAAATCGAAATTTCTGATTTTCTATCAGCATCAAAATTTATTACCAAAAGTGAGATATGAGCTGATTTCACATATATAATATTTTATTATTATGAATCTCACTTGTAAAGTAATCAGGGATAAGGAAACTGCGTTTTCAAAAAGGGAATTCTACAGTCCAAGGGAAACAACTTTATTCCGAAATACACCACTAGTTTCAAATATACAGAGTTTATTCCCTTTAATTGCAGCACGCAACCTCCCCAGAGCAAGTTGGTGTTCATGTTGTAGTGGAAGTGTCTAGAACGTGTTGCAGGTGCGATTCTCGTCTGAAACACAAACGTTTTCCTCATCTACTTGACCTTAAATAGTGGTCTGGGGACTACTCTTACGGATGAACCGAGGATCTGTGTGCAAATGCACGCTGAGCATACATAAATGAACCTACGGCAACGAGGGTTAGTTTTCTACACCGAAAATTCTGTAGAATAAATACGCAGTCTATGAAATAAAAAAAAAACAACTATATATACAACGCATTTTTGCTCATATGACTGACACTGATAGTTGCTGTCTGGGCGTACGACGACGACGAAGAAGTGGATATACACAACAACTTATGTCTACAAAAGCATGCGCCCCCCCCCCAAAAAAAAAAAAAAAAAAAAAGATTCAAGCTATGAAAATGTAAATGTCAGCTAATTACTACTTCCTTCAACTGACCAAATATTCATGGGGTTTCTACTAAGACAGCACGCAGAAATTTTAAATGAAACAACTGTAAACTACAGTGTATCTATCTAGGCATGTCATTCGAAGGCGTTTACTGTGATATTTCTGCTCCTGTGCTATTACTATTATTAGTTGTTTTTTTTACTTTTCAGTTTCTGGGATTGGAACAATTTCAAAATCTTGAAGTCCTTTTCTACCCCCCTCCCCATTCTCTTTTCTCTCTCTCTCTCTCTCTCTCTCTCTCTCTCTCTCCTCTCTCTCTCTCTCTCTCTCTCTCTCTCTCTCTCTCGGATAGCCTAGTGGTCAGAACATTGCGCTGGCAATTTGACGACCCGGGTTCAAGTCCGGTCGAGGAGATTTTTCTCCTGGAGTTAACATCAGTGCTGACTCCACTCTCCCCAAAAGTCCTTCGGATGAGTCTTTAAAACCGAGGCCCCGTGTGCGAACGCACGCAGAACATCTTGCGCACACGTTAAATCCTGTTCCGCTTTTCGTAAGAGTAGGCCATCGTGTGCCGGTGGGAACAGATGACATTTACAAAAGTGCATACACACAGGGACTGGATGCAAAAAAGCACAAGAGTGCTATTCCATTATCCTCGATATAAAAGAATTAAAAAAATCAATCAAATCTCTCTCTCTCTCTCTCTCTCTCTCTCTCTCCTCTCTCTCTCTCTCTCTCTCTCTCCTCTCTCTCTCTCTCTCTCTCTCTCTCTCTCCTCTCTCTCCCTTGAGTGGTTATGTAAAATAACTACGTGATTTGATTTTGTTATGATGTCCTTGATTTGTTTACTAACTTGCTGATTTAAATACGTTTGTTTGACTTGTTTATTTCTTTTCTTATTATTTGGTTGCTTTGTGGGGTTTTCTGAGGGCCTGGTGTAAAGAAGCCTATGGCTTATCCAATTACCCTCATTAAAATATTCGAGTTTCGAGTCTCTCTCTCTCTCTCTCTCTCCTCTCTCTCCTCTCTCTCTCTCTCTCTCTCTCTCTCTCTCTCTCTCTCTCTCTCTCTCTCCTCAGATTGATTGACTGCAAATAGCAGCAATGGAGTGATTACAATTATACAAACCAGTGAAACATTTCAAATGTATAGACAATTTATGAATTCATATGATGTCAAGCCTTATCTAAAGCTTGACAGGACATACATTTGAAAAGAATCATATCTTAAGTTTAGACTGCGTGTATAAATATAAATACTCATAAATTCAGATACAAAGAACATCTTGATGACCTCAGGTTATTGCGCCAATTATGTAAGCAAGCTCCTGAGGATGAAGTACATTTTGTGTTATACTGTCCAGTGTTAGATGATATTAGGCAGAGTTACATCCCTGTAAAATATAGTAGGCATCCTAATTCATTTAGACTCTGTTTACTCATGGCGTCAAGTCAGCCTGATGTTGTGCGTAACCCTTTTTGTATTTGTGTAAAGCTTTCAGAATAAGAGATATATTGTTATTGTCAGTCATATTTTTTGTAACTGACTTTTTTGCTGTACAATTTTTTTTTGTGCTGTTCTCCACAAACAGCTGAAGTGTGGTGAAGAAAAGATCCACACCGCAGCAAACGAAAAAGAGAGCCAAGCGGAAGGCATGTGCTCCAGCCACCTCAACAAGCCACATCTGCATCAGATGCAACAGAGACTGCCACTCCCGCATCGGACTGACCAGCCACAGCCGGCGTTGTCGCTGAACAAATGACCTGTCTTTTGGCGCGAATTCCATAGTCGACACCGACTGACGGAGGCCTACTATACTATTTTTTTAAAATTGTTGTTGCTGCTGTTTAGATACCCATCAAATATTAAGCACTTAGGCAACCCCCTTCATGTATGGGCCGATGGCCTTTTAGTGAATAAATAAATCAAGTTCTCTCTGTCTGTCTCTGTCTCTGTCTGTCTGTCTGTCTGTCTGTCTGTCTGTCTGTCTGTCTGTCTGTCTGTCTGTCTGTCTGTCTGTCTGTCTGTCTGTCTGTCTGTCTGTCTCTCTCTCTCTCTCTCTCTCTCTCTCTCTCTCTCTCTCTCTCTCCTCTCTCTCTCTCTCTCTCTCTCTCTCTCTCTCTCTCTCTCTCTCTCTCTCTCTCTCTCTCTAGTGGTCAGAACATTGCGCTGGCAATTTGACGACCCGGGTTCGAGTCTCCGCTGAGGAGATTTTTCAGTGCTGACTCCACTCTCCCCAGAGGCCCTGTGTGCGAACGCACGCAGAACATCTTGCGCACACGTTAAATCCCGTTCCGCTTCTCGTAAGAGTAGGCCATTGTGTGCCGGTGGGAACAGATGACATTTACAAAACTGCATACACATGGGGACTGGATGAAAAAAAGCACAAGAGTGTTTATTCCATTATCCTCGATATAAAAGAATAAATCTCTCTCTCTCTCTCTCTCTCTCTCTCTCTTCTCTCTCTCTCTCTCTCTCTCTCTCTCTCTCTCTAAGGACCGGATATTAAAAAAAAGTATATAATGCTTACTCTGTAACCCTTGAAAAATAAAGATCAATAAAGGTCATAAAAAGATCAAAGATTAAATAACGATCATTCATTCTCTCTCTCTCTCTCTCTCTCTCTCCTCTCTCTCTCTCTCTCTCTCTCTCTCTCTCTCTCTCTCTCTCTCTCTCTCTCTCTGTGCGTGCGTGCGTGCATGAGTGTGTGCGTGCGTGCGTGCGTGCGTGCCTGAGCGATTGTGCTTGTGTGCGCGCGCTATTTGTGGCCGCTTGTGTGTATGTGTGCACTTGCATTCACATACATACATATTTGCGTACTTGCAAACGGCTGTAACGACATGCGAAGCCTCAGCTTAGCGATAAAGGGAAACGACTCGCTCTTTGAGCAGCAGCAAAAGCCAGACGTTATGTACTTAACGCCCCTGAATCTGTCAGTTAAACCTCTATGGTTTTGATGAAGAAAACGAAACAAGAGCCGTTTGCTTAGACCATGCTGCCTTGCTACTGATTCACCTTCTGTCTGCAGCATCTACTGTTACTGTCAGAAATGACTATGTGGCTGTTACCGGGGCAGGACAGCTCAGTGGTCAGAGTTCTCGCTTTCTCCAAGCTAAGGTTAAAGCAGCATCGAGCGTGGTTACCAATTGGATGGGTGACTGTTTGCACGCCTTGGCTTCAGTACAGCCCCCCAGTTCACCCAGCTGTAAATAGGGTCAGGGTAGGTAAAGCAGCGAAGGAGAGGAGATGGGCGCCACCCTCAATATGCTGCCCCCCAGAGAAGCTGAGGTCTCTGACGCCTCGCTCCCCTACGACCACATAGGTTATTGGATATCTTTACCGTTACATTCTTTTTATGGCTGCGACACTATCAGTAGCCAGTTTTGCGATCCATGTTTTTTTGCGGCTAGTTCTGCCGCTGCAGCTCAAACATTTCTTCAGCCATGCTGATGCTCTCACAAGCAGCAGTATCATAGTGTAGGATCTTCAGCAAAAGCAACTAGAAAAAGCCAAGCAGTAAATGAGCACGTGCAAGCTAGCAGCACTTCTGTGCGGTAGTTTAAACACTTTCTCTCTGATGGGGATGTAAGACTTTCGAATTATTTCTGTAATGGAAAAGAAAACAGCAAGTCATTCACTACAGACTTAGCCTTCAAATTAGTTATTCCAGTTTTGATTTGAATAAAAGAAATTTAGTGAACAAATCATCTTGGGCTGGTGGCTTAACCGATCCCCCCCCACCGCCACACACACACACACACACACACACACACACACACACACACACACACACACACACACACATGAACATGTCTTTATTGTTCGTATGTTTTTGTCTGTTCGCTACTGAATTTTGAAACTGGATCTTCTTCTTCTTGGAAAGCTCAGACAGTAATTATTGTTGTCTGTTTTAAGAGCAAAAATGCGCCACGCTGCCGTTACCGGCAGTGTGACGCATTTTCGCTAATATGACAGACATCAATGGTTTGTTATCTGAGGGTTCGATGACGATGTAGAAGTATCTGTTGCTTATGCAGACAAGTGACATTTACGAACACGTAAGCAAAATCACGTAAATGTGTACACAAAGACCAACACACACACACACACCACACACACACACACACACACACACACACACACACACACACACACACACACACACACATGAACATGTCTTTATTGTTCGTATGTTTTTGTCTGTTCGCTACTGAATTTTGAAACTGGATCTTCTTCTTCTTGGAAAGCTCAGACAGTAATTATTGTTGTCTGTTTTAAGAGCAAAAATGCGCCACGCTGCCGTTACCGGCAGTGTGACGCATTTTCGCTAATATGACAGACATCAATGGTTTGTTATCTGAGGGTTCGATGACGATGTAGAAGTATCTGTTGCTTATGCAGACAAGTGACATTTACGAACACGTAAGCAAAATCACGTAAATGTGTACACAAAGACCAATACACAAAAAAAACCCACGAAGGAACCATGCAGCAATACCAAGTGGAAGTAGGCTATCACAGCACTAATCCAGCATAACTTAGTCAAGAGTCCAGGGCCCAGTGCTAAAATTAGACCCTTCCATATAATTAGCACCAGCTGGAAGGGAATGGATAGTAGCTGAGAGTAGCTGAAAGTGGGGGAAACTGATCGCTGAGTAGATCTTATACAGAAAGTGCAATGAAAAGTTTATGATAGATAGCCTACACTAAAAAGCAAGTTATGAGGTCAAGGGGAAAAACTGCGTATATTACCGCAGCAAAGTGATAGTTATCTGCCTTTACCACAAGAACCACTTTATCGCAGTACTGTTTACATGACTCGTTATTTACAAACAAAAATCGTCTGGATTTATCAAAATAAACTTCATGATCAGTAATAACAGCGTTAACGTGAATATATAGTATTGATGAGCACATTAATGCTGATTATGTAATTTAAAGCATTCTGAACACAATCGTAGCGAAGAAATAAGCAATCACCTGTCAAGAAATGCACAGATATTTTATGCTGAATAAATGTTTATTTCCTTTTTTTTACAAACACAGTTTTGGTCAGACTCAATAATATTTTCATGTTTCCTTTCAAATAAAAATTTGAGCAGTGGTCAAGGATGGGATAACAATCCCTAAGGCCTCCTCTATGGAGAACTTGTGCAGGGAGAACGTCTCACAGGCAGACCACAGCTAGCTCCAATTCAAAGACGCCTGCAAGAGGGACTTAAAAGCCCTGAACATCAACCAGAACAACTGAGAAGCAACAGCCCTCGAACAGTCAGCCTGGAGACAGACTGTGCAGAAAGGTCTCTCCAAGTTCGAAGAGACACTTGCTCAGCAGCACGAGGCAAAGAGAATGAGAAGAAAGGCTGCAGAAAAGGCAACAACCCCCCACAAAATACTCAAAGAAATAAACCACCCAACCAATCAAAAGAAAAAATGTATGTGTGTGTGTGTGTGTGTGTATGTGGTAGGGGGGGGGGGGGAAACCT
>CM060335.1:18989408-18996908 GCA_030674155.1 Stramonita haemastoma | reverse complement strand
GTATGCACGGCCAGATACACGCACACTGAAGAACCGATTGAAATTCAGGAAAAGCGACTCTTCCCTACTTCATATTTATCTGCACAAACAAAATTACTTCCCTTTGAACATTTTGCCGTGTTACTAGTGCCCCCCCCCCCCCCCTCTCTCTCTCTCTCTCTCTCTCTCTCTCTCTCTCTCTCTCTCTCTCTCTCTCTCTCTCTCTCTCTCTCTCTCTCTCTCTCTCTCTCTCTCCACATACGCGCCGCGGAGAAGAGACGGGAGAGAGAGAGAGAGAGAGAGAGAGAGAGAGAGAGAGAGAGAGAGGAGAGAGAGAGAGAGAGAGAGAGAGAGAGAGAGAGAGGAGAGAGACAGAGAGACAGAGAGAGACAGAGACAGACAGAGAGACGAGAGACAGAGAGACAGAAGACAGAGACAGGACAGAGAGAGACAGGACTGAGACAGAGACTGAGACAGACAGACAGAGACAGAGACACAGAGAGAGACAGAGAGAGAGACACAGAAGACAGACAGACAGGAGACAGACAAGACAGACAGACAGACAGACAGACAGACAGACAGATAGACAAACAGATAGATAGATAGACAGAGAAGAGACAGTTTATTACCACTGTCTATACATGCCATCTGACAAGGGGTGTATAATTCCCTGTAAACAAAGGATCAGACTGTGTAAAGCTGATTTTGTTCAGAGTGTATGACATTCTTTTGAGAAAGCTAGACAGGTTGAGTATTAACATTTTGGAGATATGGAACGTAAATGTTTTGTAAACATTTGTAACATGAAAGCGATAGGAGATGAGTTTTACTTTATAGTGGAATGTCCAAAGTTTTTGGAGCTTCGGAAGAATGTCATACCTCAGGAATATTTCTATCCAAGATCCATGTTCACATTTTTGTAATTTGTTCTCTTCTGACAAACATACTTTATTAAAACTTAGCAAATTTCTAGTTAAGAGTAAGGTTGCATGACATTGATGAAAAGGTTGACTCTATTTCTATTTCTGTGAAAATTGTCTGTAAACATATTTTGTTAATAATGCAAATCATATGTTCAGTTAATTTTGTTTACTGAAATCCTCCATGCCCCAAGAGGGGTCAAAGGCGAATTAAATCTTGAATCTTGAATCTTGTTTCCATACTATTCGCACTCAAACAGTTCAAATAGCTTGTCCCCCTCCCCCCTCCCCAAATCAGCCACTCTTTCTCCCATATTTTACACACACACACACACACACACACACTACACACACACACACACACACACACACACACACACACACACACACCACAACAGATATTACACTACATCACACCACTCCCTCCCACCTCTCAGACGTATACTGCATTTTGTAAAAGGGGGCACCTGTACACATTTCCCCAGGTAGGAAAAACAGACAGGTGGACAAGCAGACAGATTGACAGGCAGAAACGCCATGTCTACCAAGTCACATCAACACCTTACACTACACCACTGTGCAGATACTTTTTTTTTCTAAAATCCAGAAGAAATGTGTATCCTACGTTCAACTTCCATATCTGTCTGTCTGTCTGTCTGTCTGTCTGTCTGTCTGTCTGCTCTCGTCTGTCTGTCTGTCTGTCTGTCTGTCTGTCTTCTTCTGTCTTCTCCTCGTCTTTCTCTTCTTCTCTCTCTCTCTCTCTCTCCTCCTCCTCTCCCCTCCCTCTCTCTCTCTCTCTCTCTCTCTCTTGATTGCTACCAGGCGTCACTCGTTTGCCCCGAACCATAGGAACAGCTCTACTTCCTTTTCCTTTTTTTTTTTCAAAACTAAACACACTTTTATATGTTCCTCTTGCACGTCTCATATGCGCGGTCAAATGATTTAATTCTATTCTGAACGTTTCAGAGGGGAAAAAATGCCTTGAGAAAACGAAGACACAAAATAAACAGACATGTATACATATCAAGTGCTGGCTTTATGAAAGGTAATTACGGTTTGCAGAACAGCGATTGACTAGCATCGTCTGACGGAAATCAGGTTTAAAGAAATAACCAGTTCGCAATTAATCCTCCCAATTGCAATCGCATTGTGACATTTTCCAAACACTGTGTTCGGACAATATTACGCAGCATAACGAGAAGTAATGAAAGATCAAGCATAACGGAGATGAAAATAAAAAAAAAAAAAAAGGTAAAGGTGTCCCATAACTAGGCCGTCGTAATGGGAGCAAGGCGTCAGAGACCTCAGCTTCCCTTGGGGCCAGCATATTGAGGGCGGCGCCCATCTCCTCTCCCTCGCTGCTTTACCTTCCCTGACTTAAAGAGGGTAAGGTACCCATTTACAGATGGGTGAACTGGGGGGACTATACTGTAGCCAAGGCGCGGAAACGGTCACCCATCCACTTGGTTATCACGCTCGATGCTGCTTAACTTGACTGGGGGAAAGCGAGCGCTCTGATCACTATCCAGCCCCATTAACAGATGCGCAACTGTTTACATAAGCAGTCCTTTAGTGGTGGATTCACTTTCAATAAAAAAGTTCAGAATGATGAAGAATTTCTGCGGACTGGCCTCTCGATCGTAAACTGGTAACCATACACGAGACTTTTCTATATCACTGCACATAATATCATTATAACTCTCTTGTCGTTCTCTAATGCAGTGAAAGTATATTTACCTTCTAAAAAAAAAGAATAAAAAGAATCAAAATGACCTAAGGCCTAAGATCAGACTGATGAGGCGTAGTTGCATAGACATTCACGTTTGCAGACTATGAGGTTATGTGGCGGGTTATGCGGTCGAGGGTTATGTGTGGGTTATGTGGGGTTACGGTTCTCACACCTTGAACTTACAGTCGTTTCTGGCTGCACCTTTCAGTCAAACGACAAAAACTCCACCACAGTGATCAACAGCGCTGTTATCAAACCAGCCTCAAGTGACAGAACACTAAAACTGTGTTACATTAATGTGGATGTTTAAATGCAGTTGGACAACAAAAGACAAAAGTTTATGTAAGGGTTAAGATACCTGGAGAAACGGGTTCACGAAGACCTGTTAGAAATATTTGTGTTCGAGGAAAAAGAGGAAGACCAAGGAAGAGATGGGAGGACAAGACCAGCGAATGGACAGGCCTAGAACTCAACAAAACCCTGAGAAAGGCAGAACAGTGAGAAGAATGGAGGGAACTGGTTGTCAAGTCTTCGGGGTGCCCCCACGGTCGCACCGGATAGATAGATAGATAGATAGATAGATAGATAGATAGATAGATAGATAGATAGATAGATAGATAGATAGATAGATAGATAGATAGATAGATAGATAGACGGACGGACGGACGGACGGACGGACGGACGACGACAGACAGACAGACAGACAGACAGACAGACAGACAGAGACAGACAGACAGACAGACAGACAGACAGACAGACAGATAGATAGATAGATAGATAGATAGATAGATAGATAGATAGATAGATAGATAGTGTTGATATTGCCCAGAAAGTTGTTCAAGGGGATTCCAGTACAGCTAGAACGTATCCTCTTTGAACTTCTAGCATCTCCACAAGTGTATCAAAGGCAAATCCCAGGACAAAGACTTAGATCTAAAGTTTAACTTAGGTAGTTAACTTAACCTTAGCATGGTATTTTGTTGTAATGTGTATGTGTTCGTATTTGTGTGCATCACACCAGATAGTTTTTTTGTCCTGTCACTCAAGATATGTGTGATAGGGCATATGTATCCCCACCACAAAATAAACCTCTCCATGAGAAATTTTAAAAAAATGTTTAGACACTAAATTTAATTTGAAATTGGTATTTTTCCACGGGACGGGTTAGCTCAGTGGTCAGAGCACACGCTTTCCCCAAGCCAATGTTTATTAAGCAGCAATGAACGTGGTTACTAAATGGATGGGTGACAGTTTGCGAGCATTGTCCCCCAGTTCACCCAGCTGTAAATGGATACCTGCCCTCTTTAGGGTCAGGGAAGGTAAAGCAGCGAAGGAGAGGATATGGGCGCCGCCCTCAATATGCTGGCCCGTATAAAAGTTGAGATCTCTGATGCCTTGCTGCTCTTCGACCTCATAGGTCATGGGGTACATTTACCTTATTTTATATTTTTTCCCTTTGGGCATTAAACTATATCTCAAACTGGGAAATGCACCTTGACTGACGATTCTGGTGCCTCGGTACATCGTGTCAGTGCTGAGGCTATCATTGGATTGGTTTGGGTTTTATATTTAGATTATTTTAGAGTTACTGGACACAGTAAATGATTATGCTGAAAGATGTGTGGCGGATAAAATGTCAAGGACACAGACAGTACAGGCCTGAAACAAGCTTAACCCTCTGCAGAGTGGTTTCAGAAAACATAATCCTACTCTCGACTATCTGATTTAAAAACATCCGTTCAAAATAATTATATGTCTAGAGGAATAGCATATTGCTGCTTTAAAAAATTGGTGTACATAACGGCCTGGATGTATGGAATGCGGTTTGATGTCCATTACCTTGGCTTCTCGAGTCATTTTCCTCTGTGTACAACAATAACTAAGTTCCTTTGGAGAAAGAAATTTTAAGTTTAGATGGATTCAACCCGTTGAATATCTTTGAGAAGGAGCTAAATGTTCATCGTGCAGCATCCTCAGTTTTTCTGGCTTTTATTTCAATATCTGCATGAATGATACTGTTTTGGTGTATCCGCCAAAAACTGTCATTGTTTTGGTGTATCCGCCAAAAACTGATATTGTTTTGGTGTATCCGCCAAAAAACTACCATTGTTTTGGTGTACCCGCCAAAAACTGCCATTGTTTAGTATATCTGCCAAAAACTGCCATTTTGGTGCATCTGCCAAAGACTGTCATTGTTTGATGTATCCGCCAAAAACTTACCACGATCTTCGTTGTTCGCAGATGACGTTGCCCTCTATGCTATATGCAGCATATACCAGGCGTCCAAGGACAGTTCCAGCTTTTCGCTAATAATATGTATACGTGTATGTTTATTCATTCATTTTAATTTATTTTATTCATTCTTTTATATCGAGGATAATGGAATAAGCACTGATGTGTTTTTTACATCCAGTCCCCGTGTGTATGCAGTTTTGTAAATCTTGTCATCTGTTCCCACCGGCACACAATGGCCTACGCTTACGAAAAATGGAACAGGATTTAACGTGTGTGTGTGTGTGTGTGTGTGTGTGTGTGTGTGTGTGTGTGTGTGTGTGTGTGTGTGCGCGCGCGTGTGTGTGTGTGTGTGTGCGTGCGTGCGTGTGCGTGCGTGCGTGCGTGCGTGCGTGCGTGTGTGTGTATAACCTAAGACTAAATGAGCAGAAGGAAAATACTTTTTAACCTCTCTTTGACCAAACATCAATGAATTTAATTCGTAATCAAGACATACCCAAACTACCACACCCCAAAAAAAAAGCGTAGAAAAAGGATGAAAACACTTGAAAGTAGAAACAACAACAACTCACAAAAAACAATAAAATGCTCTATGTGCAATTAGCACAGCAGAAAAAAACCATTCTGTGCCCATCAAAATGTATACAATGTTCCTATCTAGTTGCCAGAACAAAAACAGATTAGACAATTTGTCCTTTTCACCTTTCTCCCCTCTGTTTTACCCAGCTATTTTCCCCTTCCCCTTCTCCATCTCTCCCAGCCTCTTCCATCCTCTCCTTTCCACTTTCTGCTTCCTCTTCTTTCTTCTCATTCTCGTTTTTCCCCCAGCCCTCTCCCCCATCCACCAACACCCTTTTTTCCCCTCCACCTTCTGTGGTTCCCAGCGAGGAGGGCAAACATTCCTTTCTTGTCAACTCGTGTTTGGCAAAGTCAGCAGCACTTGTCGCCCCACTTAATACCCGGCACTTGGTCGGGTAGCCACCCCGAATAGCCCACCAGCTGAGATCTGTTGCCTCGCCACGCGTCCAAAATCCACCCCTTTTCACCCGACCACCCTGTTTTCCCCCTCGCTTGGTTCCCTTTCCCTTCCCCTCATGCTTGCCTTCTGTAGGGTAATCTCTTCTTTCCTTTACAGCGCGCATCTCTGTGTGTTGGTGTTTCTGAATTGGTTCTGCCTTCGTGTCTGTCTGTCTGTCTGCCTGCTTGTCTCTCTTCCCCTTTGTGTGTGTGTGTGTGTGTGTGTGTGTGTGTGTGTGTGTGTGTGTGTGTGTGTGTGTGTGTGTGTGTGTGTGTGTGTGTGTGTGTGTGTGTGTGTGTGTGTGTGTATGTGTGTGTGTTTATTTATTAACTTTTATTTATTTATTTGTTCTTTTATATCGAGGATAATGGAATAAGCACTCTTGTGCTTTTTTACATCCAGTTGTGTAAATATTGTCATCTGTTCCCACCGGTACATAATGGCCTACTCTTACGAAAATTGGAACAGGTTTTAACGTGTGTGCATGATGTTCTGCGTGCGTTCGCACATGGGGCTTCGGTTTAAAGTCTCATCCGAAAGACTTTAGGGGAGAGTGGAGTCGGCACTGATGTTAACTCCAGGAGAAAAATCTCCTCGACCGGGAATCGAACCCGGGTCATCAAATTGCGAGCACAATGTTCTGACCACTAGGCTATCCCGTGTGTGTGTGTGTGTGTGTGTGTGTGTGTGTGTGTGTGTGTGTGTGTGTGTGTGTGTGTGTGTGTGTGTATATGTGTGTGTGTGTGTATATATGTGTGTGTGTGTGTGTGTATCTTTCTCTGTGACAGACTTTTGTTTTAAACAGTGATGTATGTATGGCCTTTTACTTCTACAGATGCTGAGTGTGTACGAAACTATTCATTCACCTGCTGTTGCTGTTATCACACATGTGCTACTCCTGTTTTCAACGATCTTTTTCTTTTATAAATGATGATGGTAACGATATAAACTGATGATGAAGACGACAACCTACGGCCATTACCTGTGCTTTAAGTGTTATCTCTGCTCTCAATGATTTACTTTATTTTCTCAGTAATACTGATGATAATAATATAAACGTGATGATGAAGACGATAATATATGGCTATCATTGTTGTTAGAGTAAGTCCTTCGGATGAGACTATAAACCGAGGCCCCATGTGCGAACACTCACAGAACATCTTGCACACATGTTAAATCCTGTTCCGCTTTTCGTAAGAGTAGGCCATTGTGTGCCGGTGGGAACAGATGAAAAGATTTAGAAAACTGCATACAGACGGGGACTAGATGTAAAAAAGCACACGAGTACTTATACCGTTATCCTCGATATAAAGAATAAATAAATAAATAAATAAAAACTTGAGAGAGCGTTGATGCAGCGAGGTAATGTCCATAGTACCCTTTTTATCCAATGTTGTTGACAATTCCGCCCACCACGACGGTTATACCTGGGCAGTCACCTCATTCAATTACAAAAAGTACTCGCATGAATGTTCCATTCATGTTTACCTCCACCATAATTCGATCCTCTTAAATACCAAACACACCCGTCGCCCTGAAACGCAAACAAGCACGCACGCAATCACTATCAATGGTAAAGTACCATAGCCCCTCCATTCTCTGTCTGTCTGTCTGTCTGTCTG
>CM060335.1:18979408-18984408 GCA_030674155.1 Stramonita haemastoma | reverse complement strand
CACTTTTTTCAAATTCACATCCTCGTACACTTTGGAAAGTTATTTTTTCCTTGACAAAGTTAAAGTCCCGTGAACACTTCAGTTTAAAGTGGTTTTCCCAGCCATAGTAGCTGCCGGCTGTTGTTCCTTGAAAGCGGCGATATACTTTCTCATGAAAAGATATTGTAGATGGCATAAACTTTTAGAACAATGTCTTGAAATCTGCTAACTCTCGTTATTCCCTATCACTGTCTCCATAATCATGAAAGCGTTTGTTTTAAGGTTTTGCCCATAAAATATGATCCATTGCTTCAAAATCAATGGCATTTCAAGTTTCTTCTCACTAAAGATGGAGTCTACTTAGTACAGCAGTTTTCCTATCGTCTCCATAGAGTTAATTTTCTGATTGCTTTTTGATCAAGAACTGATTCAAAGTGCTTTTTATACCTGCTAAAATCATAACTGTGTTTTCTCTTTCATATAAATTCCGTCGTGTATTCATTCAGGTCTATAACGCACTCTTAAAGACATTACATTCACAGCATACTTCACAGCTGTGGATTTACACATCTCCAATCACAGAATAACCGAAGAAGATTCCAAACCTTGCATTTTGCATGCATAATATTTGACACCACATTGCACATTTTGCGTTGAAGCAACTTTGAAAAATGTTACCAACCGATACAAAACTTAGGGTATTTCTGAAAGACTCCAACTACTCACAACAAGCCACATGACACTGGTCACAGAGTGTAATCACCAACACATCAACTTCTGGGTGTACTCCACAGACGAGGCATCTGTCCAAAACACATGTGTAACTCTCCATCCCTGAGGTTCTGTTGATATGAAGATACGTGTAAAATTCACCACACCAGTACATACAATGTGCACTGCAGCACACGTCTCAGAACGTCTTAGTATACAGATCACCAACGAACTTCAGATACTAAAGTAAATAAATTTCCCCTGCACAAACACTTTGGATTTTTTTTTTCAAAGTAAATGAAATGCTAATATAAAATCGTTTTTCTCACAAGATTCGTATAATTTATCTTAAACATCTTTCACACTTTGTCGTCACAGCCAGATCTTTTTAACCGCATATCTTTAAAGGCTGAATTTCTACGTTTCTACCAAAGACAATAAACACTCGAAGAACAGTTTTTGTTTTCTTTGATTTCATTGTATTTCAATTTTTTTTTAATTGTATACAAGGGACTTGTAGCAATATCAGCGATTTCTTGTTGCTGGTAAGCACCCCTCCGGCTAGCGTGCATCTGGTGTGTGCACACTGGTATTGACCCCCCTCTAAAATGGCTCATTGATTGATGCACCTTCCGAATGTACCCATGGAATTATACCACTCAACAGGTTTCAAGACATATCCAGAGTGACAAACTTACGTCCTGAAACTCAACTGCCTATCAACTTTCACTTCATAGAAGAAATCTTCATCACACCGAAAGGCAAGGCCCTGATCACAATATCACTGCATAACATCCCTGTTCAGAATCGCTGGCAGAAATACGCACTTGTCCCAATTACACACGCTTTCATTCGGCGACGAAGGCAACAGTAGTTATCCTGTAAAGACGCGTATTCAAATCAAGGTATCACTCTACGAAATATATCCTCTCTGATATATAAACATGTCGTTGACAATGCACATTCCACACATTTCACCACAGCTGCTGGTATCCAAAGACGTGCAAGACCTTGAATACAGGAAGAATTTCATTCACATTCACACACGATGCTTTACGTCGATAACACCCCACAAGCACGCTGTACAGCTTATCAAAATATGGCTTTTAACCCTGTGTTCTCGTATTCGTAGTTATTCTTTAAGAACGCGTATTCCAAGCGAAGCATCACTCCAAAGAATATGATAATATCCTCTCTGATGTATAACATATTGTTGACAAATCACACCTTTTCCCGAAGAAATACTTAAAAGATAACAATTCTCTCCCACGCCGAAGGTGAATGCGCTGGGCCTGACTCGTCACTTGAGACGTTTCCTCACAAATATTCCTGATGTTTTATCGTACACTGCTCTTCATTATCACTGCATTGTCGTCATGTGGATCGTTGCAATAAAATACCCACTCCATAAAGTCCATTCCAAATCTTCCTAGTGTGGGGTGAGTTATGTACTGGCTGGTTATGTAGGTGCCATTCCTCACAGAGCTCTGCTGACTGCACCACAGACCGGAGTTACAGGTGATGAACGTACTCCTCAGACAACAAGTCTTTGTGGCCAGCACCTCTCTGTATCCTGTGGACATCAGACGTGTGTCTGGGATTCGGTTGAATAGTGTGTGTGTGTGGGGGGGGGGGGGGGTTGCGTGCGTGTGTGCGTGCGTGCGTGTGTGCGTGCGTGCGTGTGTGTGTGTGTGTGTGTGTGTGTGTGTGTTGTGGTGTGTGTGGGGCGTAGTTGTTGGTTGGTGTGTGTGTGTGTGTGTGTGTGTGTGTGTGTGTGTGTGTGTGTGTGTGTGGTGTGTGTGTGTGTGTGTGTGTGTGTGTGGTGTGTGAGGGTGGTTGTGGGTTGGGGGTGTGTGTTGTTTGCGTGCGTTGTGCGTGTGTGTGCAAGCAACAAAATCTTATCTAAGATGCACACAATGTTTTTGCATTTCAGCAAAAATAAAAAAACAACACCAACAAAAAAACAACGATAAAACAAAACCCCAGCAGGACACTACACAGCGCAAATCGTAGCAGAATGTAAGCAAACTCATTAGCCATAGCGATGGGTGGCACAAAACGACACAACACACCTACACAATAGCCAGCCATACATCATGGCATATAACAGGAAAGCATTCTACACACAGCACATGAACACAAAAGTCGAACAGACAAGATTTACAAAACTGCATACACACAGGGACTGGATGTAAAAAAAAAAAGCACAGGAGTGCTTATTCCATTACCTCGATATAAATGAATAAAATAAATAAAATTAAAACAAAAGCCCACATACACGCGCGCGCGCTTTTTTTTCCAAAAAGACTTAGAAACATTTCTCTTCCACGCCGAAATCGGTTGCGCTGGGCCTGACTTGTCAGGCGCTTAACAGCAGTTACACATTTTCGCTCATACGACAGATAAAATTGTTGCTGTCTGAGCGTTCGCGAAGAAGAAGAAGGGAACACGAAGACCCAGTCTTCAATCTCGAGAGATATTTGTAAAAATACTCAACTATTTTCGATTTTGTTTTGTTCCGTTTATGATGCGATTTTTTTTTGTAGAACAAAACTGAAAAAGCAATCAAATAAATTTTGTCCAGCGAAGAAAAATAAGCCCTATAGGAGTATATCCATTAAGGAGGAAGTGAAATAGATGTTGGTCAAGGTTCCCATTAACCTGGGATTCTTAAAATCTTAGCTTAAATTCGCTCTCTGATTACAGTATCCCTTTCTTGAGAGTCAAGAGTTATCACTTTTTACTGTAACCTTTTCTCCAGTCGGAAAGTCAAATAATTAAAAAAAAATCAACCAAAAAGGAAAAACTTCAGAATTCATGAAAATCACTAGCAAAAAGTAGACGAACTAGCATTCACTATCTATAAACTATTACAGATCCGTGTAAAAAACCTATCATCATTTCTTCTTTGAAAATCAAGCTATTAGAATCATTTATTCATATTCCTGGCTCATTCTTTCCATCTATTTCTTACTGAGTTTTGGGTTTCTTCTGTATATTTTTTTTCAAACTTCAGGTAATTAAGAAATGAGAAAATAAAATACTCACCTTGTTTCGTTGAAACTCATTCCTTGTATCATCATCAGGTCTTCATGTTATCCTTTCTTTCTTTCTTTCTTCCTTTTTTTCTTCCTTTCGTTTTTCTTTCTTTCTTTTCTTTTCTTTTCTTTCCTCCAAACAGAATATTCCAAAGCCACCCATCGTTCCAGCACGTCTCACAAGAAAGATGACCTGTAAAAAAAAAATACAAAGACAGAACGTTTTACTTTTCAGTACTTATCAGACAAACACATCACGGTGGAAAGTACAGTATTACCTACAATGTTGCATATCAGACACAACACAAAAACCCTATATTTTATGGTAAGTCTGCCAGTTCAAGTAACATAACAACAATAACAGCAGCAACATCGGCAGCAACCAACACAAAAAAACGGGGACGACTGCTATTGTCCTACATGCCGGAAACGAAACACGAATATTATATTCAGGGGTGTAGAATAGAAGCCATTCCATTTTTTCTCTCTCTCTCTCTCTCTTTTCCTCTCTCTCTCTCTCTCTCCTCTCTCTCTCTCTCTCCTTTCTCTCTCTCTCTCTCTCTCTCTCTCTCTCTTTCTCTCTCTCTCTCTTCTCGCTGTGTGTGTGTGTGTGTGTGTGTGTGTGTGTGTTGTCGTGTGTGTTGTGTGTGTGTGTGTGTGTTGTTGTGTTGGTGTGGTGTGTTGTTGTGTGTTGTGTCTGTCTGTCGTCTGTCTGTCTGTCTGTCTGTCTGTCTGTCTTCTGTCTCTCTCTGTCTGTTCCCTGTCTGTCTCTCTCTGTCTGTCTCTGTCTGTCTGTCTGTCTGTCTGTCGTCTGTCTGTCTGTCTCTGCTGTCTTCTTCTGTCTCTCTCTCTCTCTCTCTCTCTCTCTCTCTCTCTCTCTCTCTCTCTTTCTGCGCGTGCGCACATGTCTCTGTGTGCACGTGCGTCATGCGTTGGTATGTGTGTGTCTGCATGTGTGTGAGGTGGGGGAAAGAAAAAGAGAGAGAGAGAGAGAGGTGGAAAGAAAGAGAGAGAGGAGAGAAGAGACTGAGATGTCTGAGTGTGTGTGTGCGCTTGCTTGCTTGCTTGCTTGCTTGTTGTGTGAGTGTGTGTGTGCGGCGCGTGCGTGCGTGCGTGCGTGTACGTGTGCGTGGGTGTGTGTGACAAAACACACACAGAGGCACAAAAGCACACACACACGCTCACACACAAAGCATAAACAGCATAATGGCAAACCACCTGTTCTCCCTGTTCCCACGCACAGACAAAAAGCCAAGCTTCTCTTTTGTCAAT
>CM060335.1:18971908-18974408 GCA_030674155.1 Stramonita haemastoma | reverse complement strand
ACATAATTATCCAACACAAGAAAGATGATTACCTAAAAGGTATCACAGATCTGTCAGTTCTACATAATGAAGAAACGGGTTCTTATTTTGTTGTACTAGTACACAAAACAGAAGTAGTTTTATATTCACAATGATTATTCAGCTGAAATTGTTGCAATTTTTGCAGCTTTCAATTTCATTCTTGATCTTTTATTTTAGTTGTATTGTTTATATTTATATGTATCTATGTTCTTAATCTTTTTTTGTATGTTTCTTTGCCCATGTTAACATTATATTTGCAATGACGTACATCAGTTTTTCGCTGCACACATATCCCAACAAGCACACGCATATACAAAACACACACACACACACACACACACACACACACACACACACACACACACACACACACACATTCTCCTTGATATCTGCCTCTCCTCTCCTCCGCCTAAAATCCCTTATAGGAACAGAATGTAAAATTAAACACAAACACACACCTACAATACGCGTGTGTGTGTGCACACGAACACGCATGCGCGTGCACACACACACACACAATCTGTCTCTGTCTCTGTCTGTCTGTCTCTTTATCCCTTACCCCATACACACAATCTTTGTCCCTGTCTCTCTCTGTCTCTGTCCTCTCTCTCTCTCAGCCAAAAATAGCAAGAAAAAAAGCTACACACACACACATTCTCCTTGATATCTGCCTCTCCTCTGCCTAAAATCACTATGGGAACAGAATGTTAAATTAAACACAAACACACACATACACATACGCGTGTGTGTGTGCACACGAACACGCATGCGCGCGCGCGCGCGCGCACAACACCACACACACACACACACACCACACACACACACACACACACACAATCTGTCTCTGTTTCTGTCTGTCTGTCTCTTTCTCCCTCGACTCATACACACAATCTTTGTCCCTGTCTCTCTCTGTCTCTCTTTCAGCCAAAAATAGCAACAAAAAAAGCTACAACACACACACACACACACACACACACACACACACACACACAACACAACACACACACACACACACACAGAGGCTATAGACCTGCTCCAGAAGAATTCCCATTTCTACGTCTATCACGTGCTATACAGATTTCCACTTGCAGGCAAAAGGTCGGGACAATGGACATTGTGTCACCAAACAATAACCCAGAAGTCAGCAGTGACAATGGACATTGTGTCACACTACAATGGACCCCAGGCCACCCAATGCCATGGCTTTGTACAGACACCAGATGGACAAAAGCCCCCCCCCCTCCCCCCTCCGCCTCTGCCCCTCCCCAGCCCTGCCCTGCCCCTCCCCCTCCCTCCACACACACACCTCACTCACAGTCATACCTCCGTTACCATGGATACTGGACAGTACACACAATACATGAGCCATAGGGGCTGGAAGTAAAGTGAATTGATTGTATTTTCACTGTATATGAAAGTCCAAGGGTTTTTTTTATACCCTCTCTCTCTCTCTCACATGACTGTATGCACACACACAAACACATACACACATCCACATATGGACAAACAGACACAAAAACACACACACATATACACAAACACATATACACACACACATACATACCACACACACACACACTATAAACCAAGATCTCATGTGTAAACGCATACAGAACATCTTGCAAACATGTTTTAAGAAAACCTGTTCTGTCCTTCGAAAGAGTAAGCCATCATGTGCCAGTGGTAATAGAGGACAACATTTTGCAAAACTACATGACACAGAGACTAAATGTAAAACACAATCCTAATAGAGATAAGTACACACGCATACACATAAAACGCATTACACACACACACACACAAATGCCTACACAAAAAATACCTGAACATTAAAAAAAAAAAAAACACACATCACACAGATTTTCACTGTTATTGTATTTTTTCAGTCATTTGTGAAAAAAAAAGACTTTTGGTTAAAAAAACAAGATGAGAAACTAAGGAGAGAGCAAAGCAGAGACAATGAGCTTTGTGACATCAAACAATAGACCCTAGCGTCAACACTGGGGAGCATTTACACAAACACCATATGGACAATAGATCAGATTTTACAGGGCCACATCTCACATGCACCGATACCAAACCACACGCACGCCGCACACACACACACACACACACACACACACAACACACATACACACAAACACACACCACACGCGCACCAAACACACACACACACACACCAAACACGCGCACGCAAACCACACACACACACAGCACACACACACCAACACACACACACACACACACACACACACACACACACACCACAGAGCAATACAAAAAAAATCTGCAATGAAATAGTGCAGTTGATCTGCATATATCATAAAGAGTCTGCAATCTGTCACCTATTGAAAGGCGCGCGTGTGTGTGCTGTGTGTGGTCTTGTGTTGTATGTTATGTGTCTGGTGGTGTGTGTGTTTGTGGTGGTTGTTGTGTGGTGGTGGTGTGTGTCTTTCTTCAATTTACTGTCACTCGAAAT
>CM060335.1:18959408-18964408 GCA_030674155.1 Stramonita haemastoma | reverse complement strand
GGGAGGGGGCTGGGGGTTAGAGATTCAGGCAAAAATAAGATAACATTCTTCAGTAGCAAAACAACAAAGTAACCCAACTACTGTCACCAAAATATCTGTTATGAAAAACAAAATTCATAGAATAAACCACCTGCCCCCCCCCCCCACCTCCAAATAAAAGAAATCAACACAAAATAAACAACAACACACAAAGACAGGGGAACAGTTCCCTCGAGAAAAGGACAGAAGCATGACACACAAAACAACAAATAACAATAACACAAAATCACTGCGCGAAACAAGTTCGATTGTATTCACGTCCTAAACCCCCTCGCTTTCTTCCCTCTTCTTTCCTTTCACTTTGCCTCTTTTGTTCATTCAGCCACTAGAACCAATATACGTTTATCTGGGAGAGTTATCTCTTTCGTATTTCTTTGCTTCCCATTGACATTGAGGTGAGCCTTTCAAGATCTTTTCTGGGTTGTTTTTTTTTTTCCTTTTTTTTCTCTGTGTCATTGTCATGTATCTGTTCTGTCCTGTCAGGTTCGAAGGGGTGAAAGTTTGAGGGGAGGGTTGTCAATAGTTTCTTAGTCTTGCTTTTTTTTTGTTTCTTGTTCTTTTCTTTTTATTTTACACGATCTTGATGACATCAATATTTTTTTTATTGCCTAATAGACAGCAAGGTTCGAGTAGGCCGTCGCAGTGTTAAGTCTGTAAAACTGTCTGCAAAAATATACCCACTCTTGTTAACCGCTGAACTTAGCCTGCATGCGAACATATTCTATCATATATCGCCGTTACTGATAACGTCCTGTCTCTGACAAGACAAAGCCACTGTAAAGGCGATAACCCTTTCATTCATTTGGCAGCACCTTTAGACTTACACACACACACACACACACACACACACACACACACACACACACACACACACACACACACACACACACACACAGAGAGAGAGAGAGAGAGAGAGAGAGAGAGAGAGAGGAGAGAGAGAGAGAGAGAGAGAGAGAGAGAGAGAGAGAGAGAGAGAGAGAGAGAGAACTAAATTGTTTAAAAAAAACAACTTTTTTAATGGATAGTAGACGATTATAGGTGTAAGACAAGCAGAAAAAGACAAAACGGGAAACATAAAGAAAACAAACACATCACAGTGATATAAAGGATATTCCCATCCCCCTTATACAATTCATACAAGATATAGCACTATAAAAATTTCATGTAATATTATTGTTTTTATTATTATTATTTATTATTATTATTATTATTATCATTATCATTATTATTATTATTATTATTATTATTATTATTATTATCATCATCATTATTATTATTAGCATTATTATTAGCATTATTAGTAGCATTATTAATAGCATTATCATTAGCATTGCATTATTGTTTTATATAAAAGGAGGCATATTTATCAGTTCATTTAGCTAGTTATCAGTGACCAAGCAGACCTCCTACAGAGTCACAAGCACAAGAAAAGACAAGGTACTAACTTTTACTCCTACCCAATATGGCCGGCCATGCACATGGCCAGATAACGCAGGAAGAGAGAGAGAGAGAGAGAGAGAGAGAGAGGAGAGAGAGAGAGAGAGAGAGAGAGAGAGAGGAGAGAGAGACGAGAGAGAGAGAGAGAGGAGGAGAGAAGAGAGAGAGAAGAGAGAGAGAGAGAGGAGAGCAGAGAGAGCAGAGAGAGGCAGCAAATCAAGGCAAGGCAAGGCAAGGCAAGGCAAGGCAAATTCTTTTATTCGAGGATAATAATAAGCATTCGTGTGCTTTTTTTACATCCAGTCCCCGCCCTTATCAGAGATAAGATCTAGATAAAACAAAAACTTCTTTAACTAAACAACAACAACTAATAATCTAATTACCAGGAACAAGAAACTATACCCAGTACTAAACAACAGACAAGAAATGATGACAGCAAGATCATAATAAGGTAATGAAAAATGCACTCATTCAAAGACGGAAATAAGAAATAACGAGAGAGAGAGGAGAGAGAGAGATGAGGAGAGAGAGGACGGAGAGGAGAGAGAAGTGAGAAGAGAGAGAGAGGAGAGAAGAGAGAGAGGGGGGGGGGGGGAGAGAGAGAGAGGAGAGAGAGAGAGGGAGAGAGAGAGAAGAGAGGAGAGAGAGGAGAGGGGGGGGGAGAGAGAGAGAGAGAGAGAGAGAGAGAGAGAGAGACGAGGAGAGAGAGAGAGAGACAAGACAGACAGACAGACAGACAGACAGACAGACAGACAGCAGAAAGACAGACAGACAGACAGACAGACAGACAAACAAGCAGTTCTTATCCTTTCATACATACAACCTCTTCATCAAGTAAGCAATTTATTATTATAAGTAGTCTTAGCAAACCACGCACTATTTTTCCTGAACAGCTTTTTTTTCTAGCTAGAAAAAGTTCCTTCGGTGTTTCAAGGTATTTTAAGGTTATTTAATGGCAAGAACATTAGATTTCTGTTAAACTTCTTCTCAAAATAATTCTGACACTATAGTCACATTCTGTAAAAAACATACTCTTGTGCCAAAAAAAAGGGAAAGCATTAAAACACAGTATGTATATGAAAGGGGACGGGATAGCTCAGTGGTCAGAGCGCTCGCTTTCCCCAAGCTATGGTTAAGCAGTATCAAGCGTGGTTACCACGTGGATGAGTGACCGTTTGTGCACCTTGGCTTCAGACAGTCCCCCAGTACACCCATTTGTAAATGAATACCTGCCCTCTTTAGGGTCAGGGAAGGTAAAGCAGTGAAGGAGAGGAGATGGGCGCCGCCCTCAATAACCTGGTCCCTAGAGAAGCTGAGGTCTCTGACGTCTCGCTCCCCTACGACCACATAGGTTATGGGACTCTTTTACCCTTTTTATGTATATAAAAAAGTCAAAACAATTACCCGCATAGATTTTCGAGCCTTCTCATTTCTTCCTTCTGATCCTAAATTCCTGTTATAGATAATACCTACCTGCTTATAACCAGCACAAAAGTCATTACGAGCGTGTGATTATGTTCTGAAAGAATTTGGACAGTTTCAGTAAACTTGAAAGCACACATACATTGAGGTGCGCGTACGTACGTACGTACACACACACACACACACACACAACACACGCACGCACGCACGCACGCACGCACGCACGCACGCACGCACGCACGCACGCACGCACACACACACACAACACACACACACTTTCACAGATGACAAGATTTACAAAATTGCATACACACGGGGACGATTTTTTTTAAAAAAAGCGCGTGAGTACTTATTCCAGTATCCTCGACATAAAAGAATAAAAACACACATTCACCATCACCATCACCCTCATCCTCACTTTATGCCCTCCACACCCCCACAAAAACACACACCCGGCGTTTTTTCAGACCTAGACGCAAATCCTACTCGGGGAGGTAACCTTCTTCACTCGTACCGGCGGCAGCGATCGCGGTATCGATCGGCGCTCGCCGCGGGGAAACGGGTCGCGAATGATTCTCTGTTCGATAACCGCTGGTGTCCGGAGTTCCATTGTCCACTGCCGTGTTGGTCTTTTGTCCTGGCCGCCGCGTCTTTTGTCCGCCATTGACTGGACACGCCTGACCACTTGGCATCCCCTCTACCTCCTCACACGCTGCAAAGTCTGTATAGGAAACCGGCGGTGTCAAAAGACAGACTTGTAGGTTACAAGGTAGCAGTAGAGTACCAGCAGTTTGATGGTTTTGTTTTGTTTTGCCTACTGGCGACTATGATAGGAAAAATTCATTTTGTGGTTCTTGATGAATTTTTAATCAACGTTAAAAGCAGAAATTGTTGCATTTTGTCCCGTTACGGTGAAGATTTTTTTAAAAAAAGGTCAGGTCCCGTTATAATTTAAGAATAATACCTGGTCTATTGAAGCATACAATCCACGAAAACACTTACGAGCACAACTAGTGGACACATTAATTTGTTTGCTTGTCCAAGACCAAAACAGAGCGATTAGTTGTTTAAAGGACAAAGATTCTACGCCAATCGTATAAGGGCTTCGGCCCTTGCGGCGCTAAGTGCCTGCGCGGGAGAGGTAGGCCTACCTACTTGTTGCTTCCACAGAATTTTGACACTTTTGGGGTGGCCCGAGGTGCTGAAGTGGAAGAACTCGCCGAAGTGCGGGACCTCTGACTTTCTGGTTTCTGTCCACAGTCCTGATATATAAAAAAAATTATGGAAAGGACTATAATTGTACTACAAAAACAACAAGAACAAGCCAATCGTACCTTCTTCTCGTCAAGATGAACGTAAACTTTTCAGTATCAACAGGCAAATTTAGCAGAAAGGCCACACTGACCAAGCAACAAAAACCTTGGCTATGTCCGACTGGCAAATGACCCCCCTTGTGTTATGTGGTGCACCATCTCTTAGTTTTATTTTCGGTATAAATCCAAACAAGAATTTCACCCCAATTTATTTATTCAGCAAGCATCTCAGTTATGCTTGATAGCAATGTTTCACGAACATAACCAGCATACATCCCCCAAGTCAGAATGCATCTATCTTATGGAAGGCAACAACGGTCGCATTCGCAAAATCTCGCAATTTGTGAACCTCGGAGCTCTAGATCTAGCTGTGGAACTTATCTTTTTGTTATCAACGAGAAATTAGTTTTGTTTCCACTGTCTTCAGCTTTACTTGGCGACCATCTATGGCAAGATACAAGAGTAGACACTCAGGAGCGAGTACCTGTTTTCTGCCTACATGTAACCAACAGCACCCATACACAATAATTTTGATGTTAAAACTAAAAAATGAGTTTCTTCTACAGTTGTCACCGTTAATTTTGATGAGCACCATCCATTCTTTCACGTGTCTAAAAACTTCAGTTTCTGACACCTGCAGGGTCTCATAGGTCCTCTGCCCAGCAGGGACAATTTAGGAACGTGGTTGTCGTTCGTTGTTGTCGCCGCTTCGCGCGGTTCTTTTGTCGAAGGTAATTTTTCGCTCGCTCCTGGTTCTGGGTTTCTGTCTGTAGTTCTGTCTCCAGCAGT
>CM060335.1:18939408-18954408 GCA_030674155.1 Stramonita haemastoma | reverse complement strand
AGCTTCTAAATTTGCAGTTAAAGCCCACCTTCTCGACCAGATTCTCTTTAAAACCAATAAGCATACACGACAATGATCATCATTCAAATGAAACCAATGTTGGTATGAGCAATGGGGTCAATAATACTGTACTGGCCGCTGTTTTTTCACCCTGCTAATACTTTCAAGGGAAAATAGGGGGCAATACCGCAAAAGCATGATACAAGACTCGTCATTCGGCATTCAATACTACGTCAGTCCTGCAGCACTGCTGTAATTGCATTGTGCGAATAATTCCATGCGTAAAAGCAGACAAAGCCAGAAAAGCAATGAAACCAGAATCTTTATGTCGACGTTCAGTGCCAGTGTCACGGTAATGCTGCACGTGTATTGTGCTAATAACTTCAAGCGTAAAATCATCACACTGGCTTAAAAAAGCATTGTGCGATAGTGTAAACACACTGCATTCATGTCAAACGCAGGTGTCTGTACTCTTTGACTCACTGAACCCTACAAGTCGTCCCCTCCCTCTGCCTCGTTTCAAAGAGCAGTATGCCAGACAGGTAGCCCTTTTTCTTCATTAGTTTGTTCAGTTATAATGTTGCCCGTTACGTGGGTCATATCATGGCTAACAACATCGCAACAGACATTAGACTGCTGCTACTCCATGACACAGTAAATACAGATGTTGCATGCCACATGTGCTTAGTGTACGAAAAATGCTTCATCGTAACTGCAAAAGTGTTGTTCTATGTAACTTGCGAAGCAAGCAAAGACAAAACCCCATGCTATACCTTTCAGTTGTGTCTTGCAATATAAAGAGTGTTGTTGTGCATTCCCCAGCTTAACACTCTGGGGGTCACCCAGAATGTGCACTCTGACCCACTTTTCCCACCTGGGAATCCCTGTGAGATTGAAATTGCACACTAAATGAAAAGTTTGCGTGTATGACTGTTTTCAAGTACCTTGCCATAACTATAAGCAGCCATACCCTTGACTTCAGAGGAATAGAGTGTGAGGCGCATTATGCGAATATTATGGGGCTGTTACTGTCACAGAGAGTAACAGGACGAATACTGTCACGCCCATTCCTAGCAAAATTGCTATCCCAATGATGTTAGCTAAGCACTGTAAAATGATTTATCACACAAGCACTGAAAGAGATTATATATGCATAACTATTTTATATCACCTTGTCTTACAGGACATCTATATAACTATAAATTCCAAGCACAAGAGTTGTCATACATTTTCATGGTGGGAGTATCGCTACATTCTGATCCATTTTTACAGGAAAAGTAATCAGCTTGCTGAACAAAATGTTTGTTAGCTCTAGTATTGCTACATCCACTTCAGAGTACCACAGCTGTGACAGAGTGCGATTTGTTACAGCGAAAGACCCTCACAACGATTTTTTTCCACATGAACACCAACACAAAACAAATCTAAATCGCGTACTGTCAGAAAGGTTTATGGTGCCAGCGTTCTCCCCATGTCCGATAGAAACGAGAACCTCTCTCTCCCTCCCTCCCTCCTCCATCTCCCTTTCTCTCTCCATATCCCTCTCCCTCTCTCCCTCTATCTTCCTCCCCCTCTATCTCTCTCTCACACCACACATACACACTCTCTCTCTTTCCCTTTCTCTCCCTCCCTCCCTCCCCCTTCTCTCTCTCTCTCTCTCTCTCTCTCTCTCTCTCTCTCTCTCTCTCTCTCTCTCTCTCTCTCTCTCTCTCTCTCTCCTCTCTCCTCTCTCCCTCCCCCCTCTCTCTCTCTGCATGTAGTGGAGCCAATATCCTAATTTCTTTCACAATTTAACTTTGTATGTCTATTCAAAGCCTTCGAAATGGAGACAGTATGAAGTCTAATGTTCATTCTTTAACGTTTCCCCCAGAGTTGCAATCAGTGTCTGTAATTGCCCTTCATGGGATAGTTTAAGTGTCTTTGACTTGACTTTGACTTGATTCTACTATTGGTTTGTTTCGTCCTTTTTTGTTACGGATGCTCTTTATGGCGAATGTTTAAGTATTAATCATTTGTTTGTTTAGCAGCCTCATCTGGTATAGGTCAATGGCCTCACTATTAAACAAGTCATTTCAGAATTCAAAGTATTCTGTCTGTCTGGCTGTCTGTCTGTCTGTCTGTCTGTCTGTCTCTTTATACATATATATAGATATATATATATAGATATATATAGATATATGTATGTATGTATATGTATATATATATATGTATATGTATATACATATATATACATACACATACACATACACATATATATATTATTATATATGGTGTGTGTGTGTGCGTGTGTGTGTGTGTGTGTGAGAGAGAGAGAGAGAGAGGGAGAGAGAGAGAGAGAGGGAGAGAGAGAGAGAGAGAGAGAGGAGAAGAGAGAGAGAGAGAGAGAGAGAGAGAGAGAGAGAGAGAGAGAGAGAGAGAGAGAGAGAGAGAGAGAGAGAGAGAGAGAGAGCTATTGCCTGCAAATAAATGCAGAAAAAGGGACAACATACTTTTCTTCTTTTTATCACTGAAGGCACACACACAAAAAAACCAACACAGTTTCCAAACACAGTCTCACACCACCAGAATCTCCTCCTAATCTCAGGTCACGAACTAAGCACACGCATGTAGATCTACACAATACTGCAGCTCTGATGGAACGGTCCAAAAACGCAGTTGCAACAACAACAACAAAATAATACACCCTCAATGAACCACTCCATATCACTGACACAGCACAAAGTTCCACTGTTTGGCATCCTGTTTTGTGTCAGTTTTCAAAAAAATAAAAGTAGAGCCAGAATCTATGAAACCCTCCACATTCACACAAAACAAATCACACGAAAACACAAAACCAAGTATTCCAAGACTTCTCTCTCTCTAAAAAAAATATACTGCTTGAACTTTTCCATCCTAGCTGCGAACAACATTGAGTCACAGAAGGAAGGGAGAAGAAAAACATAGCCCTGGTCCTCTTTCGAGTACGTCCACAAACTGAGGTCGCCCACAAAACAGCAACATCCAAGTCTGTATGTAGCAACACAAAACTCGCAACGTTGCGGTCTGAGGGGAGAGCACTGAGTGTGACTGGGAAGATCTGCCTACTGCCTGCAGTAAGGGAGAAGAGGAGGAGGAGAAGGAGGAGGAAGAAGAAGAAGAGCGCTGCTGCCGTCAGTCCGTCCCTCCCTCTCTCCCTCCTTCCCTCCGCCACAGTTCGCTCTGTCGCCGTTTGCATGAATGTGCAAAGAGCGTTATTCAGACGACCAGCAGTCTTTTCACAGGAACACAATGCCACGAAAGAGGAGTAGCAAAAAAGAACTATTGTGCTCGAGCACAGCCAACCCACCAACAGAAAAATCCAGGCCCCTCTCTCTCTCTCTCTCTCTCTCTCTCTCTCTCTCTCTCTCTCTCTCTCTCTCTCTCTCTTCTCTTCTGTCCCCACCACCACCCTCACCCCTCACTCTCTTTTTCTCTCTTTCTTTCACCCTCTCCCTCCCTCCCTTCCCCCTCCTCCGGTATCACTCGCACGTTTTCGCTTCCAAAAGGGGGAGCCAGCCCCGACCCTATTGTGCCTGAGAAGAATGCCCTTTCTTCTTAAAAGTCAGTTGGCGAAGAAAGGAGAGAAGGGGGCCCCTTTCAGCTGCAACAATGAAGCGCGTTTCTAAATATGTTGTACATATCGCAAATGAACTAAACTGGCGCCCTGCTTTTTTCCAAAAAGGCCGGCCGCAAAATGGGCGTATAATAGGCATGGGAAGAAGTCGATAGAACGATAGTTTCCACCGTGGCGCGTCGCCGAGTTAGCATGAGAAAGCCCCATTGGGAAACTCCGGAGAAAGGAGCGAACGGGGAGGCCTTTGAAAGGACTGGTGACGTGAAATGGAACTGACAGATAGGCGAGAATAGGCAACCCTCCCCCCAGGGTTTGTATGACAAAGATTGTGAATGACCCGGAGCTGTGTGTCAGCGGATTTATAAGGCAGGAGATTTGTATGTCACTCAAGTTGTGTGCTGCTGGTTTGTATGGCCGAGCCAGGGATCTGATTACCTTTCAGCGCATACAGAATAAAAAAAATATACCTGGGGATACAAAGTCTGTGTGAAAATTTAATGATTTTCTTTGGTACAAGGTTTTCTATTTTGGCTTGCAAATGTGTACGGGGTGATAATGATTGGCTTTTGTTATGAAAAAAAACGTTCCTTGGGGTCCACATAATGCCGAATTTGTAAACAGGTACCACAAAAACACCCACACGAACTATTCTGGGGTGTAGAATTCATATCAATTTGTATAGTTTATATGCTGAATAAAGATTGATTGATAACTTCACACATACTCTCTCTCTCTCTCTCTCTCTCTCTCTCTCTCTCTCTCTCTCCTCTCTCTCTTCTCTCTCTCTTCTCTCTCAAACTTGTTCAAGATATGACCATTGCGATCATGAGCCTCAAAGAATCGGTTGTTGTTTTTCAGGTTTTATCACATTCTACATATCAATATACGGGTTTTCCTCCTCATCAAACTCCGTGTATTGTGACCTAAGTCCAATGTACATACTAAAAACTGTTCAGAGTTCTCTCTTCTCTCTCTCTCTCTCTCTCTCTCTCTCCTCTCTCTCTCTCTCTCTCTCTCTCTCTCTCTCTCTCTCTCGGGCAAGAGCAAAGGCTACCATTCAAATCATATGGGATGCTTTTTGGTTTCGTTGTTATGAAGGGCAAGAAAACCTTGGTCACACCAAACACACACTTTAAAGACGAACACAGTTCCGAATCCAATCCAATCTTGTTGTTTATAGCACCACTAACACCAGAGGTGATATTGGGATTACGCCTTGTATACATCTTAAATCTCATATCAAAACTGCGCAACTACATACCGGTAAAAGACGATTTAAAACCAAAGTCCATTGTCTTTCATCGTAGCTTTGGGTTATGTCTGGCTAAATCTAAAATTTTGGACATCTAAAAGAGTTCATAATTGTTATTAGACAAACACAAAATGACTGTTTCTGGCAGCAGTGGAGCTATCATGCATACAAAATCCAGTGATGGTCACAGAATATAGAGGTAATCCAATCCAATCCAGTCATGCTGTTTATAGCCCGCCGACCACGCAGGCCATATCGGGGCTGTCACCTCGTAACATTTTCAATCTCACAATAAAACTGTGCAACTATACATAGATTAAAACGTGGAATAAAACAAACTCTACTGTCCTACTTTGCATCGACGCTCTGGTCAGCCCAGGACGGGCACATAAGCTCAAAAGATGTCATCAAACCGTATTGTATGCTTGACACGGGCATGCGCTTCAAAGGATTAATGGCTAAGTCCAGACTGAGTCAGACACGCAATGTTAAATTTTATAATAAGCGTAACACAATGCATGGTGAATCTGATACATGTCCTCTAAGTTGCAAATCAATAGAAGATGAACTACATTCTTTTCTATGTTGTTTGGTATTTAACGATTAGGCAAAAATATATCCCAACAAAATATACTAGCCAGCTTAAACTATTCAGACCCTGTACACTGTTTTTTGTGCAGCACTTCTGATATCTGGGGACGGGATAGCTCAGTGGTCAGAGAACTCGCTTTCCCCAGCCAAAGTTAAGCAGCATCGAGCGTGGTAACCAAGTGGATGGGTGACCGTTTGCGCACCTTGGCTTCAGTACAGTTCCCCAGTTTACCCCGCTGTAAATGAGTACCCGCCCTCTTTACAGTCAGCGAAGGTAAAGCAGCGAGGGAGAGGAGATGGGCGCCGCCCTCAATATGCTGGCCGCTAGAGAAGCTGAGGTCTCTGATGCCTCACTCCCCTACGACCATATAGGTTATGGGACATCTTTACCTTTTTGGCCTTTTACTTCTGATATCATTTGCAATTGTATTTAACATTACTTGTATGCAAAGCAAGAGAAACGACGAAGCCTTAAGATAAACAAAACCCCAACTTTTCTTTCCCAGTAGCGTTTAGTTTCTGGCTGTGGATTTGCTCCATACAATAAGTGTGTGTTATAGATACATGTACTTCATCGCTTATTCTTAAGGACTAACGATTGGTAGGTTTGATGAACAGAAGATACAAAGAAAAGGAAAGAGCACAGGAACAAGAGAGCTGACAATGATACTGCAGCTTAGTTCTGAGGACGACAGAGTTGAGGAAAACGGTGATGATGGTGTCGAGGATGCTGGTGAGAAGGAGGAAGATGACGACGACGATGCAGATGCAGATGCAGATGCAGATGATGATGATGATGATGATGATGATGATGATGGTGGTGGTGGTGTGGTGGTGGTGGTGGTGGTGGTGACGACGACGACGACGACGTCGACGACGACGACGATGATGATGGTGATGATGATGATGATGATTATGATGGTGATGATTATAATGATGAATATGATGATGATGAATATGATGAGATGATGATGATGATGATGATGATGATGATGATGATGATGATGGATGATGATGATGATGATGATGATAGAAATATCAAGCTTATGACGATGAAACGCTCTAAACGACCAAAGAACGATGTTATTAACCATGTAGGTAATGATTATGATTGTGGCGAGATCTACAATGACAAGAATTTTGACAACAAAAAATACAGGTAACGAGAGAGGGAGAGAGAGAGAGAGAGAGAGAGAGAGAGAGAGAGAGAGAGAGGAGAGAGAGAGAGAGAGAGAGGAGAGAGAGAGAGAGAGAGGGGGGGGGGAGGAGGAGGGAGGGGGAGAGAGAGAGAGGGGGGAGAGAGAGAGAGGGGAGAGAGAGAGAGAGAGAGAGAGAGAGAGAGAGAGAGAGAGAGAGAGAGAGAGAGAGAGAGCAGAGAGACAGAGAGACAGAAGACAGACAGACAGACAGACAGACAGACAGACAGACAGAGCGAGAGCGAGAGCGAGAGCGAGAGAGAGATGAGAACGACAAAACACAAAAACAAAACTGACAGGAGGATAGGGTGGGATAGCACAAACAAGAATACGGCGAAAAAGGACGAGAAAAAAAACGAGAAAAAACCAGGAGAGAAACCGGAGTGAGAGCGACGAACAGGTAAAAAATAGACCAGCAAAAACATAACTGTTGCACAAGACAGACAGACAGACAGACAGACAGACAGACAGACAGACAGACAGAGACAGAGCGACAGACAGACAGACAGATAGAGACAGACAGACAGAGAGACAGAGAACTCTGAACAATTTTCTTGTAGAAGGCCTTACAATTTCACACACACGAGACAGACAGAGACAGACAGAGAGACAAGGGACAGACAGAGAGAGACAGAGACAGACAGAGAGAGGGAGACAGAGAGAGGCATATGCGTGGTGCGTGCAGTGTGTGGAGTGGTGTAGTCTGTGTTGTGTTGTGTTGTGTTGTGTGGGTGTTGTATCTGTGTGTGTTTGTGTTTACATATGTGCTTGTGTGTGTCTGTTTGTGGGTGTATGTATGTGCGTTTTGTATGGGAGAGAGTGCGCATGAGGGTATGTGCATGTGTGTGTGTGTGTGTGTGTGTGTGTGTGTCTGTGTCTGTGTGTGTATCATACACACATCACTCACAGACACACACACACATATGCATAACTTATTTTGCTTCATTTCCACAGAGAAAGGAGAAAAAGGAGTATTGTTCCGGTAAGCACTTGTGTAAAAGCAGGAGGCATTTAGTTTGTATAAGTGGGAGCGTGGGAGGAAGCAGACAGATAGACAGGCAGGAAACACACACACACACACACACACACACACACACACACACACACACACACACACACACACACACACACACACACACGCACGCACACACACACACACACACACAGATATATAGATAGATAGATATATATATATATATATAATATATTATATTATATATATATTTATATACGGTATATATACACGGTATATATATACGGTGTATGTATATATATATATATATATATATATATATATATATATATATATATATATATATATATATATATTATATATATACAGCAGACAGACAGACTGGAGTGATTGTTAAGAAAGATGGGCCAACAGACAGACAGGTACATTACGGCCGAAACGACCTCTATCAAACACAAATAAATAACAAAAACAAGTAATGTCACAACATCAGCAACAACACCACACGGTGACAGCATGACCAACACCAATGACGATGACGACGACGATCAACCTGTCTACTCACAAGTAATCAATGCAAAAAAGAAAAAAAACAAAAAAAACAACAAGGAAAAAACACGCGCCCCACACCTAAGGCAAAAAGATATTTAAAAGCTGACAGATTTGTCTATGTATGGTGTGAAACAGGCAGCAACAGGTCCAGCACTTTGAAAAAGAAATGAAAGGTGAAATAAAAGCTCTTGACACACTGAAAGGAAAGAAAGAAGAAAAGAAAAAGAAAGAAAAGAAAGAAAGAAAGAGAAGAAAGGAAGGAAGGAAGGAAGGAAGGAAGGAAAGGAAAGAGAAGAAAGAAGAAGGAAGGAAAGAAAAAAGAAGAAAGAAAGAAAAAGAAAGAAAGAAGAAGAAAGAAAGAAAGAAAGAAAAAAGAAAAGAAAGAAAAGAAAGAAAGAAAGAAAGAAAGAAAGAAAAGAAAGAAAGAAAGAAAAGAAAGAAAGAAGAAAGAAAAGAAAGAAAGAAAAAGAAAGAAGAAAGAAAGAAAGAAAGAAAAAGAAAGAAAGAAGAAAGAAAGAAAAAAGAAGAAAAAGAAGAAAGAAAAAGAAAAAGAAAGAAAAGAAAGAAAAGAAAAGAAAGAAAAAGAAAGAGGATTACATTCAGAGACAGAAATAAAACAGAGATAGGCCTGCATGGCACGCAATTTAAAACTCTATCCATCCATTTCCTTTTCTTATTTCTCTCTCTCTTTTATTCTGTACCTTTACTTAGCTCAATCACCGGTAGCATTCTCTATTCAGTAAGAGTGGTGCACTCTCTCTCTCTTTTCATATCTGTATTTTACTATACACATGTCGCTAAATTTCTTATTTCTGACTCGATTCTGTCATGAAAACAAAATGTTTCATGTCATTGAAAATGCGTGCCATGGTGAAGTGTTTCCATGTGTGTTGTGTGTGTGGTGTGTGTGTGTGTGTGTGTGTGTGTGTGTGTGTGTGTGTGTGTGTGTGTGTGTGTGTGTGTGTGTGTGTGTTTGTGTGTGTGTGTGTGTGTGTGTGTGTTGTGTGTGTGTGTGGTGTGTGGTGTGTGTGCACGCGCACGCGCACGCGCGCACAGGAATGTTTGAAATGCTTTTGTGTTACTTTATGACTGAGGTATTGCTGATTAATTTTATGGGTACTTTTTACATTGTGACGGATGCGAACTGATGTTTGAATACTATTTGTGGTATTTTTCGTGATATTATGTTTGCATGTTTTCTGTTTTTATGCATGGCTCGTAACCTGCATGAAGTCTGTTTGTCTTGAGGAAATGAAGTATTGGAATTGGAATTAATTTGAAAGGGATCCGCAGTCTCAATCTTGATTCGGTTGGTTGTTTTCCTTACATTGTCCTAAAATTATATTTCAGGTTGTGATTGATAATCCTTAAAAACCACTTTTTTCAGGTCGACGACATAAATTAAAAATCTTTATTTTGATTGACGCTAGATATTTTTTTAAAGTTATGGTGACGAAAAATCATTTTCAAAAAAGTATTTCAACTCGGCAACAAACATTTGTTTTTGTTTTTAAAAAGTACTCTTCAAGTTATGAAATGGAATGTGAAGTCAACATTGTGATAAAATAAGCTTAGAATTTGAAAATATTGTTCAGGTTGACGTTTTAAGATTTGGTTCTCACACACTAAAACTACACTGCCATAACTTACTTAGCACACTTTTAAGTTGTGAGAACATGTTTTGAGATACACAATATGCTATTACAATAATCAGTTCATCCTTTTCTGTCTGAGTGATGACACGCTTGTTAAATACTACTAATCAAAGGGAAACAGAATAAAAGGAAATACTACATGGTATAACTGGTTAAAAATATTCAAAAACACGGAATAAGAAGACAAAACAAAATATGTGAAGTATACTTATATAAACAAAGTCGCAAGAAACAAAAACCTGATAAATAATGATAGGAAAAGATTGCCTCAATCAAGATATATGTCATTCATTTCTCTTATTGTAGTGTGTGGAGGATTGCGGACAATTAAAACTGCAAAAGAAATTAGCGGCAATTCACCAATAAGATATCCCCCCCCAAACCACATAAAAATACACAACAAAATGCCCAGCTCTGACAAAAGTGTAGGAGAAATGTACAATAAAACAGTGCAAGAAGTAACTTTAATTAGAGGGGGGGGGGGGGGGGTCTTACAGATTGTGTAACCAAAAACAAGAAAATAAAGCCCCTATGAATCCTAAGTTGACTGGTTTTCATAAAGAACAAGTGTTTACATCATTTAAAAAAATTGCATGCGGTTCAGACACAATTTCATAACATTGTTTCTCAACCTGGACTTAGTTCAGCCAACTGAAGAAATAGCCAAATACTGTTTCTGCTCTTCTTAAATCTTTCTGAGTGATGAAACTGGAATCAGAGTTCTTTAATCAAGCAAAATGCAGAAGCCATTCCAACACTACATATTAATCTGTTTAAAGTAATAAACAGATGACATCAAAGAATACATTTTTTTAAAAAGGTTTCATTACTATACACAGATACATTAATGAATAGATTGTTTAAAAAAGATTCATATACCTTTCAGCAAACCTCTCTTATTGTTTCCTTTTCATTTCCATATTATATGTAGTCTAATTACAAAAGTTTGGCTTTTGTTTATGTCTTATGTTTGTTTATTTGCCAATCCATTTGTGAACCAGAAAATTAAAACCCAAAGCCTATATTTATTTAAAATGTACACAGCGCGATTTAATTATGACGAGAGAAAAGCAGAGAGGAACAGAGACTAAAAGAGATAGAGACAGACACACAGGCATAAAGACAGACAAGACAGGTAGAAAGACAGACAGGCAAGGTTGGACAGTAGCCTATTTATTGTCCATCGCGATTTAAGTTTTCAGGTACACAAACAATTTCAAGAAAAGACAGGTGGGTTCAAGCCTGATCATATAATTTTCTACGTATCAAACACAAAAAACAAACACGAATCAGCAGCTCATACAGTGAAAATATGCATGCATTAAACAGCTTGTATACATGTAGCTTGAACAACATTTGGGGGGAAAAGGGGGGAGGGGAGCGGAGAAGAGTTAAGAGCCGGATGTTCCAACCACACGCGCACGCGAGGCATTTTCTTTTTTTTTTTTCCAGCAGTGTCGTTTGTGCACAACATTTGCTGAAGCAATTTTCAATAGTTTTTTCATGCAATCTGTACATGCTTTCAAGTATGTAACAGCAAGCAAAACAAAAAATTATCTGACATCAACTGTTTCTAAGAATGCCAATATCTTCACAATGTGTAATATAGCTGCACATGAGGTCATTTTTATATTCATGCATTGCAATAAGTAGCTATCAATACACTATGGCTTCTGTGAATTATTACAGTTTATAGTCAGTGTAACAATTTCCGTACAGCAGAATGAGGGCTATTAAAACACTTAAACAAAACGGAAAAAATATGCTGAACAAGATAACATTGTTTATCATCTAAATGAATTGACCCTATGCTTATGTCTAGACAAATGGGTAATGTGTAAGATATTTCGAGCTCACAATAATTAAAATTGCTCAGAATGCATCCCTCTCTCTCAAAAATATCCATAGCTTCTATACTCCTAGTTTTGGGATTTTTTTTTATATATTATTTGCCCTTAACAGCAAATTGAACGCAGGGCACTCACATAATAGGCGGCTGCAGATAAATTGAAGTTTGAGCTTTTAGCATGCATTTTGGGTTGGGGTTTTTAGTTTTGTTTTGTTTCGCTCGAATCCCTTGTAAAGTTATTAATGAAAACGAAATTAATGTTGAGAAATAATCTTTCACGTTTACCATATCATTCTGAATGTAGATTTTTAAAAAAGCTAATTATTTAGCAGGTATTTGATTCAATGTCGAAAAAGGTGAACCTGACTGGCATTATTTCACTTGTACACATTGATATACATCGTATTACTTCCAAAATACGTGCTGGTGTTACGTTTGCATCATTTTTTTTTTAATTCAAGAACAAAATCTCCCTCTTCTGACTGACTGTCTCTTCTGTCTGTCTCTGTCTCTCTCTTCTCTCTCTCTCTCTCTCTCACCACACACAACACATACACACACATTAATATTACTAACTCGCATATACTTTTTGAATACCCAGGTTTTCAAGACATTTTACCCTCCTTTGAAGGCAAAAACCAATACAGCACACCCTCTTCAAGATACAGAGTTAAATAGTAGAAATAACGTAACGTTTTATCTTATTCTGTGTTAACTAGAATCCTTTGAATTCTGTCAATCTTACTTGTTAATAGATAGTTACCTGTACGTATCTGATTTATTGGTTTGCCGTCCAAAATAACATAATGTGCATGTATGTTAATTCAAAGACTGCTACTTCACACACACAACCCCACACACACACACACACACACACACACACACACACACACACAACACACACACACACACACACACACACACACACACACACGTAAGTACGTACGTACCTTCTACACAACCCACTGAACTTCCAGCAGCAGCAGCACCACACCACCACCACCCAACATCAAACTAAACCCCCCACACACCTTTACTCCGCCAGTGTCCACTTCACCACCAAACCAACCGCTGCCTCTATGAACATACATATACATATACATGTACGTACACCAGTCCCACCTAGACTGCTGCACTTTGTGCCAAAGGCAGCGTGTGGTTGGCATGACCAAACACCCAACACCGGAATGATCGTGCAAGAATTACATAGCTTGCAGACAATACCAGTTAGTGCCAGCCCTTGCTTGCGAACAATACCCCCGCCGACTTCAGCGCGCTTCTCCTCCTTCCTCTCACCGCCAGCTCGCTTTTCTGCCGGACCCCCGCGGACTGGCCCAAAACAGTGGGAAAAAGAATAGCCTTTCTCTTCTTTTCAAAGACTCAAGTCAATCGCGTCGGAGGCCGAAGGTCCAGAGAACAAAGTGAAAAGCAAAGAGCAGTCTCGTGGCAGAAACTTGCTACTGCTGGCCCGATCGCCGACTAGGCCGATGGTAAGCCGGCTAGGTTTTAAGGAAAAGGAGAGTGGGTGGGGGTGGGGGTGGGGTGGTGGAGGTGTAGTAGTAAGGTGGGGGGGGAGGGGGGGGGGGAGTTCAGAGGGTAACGCGGGTCACAGTCTTTCGGTGGACTAAAGTGGACACACGCATAGAGGTAAGAACGAACGACACTCAGCTACTACTACTAACTGCACTGGTCCCTTATTTAAAACTGAGAATGGTCGTGGAGGCACTGCACTAACGAGAATGTCGTCTTGTCTTGTGGTGACCGTGTGCCAATGCCTGGGTCTTAACAAAAGCTGGTTTGAGTCCATTGAATTCAATGATGTTGCCTACCCATTCATTTTCTGTCTGCATCTTTTATTTCCAGCTTCTCTGGACTTTGTCTTGCAAGGTAATCTTTACAAAGATTGTCCACCAATATTATGACACGATATTTTCAGTGACTCCTGTCTTCTCTTCTTAAACTATTGTGGAGAAGTCTTCGTCGCCGTTGTGATCTGTCTGATAATATTGTACACTTTGTATCGTCATATGGACCAGGAATGAAATACCAAGTATTTGTCTATCAAATGTGTATCTACGCTTGAATTCGTCTCTTATGCCGGCTATCAGAGCTTACTTGCGTACAGGTAGATGGAAATTAGCTGTAATTTTAGGTTTATCTTTCCAAACTGTTCTCTCCTGTGCTACAGCTATTGATGTCTGCGAAGCTCTTTGAAATCACCTCTGCTTTTGCTCCTTTCTCACAGAGTAGAGCTGCCATTTGAATCTGCTCACTATCTGAAAGCTCTTATCCACTGATTTTGATCTTGGTCGATACTGGGTATGAGCCAATGTCGTCAACTCGTTTTTGTGTGTGTTTTTTGGTTGTTGTTTCGATTGTTTTTTGTAAGCACTAAGACCTATGCCAAACTGTAATGCTGATTAAAGCCATTTTAGTAAGATGGCAAGCTCCTCTTCCTTTCTTGCAAGTCTATCCATGTCATCTTTAAATCTATGGTCAATGATGGTTCTCCTTTCAGTACTTACTGAACCCTGATGACGACCTTCAAGGGCATCGCTCATAAAACACTCAAAAAGTATGCTAAATAATATGGGTGACAGAAGGCAGACTTGATGTACACCAACCAAGGTTGAGAAGCTGCTAGCCTTGGTATAGAGCTGTTGGATGGCATGTCAACGAGTTTTGGCCCACGTTTTACTTATTCATACTAAAAGGTAAAAGGTGTTCAATAACCTGTGTGGTCGTCAGGGGAGCAAGGCATCAGAGATCCAGTTTTTGTAGGGGTCAGCACACTGAGGCGGCGCTCATCTCCTTCCCTCGCTGCTTTACCTTCCCTGACCCTAAAGAGGGCAAGTGCCTGTTAACAGCTAGGTGAACTGGGGACTGTATTGAAGCCACGGCGCCCGAACAGTTACCCATCCCATTGGTAACCACACTCTATGCTGCTAAAACTTAGCTTGGGAAAAGCGAGTGCTCTGACCACTGAGCTATTCCGTCCCCGTTCTTCTATTGACCCAGAGCAACTTCACCGCTACCGTCAATGTATTCAACGCCTGGCTACATACAAAGCATACGAGGGGGGACGGATAGCCTAGTGGTCAGAACATTGCGCTGGCAATTTGACGACCCGGGTTCGAGTCCGGTCGAGGAAATTTTTATCCTGGAGTTAACATCAGTGCCGACTCCACTTCCCCAAAAGTCCTCGGATAAGACTTTAAACCGAGGCCCCGTGTGCGAACGCACGCAGTAACATCTTGGGCACACGTTAAATCCTGTTCCGCTTTTCGTAAGAGTAGGCCATCGTGTGCCGGTGGGAACAGATGACAATATTTACAAAAAC
>CM060335.1:18926908-18934408 GCA_030674155.1 Stramonita haemastoma | reverse complement strand
AAAAAATTCACCAATTAATCCATCAGCACCAGCAGCCTTTCTGTCTTTCAAAGCTCTAATTGCCTGGGATATTTCACATTCTGTAATAGGCTGGTTCTGATGCTCACAGTTGGTGCTGATTCTGTTATCAGTATCATTCTCACTGGTATTGTTACCAAACATGCAACCCTGGTCATCATCATCCAATACAGTGCCATTGACAGAAACATTAAATACATCCCTGAAGTGAGAATACCACTCATCTTTCGTTATATTACACCCTGTAGAGCGCTCTTTGGCTCGAACACCTCTAACTGTGTCCCAGAATTTCTTAGGATCGTACAAGTTATTTTCAAGAGACTGAATGATTTTACTTTTGTGTTCTGCTTTCTTAAGTCTCAGAAGTTGTTTGTATTCTTTTCTTTTTTGTGAATAACTTTCTCTGTCTTCCTCAAATTGTCTTTGTTTGTGTTCATAACCATACTTCTCTAAATCTAATGTTACACTGGAAATTTTGCGTAAGGCTTTTCTGACAGATTTTCTTTGTTCGCAACATTCCCTGTCAAACCAAGCATTTCTTTTGTCTATGGTTACAACTATATCTTTTAACATACACTGCCCAGCATGTTTCAAACATTCATTAAATTCAGTTAAAGAAGCATTGATATCTCTGTCAACTTCTGAGACAGCATTATCCAGTTTATCCAGTATAAACTCTGAATGGATCTTTTCCACAAAATCCTCAGACATCTCTTCCTTCCATATGTATTTCTGGATATGGAATGTCTGGCGTTTTTGTTTTTGTTTAATAATCCCATTATTAGTGGTTTTAAATGACAGCATCAAAGCCTGGTGTTTAGACTCAATCATAGGAAGGAGCTTTAAGTTATCACACTTTGACAACAGATCACATGAAACAATAAAATAATCTATAACACTACAGCCACCTGGTGAAATATAAGTAAAACTACCAGGGAAACGTAAAGACTTCATGCCATTCAATATTGTCAATTTAAATTCTTCACAGACACTTAACAAAAACTTGCCAAAAGAGTTAAGGACAGAATCACTTGATTGTCTAGCAGTCTTCTCAGAATATTCTGACTCGCTTTCACTATCAACATTTTCAGACATGCTAACTAAATCATCAACAGTATCAATATCTCTGGCATTCTGATTAGCTGTCCTAGAGTTAAGGTCACCAAGTATGATAAACGGGAGGTCACCACATTCATTGATTGCTTCTAGCAAACTATCTTCTAATAGTGACACACCATTATATATGTCAGTCTCTTCATAGTAGGTCGAGTTTTCAGGGGGTAGGTATGCACCTACAAGAAGGCAATCAGACAAAGTTCCAAGAAAATGCCTCGAAATTTTAAGAATAACAGTATTATCAATTTCAGTATCAATGCGTTCAACATATTTGCACAATTCTTTCCTGACTAAAAGCACAACACCACCAGAAAGACGCCCATGAGAGCTGTCAGATAGCTTAACTCCAGGAGCTACAAATGGCGTATGACATGGGAAAAAAGACTCAGGGACAGATGCCGTAAAGGTTTCAACAAGAAGTACAAAATCATAGTCATGTATAAAAGAAGCAAGATTTATTGTTTCAGCAAAACTAAATAGTCCTTCAACATTGAAGGTTAACAAGGAAATGTGGTCAACAAAAGTGTGTGAAGTGTTTTCTCTGGCTGTGCATGCATTGACATTTATACTTCTTGTTACCTTTAAGGACTGACTAGGGCACTGGCCTAACCCCTATCTGTTACTGCTCTTGGCATGTGACTTTTTTGTGTTGGAGGCTGCACGATCTGCAGAGCTGACTTTTCTGGACACATGTAGGTCCAGAGTGCCCTGCTGTGAGGAGGAGGAGGTGGAACTCTGCAGACGGTTCCTTGTCCTTACTGGGGAACAGTTGGAATGCCCAACCCTTGTCAGTCTTGACTGGTTATTGTCGCCAATGTGGTTGGCTCTGCCTCTACCCTTACCCCTCCCTCCACTGTCTGTACATCCCCTTCTATGGTCTGTTTCATGAGGAGAGCGTTCAGGAGTTCCCCTCCCAAATCCATGAGACTTCGGCGAGTTGTTTTCTGATGCTGGTGAACAAGGGCGTGGTTCACTCTCAGTCATCACAGTATCCAGACGCTGTGAGTCGGGTGGCAGTGGTCTTTCTTCATCCTCCTGGTCCTCCTCTGTGTCGTCTCCAGAAGACTGTGCCTTCTCCAGTTGATCACACACCAGCCAGGTGTTCTGAAGAGTCCTGGGAACGTCTTCCTCTGGGGGTGGCAGCTGCTGCTTCTGCGTAAGACTGATGACGTGCTGGTGGGGCGCTGTCCTTCACACGGGAGAGAGAGAGAGAGAGAGAGAGAGAGAGAGAGAGAGAGAGAGAGAGAGAGAGAAGAGAGAAGAGAGAGAGATAGAAGATAGAGAGATAGAGGATAGAGATGGAGAGAGAGGGAAGGAGAGAGAAAGGAGAGAGAGGCAGACAGACAGATGAGAGAGAGAGAGAAATTGGGATTTTGTGTGTGTATGTGTATGTGTGTGCAGCCATGAAAACTTTTTCCTGCTACTTTCTCTCTCAAAGTTGGAGACACGCTTTCCCCATGATAAACTTGTTCATAATCAGTGGAAACGGTTGATGTACAATGATGAGGAGTAGACTCTACCAGAGCTAAGATTATACTAGTTTATTTAATAAATGTAACAGCATTTCTTTCGTTTACATAAAGATCAGAAAAGCAAACAGAAAGGAACCTCAGTTTTTTGTCAGTTCATTTCACTAATTCAACAAACTCTGTCTACCAAGTCTCCTTTCTTATTCTAAGAGCAGAAACAGCAAAAAAACAACAACCAAACGTAACAGACAAACACAAAGAGACCATTATCATTCTCACAGGAACCAGACCTCTACTCGCAGACAGCCCAGCTCCAACAAAAGAGCAGCTAACAGCACCATTGCCCGGACAATAGAGCAGACACAGGAGGACAAAGCTGACGACTAACTAGGTGATAACACTGAGAACTGCCCCTCCTTTGTTCCGCCTTTGTTCCCTGAACCAAAGCCACAGCGTGGACACAACACGACAGGATGATGCGTTGCTGGACGATGGACTATGGTAGTACGATGATGACAATGAGAGAGACAGAGAGAAACAGAGGCACCGAGAGAGAGAGAGAGAGAGAGAGAGAGAGAGAGAGAGAGAGAGAGAGAGAGAGAGAGAGAGAGAGAGAGAGAGAGAGAGAGAGGAGAGAGAGAGAGACAGACAGACAGACAGACAGACAGACAGACAGAGACAGAGACACAGAGAGAGACAGACAGAGACAGAGACACAGAGAGAGATACAGAGAGAGACATAGAGACAGAGAGAGAGAAAGAAAGAGAGAGAGACAGAGACAGAGAGATGAAGAGATACAGATATAGATGAAATTGGTCTATGGTAGTATGATGATTGTTCAGAGTTACTATGTATAGAGAGAGAGCTCTGCTGCCGGTTGCTGGAAGAATTGGTATAGAAATAATGGCTGTTACTAATCTTGTTCTTATCGAGATCATAACAGTCATATTGTCTATGGTGTATGGTGTGTGTGTGTGTGTGTGTGTGTGCGTGTGTGTGGTGTGTGTGTGTGTGTGTGTGTGTGTGTGTGTGTGTGTGTGTGTGTGTGTGTGTGTGTGCGTGTGTGTGTGTGTGTGTGTGTTTTGTTTCTGTTTTCATTTTATCTAATTTCTTTCATTTCGAGGGAAACAAATAAGCACTCATGTGCTGTGTTTACATTCTGTCCCCGTGTGCATGCAGTTTTGTCAATTTTTATCATCCAGCACACTGGCAACCAATAGCCCACTCTTCTAAAAGGCATATCAGGTTTTAGTTAATATGTCAGAAATATTATCTGTGTGCATTGACACATGGACCTCTATTTATAGTCTCATCCAAAGGACTTTTGAGTTAGTGTAGTCAACACTGATGTTATCTCCTGGGGAAAAAATCCCCTTGAACAGGCGTAGTGGTGGTGGCTCAAACCTGGGCTATCATGATCATTGTGAGGAAATTTTCTTCCTGGAGTTAACGTCAGTGCTGACTCCACTCTCCCCAAAAAGTCCTTCGGATGAGACTTTAAACCGAGGCCCCGTGTGCGAACGCACGCAGAACATCTTGCGCACACGTTAAATCCTGTTCCGCTTTTCGTAAGAGTAGGCCATCGTGTGCCGGTGGGAACAGATGACAATGTTTACAAAACTGCATACACACGGGACCAGATGAAAAAAAGCACATGATTGCTTATTCTGTTATCCTCGATATAAAAGAATAAATAAATAAATAAATAAATAAATAAATGAGGACAATGCTCTCACCACAAGGCTATCCAATCCCTACTGTCTATGTGTGTGTATGTCTGTCTGTCTATCTGTCTGTTTGTCTGTCTGTCTGTGTATGCATACGTGTGTGTGTGTGTGTGTGTGTGTGTGTGTGTGTGTGTGTGTGTGTGTGTGTGTGTGTGTGTGTGTGTGTGGTGTGTGTGTACGTGCGTTCGTGAGTCCGCAAGTGCATGAGTGTTTAAGAAGTTGTGTGCACAAAAGTGTGTGTGAATATCAGTTTGTTGAAAACTTTGTATGCTCAGTTTCAAGTCTGAGCTGAAAGACCCCATTTGTGATGGAGAATAAAGATATCAAAGACGAAGCATGGACATTCAGATTCCACTTTTCTCTACGCGTGGTTAGTCACCCCCTTTGGCTGGCCCAGGTCAAAACCAGTGTCAGTTATTGATATCAGGTAAGTGCCAAGGCCTATACTAACGCGTTGTTATGTTGTCAAATGTTATGTTGAGATCAACAACACCACATTATTATCGGCTTGAAGATCTACTATTCTGCAAAAAGAGAAAAAAAGCGCAAAATCCAGTACGGCGTTACTTTTAACGATAATGGGTTGACTAACTCCAAGAAACGAATTCAACTACTATATTATGTGTAAGGCATACTGGGCAAAGTACATTCCAAACAATGCAATCAGAATGTGCAGAATACACTCCATTGTCATCTGTTGGCATTTTATTCGGTATCGCCAGCCTTTGAACAGGAATCACAGCAGGTAAACCTCCATTGACATTAGGTCGTCTGCTGGTGATAGAACTAAAGCATTCCGATAACAAGCTCTAAAACACCGACTATTAAAGATAACAGATAGGTCTTTTGTCTCTTACTCATGCACGATTCCTCTCTCTCTCTCTCCTCTCTCTCTCTCTTCTCTCTCTCTCTCTCTCTCTCTCTCTCTCTCTCTCTCTCTCTCTCTCTCTCTCTTCTGCCCCCTTCTCTCTTAGTGTTTCTAACACACAACACACACACACACACACACACACACACACACACACACACGCACGCACGCGCACACGCACGCACCCACGCACGCACGCACGTACACACACGCACACGCACGCACGCACGCACACAAACATACACACGCACACAAACACACACACACACACACACACACACACACACACACACACACACACACACACACACACACACATCGCGTGTATATGTGATATAACATTCTAAGTTGTGGCTAAAACTCCACTGACGCCCTCTTTCGAAGAAGGATAACAAAAGAAAAAAGCCGCGCACAAACAAACACAAAAGGAGAAAAAGCAAAGTGTTCCATTCAACAGTAATAGTACATCGCCAGAGGGTATTCAACTAAATGAAAAAGAGCATTAAAAGTTAAACTTTTTGCGTTCACACCACCCCACCCCCCTACAAAACAAAGCTTTTGAACAACGGAAAAAGGTGCCAACTGCTAGTTTTACATAACGGTAGGGGCCTTTGTGATCAGTGGAAGGTGCTAATATATTAAACAGTTTGTATTATGGATTTCACGCACTATCAATTGCCTTCGTCTGTCTGTCCATCTGTCTGTCTGTCTGTCTGTCTGTCTGTCTTTCTCTCTCTCTCTCTCTCTCTCTCTCTCTCTCTCTCTCTCTCTCTCTCTCTCCTCTCTCTCTCTCTCTCTCTCTCTCTCTCTCTCCCCGTGTGTATGCATACTTGCATGCGTGCATTCAGGTAAAAGTATATTTATAATTGTGTGTATGTATGCAAAGGTTCTTGTGTGTGTGTGTGTGTGTGTGTGTGTGTTTTGTGTGTGTGTGTGTGTGTGTGTGTGTGTGTGTGTGTGTGTGTGTGTGTGTGTGTGTGTGTGTGTGTGTGTGTGTGTGTGTGCGTGCCTTGACATGTTCTTGCCTGTTTGAGCTTGAACGAAGTGTTTTCGATGCAATGCAAATGTCACTCAAAAGCTTGGAATAATTACAAAAGTCAACGTGAAAACTAGCCATATCAGTCTTCATAATTGAAAAATTGACAATCAGAACTGATCAATCCGATTAAGCCACTCAATTTCTTTCATGACAAACTAACTATAAATTAACGAAGATGATCAAGATAGAGAGATGAGAGAACAGGAGAGAGAGAGAGTCAATGATAAGAGAGAGAGACAGAGAGAAGAGACGAGAGAGAGAGAGGAGAGAGAGAGAGAGAGAGAACAGAGAGAGAGAGAGAGAGGAGAAGGAAGGGGAGAGAGAGAGGGAAGAGAGGAGAGAGAGAGAGAGAGAGAGAGAGAGAGAGAGGGGAGAGAGAGAGAGAGAATTTCTTTTATATAGAGGATAATGGAATATGTATTGATTTGCTTTTTAACATCCAGTCCCTGTGTGTATGCAGTTTTGTTAATATTGTCATCTGTTCCCAAGAGAGAGAAAGAGACAGAGAGACAGACAGAGAGAGAGAGACAGACAGACAGACAGAGATAGACAGACAGTCAGTCATGACAGATAGAGAGACAGACAAAGACAGAGAGATAGACGGAGACAGAAAGACAGAGAAAGAGACAGATACTGAGAGACAGACAGAGACAGACAGAATGAAAGACAGACAGAGATGAATAAGAGAGGGGGGGGGAGAGACAAAGAAAAAAGAGAGACATAGGAAGAGAGAGACAGAGAGAAAGAGACAGAGAGAAAGAGACAGAAAGAAAGAAACAGAGACAGAGTGAGAGATAAAGGAAGAAAGAGAGGAACAAACAGAGACAGAGAGACACTGTGAACCATACAACAGTTCGGAGCACACAAAAAAAAAACCCTGACAAAGCCTCAGCCATCCACCCACCCACCCATCCATCCATCCTTCCAAAAGCATCCAGTGTAATTCCATGAAGTGATCTGGATAGGCAGACTCGACTCAATACACCCTGAAGATGAAATGTGTGCACCCATCACGGGCAAAACTCCACAACAGACGTGTGTGTGCCCAGGTCTGGCGCCACGCCTAATAGCTTCTTTGTGCCCGCGTCAGCGCAGGAAAGAAAAGGTCCCTCCACAATTCAGCATCACAAAGGATTCTTCTCTCCATAACTATTCCAGTTCCAGCCTTTCAAAAGAAGTGTGTGTGTGTGTGTCGCGTTGGGGAACTTTGGCGGAAAAGAGCTTCCCCCAGAATATGTTTATGTGCTTCTGGTGAGAGCGTTT
>CM060335.1:18921908-18924408 GCA_030674155.1 Stramonita haemastoma | reverse complement strand
TGTTGTTGTTGCTGTTGTTTACATGGGGTGTGTCCTGTAGCTTTGTTGTGCTCGTATGGCGTCAAATTTTTGTGCACTATCTGCTGAGGAGTTAATTCTAATAGATCGTAGAAAGAATGGTTAGATATCAATACTCTCTCTCTCTCTCTCTCTCTCTCTCTCTCTCTCTCTCTCTCTCTCTCTCTCTCCTCTCTCTCTCTCTCTCTCTCTCTCTCAGTTAATGTTACGGGAAAAAATGGTTACATACGCAAACATCTCAAGTTTATGTAAATATACTAAATGTAAGAAACCCAGTTCTTAGCAACTAAGCAAAATAAAAAAACCCAAACAAACAAAAGTGATAACAGAAATATCTATTAAACTGAATATAGAACAATATAACTGCTCTGTTGAAAATCTTCTTTCCGTCATTATTCATTGGAAGTAACTGGCCCTCGTTATCAAGACTTAAAAAGAAACGAGAGAAAATGTGAAAAGTCATAGACTAGATGAAATAAAGAATACTGTGTGTGACTAAGAGAAGTCAAAGCATCCCAGCAATTGGAAACAGACGCAGAATGTGGACTCAGAGAAAACACGCAATCTATCTATCTTCTTTTTTTATAGGATAGATAGGCAAAAAGCAGACGACAGAAGCTCTTTTGTTTATCAAGTTCTACTGACAGTTGTAAACAGATCCCTGACGTCATAAAGTATGTGCAGAATCCTCGATAGCTCACAGGACAATGCCCAGTCCTTTCTTAATATCTAACAACTTCTTTGTGTACCCAAAAGTCTTGCTCCTCGCTAAATTACTTCTTTGTTCCTAGTTCTTGCTGTACATTTCGTAATGTGTTTCTGTCCCCATGTCTTACTCCAAAGTAATAACTTCTTTGTGCCCAAGTTTTGCCTCACAGTTAACAACTTTTTGTGTCCAAGTCCTGCAGTACACTTCTTCGACTCCAAGTCTTGCTTTACACTTCTTTGTGCCCAAGTCTTGCTGTACACTTCTATGTGCCCAAGTCTTGCTGTACACTTCTATGTGCCCAAGTCTTGCTGTACACTTCTTTGTGTCCAAGTCTTGCTCTACACTTCTTTGTGCCCAAGTCGTGATGTACAGTTCTTTGTGTCCAAGTCTTGCTCTACACTTCTTTGTGCCCAAGTCGTGATGTACATTCTTTGTGCCCAAGTGTGATTGCTCTACACTTCTTTGTGTCCAAGTCTGCTACACTTCTTGTGTCCAAGTCTTGCTTTACACTTCTTTGTGCCAAGTCTTGCTGTACACTTCTTATGTGCTCCAAGTCTTGCTTACACTTCTATTGTGCCAAGTCTTGCTTACACTTCTTTGTGTCCAAGTCTTGCTCTACACTTCTTTGTGCCCAAGTCGTGATGTACAGTTCTTTGTGTCCAAGTCTTGCTCTTACACTTCTTTGTGCCAAGTCGTGATGTACACTTCTTTGTGTCCCAAGTCTTGCTTACACTTCTTTGTGTCCAAGTCTTGCTTACACTTCTTTGTGTCCAAGTCTTGCTTTACACTTCTTTGTGTCCAAGTCTTGCTCTACACTTCTTTGTGTCCAAGTCTTGCTGACACTTCTTTGTGCCAAGTCTTGCTCTACACTTCTTTGTGTCCAAGTCTTTCTCTGTTCTTTGCTTCTTTGTGTCCAAGTCTTGCTCTACACTTCTTTGTGTCCAAGTCTGCTCTACACTTCATTGTGTCCTTTGTGTCCAAGTCTTGCTTGACACTTCTTTGTACCAAGTCTCTGCTCTGTCACTTGCTGATTTGTGCCCAAGTCTCTGCTCTGCACTTCTTTGTGTCCAAGTCTTTGCTACTTGACACTTCTTTGTCCAAGTCTGCTCTGCATCTGGTTTGGTCAAGTCCAGCGAATCTGTGATGTTGTGTGTTACATTATGTGCTTGTGATCATGATCTTGTGACATATCTTTGTACAGTCTGCTCTGTTGTTTGTAAGCGCTGATCTTGTGTCATTGTTTTACAGATTGTGGCGTGGTCAGGGATTGATGATGATGATGATGATTGATTGGATGGATGATGATGATGATGATGATGATGATGAGTGATGATGGTGGGTGGTGGTGGTGGTGGTGGTGGTGTGTGTGGTGTGGTGGATGATGATGTGATGATGATGATGTGGTGATGATGATGATGATGATGATGATGATGATGATGATGATGATGATGATGTGATGTGATGTGGTGGTGGTGGTGGTGGTGGTGGTGGTGGTGGTGGCCATGATGATGATGACGAAGACGACGACGACGACGACGACGACGATGATGATGATGATGATGACGACGACGACGACATGACGATGACGACGATGACGATGATGACGACGATGACGACGATGGAGCTGCTGATGCTGCTGATGATGATGACGACAACGACTACGATTACAATGACGATGATGATGACGACAACGACGATGATACTAAAAATAACGATGAGCAGCTTCCTCGCGTCAAAGTCTTTGCTCCCACGCTTAATAACCTCTTTGTGCTC
>CM060335.1:18891908-18916908 GCA_030674155.1 Stramonita haemastoma | reverse complement strand
ACAGCTCCATCTAAGTCTGCAAAGTATTCTTGTAGGAATGCGGTATGCTGCTGGCTAGACTCTTGCCTCTCATCCTTTGTTTCTTTTTCTATGGGTATGCTTGTACAGTTGAACAACAAGGGCACCGGTTTAAACCGACATCGGTTACTCGTTCAGTAAGTGTCTTTAAAAAAATTGAAAAGCTCATTTTCAATGGGATGGAAAGCTACGTAGCTGAGTTCTATCATACAAACAATAGAGTCCAGACGGGTTGAAAGACACGCGTAATTCGCCAAGTGAGAATAAATATTTGACACCGCAACTTGGGGGCTAAAGTTTACACTCATCTTCAGAAGAAGAAGAAGAAGAAGAAGAAGAAGAAAGAAGAAGAAAGAAGAAGAAGAAGAAGAAGAGAGAGAAGAAGGAGGAGGAGGAGGAAAAGAGAGGAGGAGGAGGAGGAGGAGGAGGAGGAGGGAGGAGGAGGAGGAGAAAAGAAGACATGTGCAATGCACACATCATCGTGAAATGTAACGCACCCCTGCGAATGAGTGAAGCAGCCCCAGCAAGCTTTTCAATTCAAAAGATAGTTTCCATGTGAATCCCCTCTCTCTCTCTCTCTCTCTCTCTCTCTCTCTCTCTCTCTCTCTCTCTCTCTCTCTCTCTCTCTCTCTCTCTCTCTCTCTGAGAAAAAAAACAAAAGATGGAGACTACAGAAAGAGTGGGTGGTACACAATCAGGCGAAATAAAAAAAATAAAAAAACCGCTGACGGTTTACCAGTTGCAATGGCTTCAGTGCAGCAAGCTATCAGTCAGAGAGATGTGCATTAAATCCTCATCTGAACTGTAAGGTGGGGAGGAAAGGGGGTGGCTGGCTGCTACTCTCATCTAAGGCTGATCTGACCCTTAAGACAAGACTGGGACCACACAACAGTTATCTCCTTACAACTGTTTTTTTGAAAATGTTGTTTACATTTTCTACTTTACACTGCTTTTTACAGTGCATATGCTGGCATTTCTCATGGCATTGTTCACTTGGCACACTTCGCGAAAGAAATCATTGAATATATCTTTATGCCGTAATCTTAAAACTAACCGGATATTTCGTGTATTGTCGTTATCTTTTTCATCATTAATCATCACTGATCAAACAAAAGAAGTCTAAGATTCTGTGTGTTCCCTGGCCACATTGTAATTCTTATGCTTATTTTCTTTCCATACCAAAGCATCACTAGTTTTATTCATCAATACAAAACTAAACAAAAACAAAACAAAACAAAACCGCGATAATTTTGAAAGGATCCGTGATGGAATGGCTGTACATTGCAAGGTCGAAGTAAATAATGCAAGAGCACTTATTTACGCCTATAAGAAAACTTAAAGAAAGCAAGCTTTTCCAAATGTTGATGGCTACATTCCGCTTATAAAAAATAAACATGTTTGTAGAAGATGAGTGCAATAGATAAATATCAGCTACAATTTTTTTAAATACAATATTTGTAAGTAGTATTAGTTTCTGCTGGGTGGAGCGACAGAACGAATAGTATTACATGGAATATCTAAATAAATTGATGAATGGGCAAGTGTGAGCGAATAAGTGAATGAACTTGTAGGCTAACGAATGAACAAAACCTCTGATAAAACTCTGCCCTTCACAAATATCAAAGCTTTTTTTTTTCACCGGTTGCGAATGCAAACACAGGGAAAGGATTTACGATTAACAGAATAATGACACCTATCATTAAGTGATAGCAGGACAACATCAGCGAATGGACAGGCCTGGAACTCAACAAAACCCTGAGAAAGGCAGAACAGAGAGAGGAATGGAGGGAACTGGTTGTCAAGTTTCGGGGGTGCCCCCACGGTCGCCTGACTACGGGACAGACAGACGGACGGACGGACGGACGGACGGACGGACGACGGACAGACAGACAGACAGACAGACAGACAGACAGACAGAACAGATAGATAGATAGATAGATAGATACACAGACAACAGACACACAGACACACGACACACAGACACAGACAGACAGGGCAACACAGGGCAGATCATAAGTGAACACTGAAATCTTCTTGATCTGATCAGCAGAGACAGACAGACAGAAGACAGACAGATCAGTAAGTGAACACTGAAAGCTTCTCTGATCTGATCAGCAGAGACGTTATCATAGTTACAGACTGCTTCGGTTCTTTCATTAATTAATTTAACATTCCAGTTCCCATTTCAGGCAGGGCCATTTCAGAACCTTGAATCTTCACTACCCTTACTCTGTTCTGGTCTGAAAAAATAGATATAAAAAACTCGCATGCATTTGCAATGTATCTAACCTTTCCACTTCTTTTGTGACTGTTTAAAATGGTGAAAAAGTCCCCCCCATCCTCCCCCCCACCCCCCCCTTACCCTTAGTCCATACCTAGGCGGCTGCCTGCCCATTTCAATGCATTCATTCGGTATAGATCGGTTCAAAAGCCTTTACTGAAAGCAGAGCAAGTAGTAAATCTCAACACCATTCTCCAGACACTAGGGACTAGAAAAATCGAAAGACATGCGTCTTGGACAAAGAAAAGGATAAATATTCGACTTCTGCACCTTTGACATTGAAAGTGATCGAGTTCGCTGAGATCTGAGTGCCGTAAGTCTTACTAGACAGGAATCAGAAACTGTCTCATACAACAATAAGGGGTATCAAAACAGATTATAGCAAATGTTATTGTCATGTAGTTTCCCGTCTTTCACTACTTACATGGAACTGTAAGAATAGAAAATAGTTGGTCATACACACGCGCAGAAATTGATCCTTGAATTAATGAATACTACATTTAAAACATTGTAGATTATGACGCGTGTGAATTGTTTCGTGATGAACATTTAAGATATAGTTTATATAACTTTCTTGTTTTATTATTGCTCCTACATTAGTTCATATACGTATTCATTGATAGTTTTTTCTCCTGGAGTTAACATAAGAAAAGTGTTTAAAAAATACACTTCTACAGTATGAGCAAACTAATGCCTACCAGCTGCCAGGTGTAAAACTGAATTTTTTTTTTTATTGTTGTTGAGCACATACAATACAAGCTTTTACCTTGTTGCTGCTCTATTACAAGTATATATATATTATATGATTTTCTTTGAATAAAATTCTGTTTAAACCAATAAACTTTATACAGCCACCAAAACAGCTCATTGGACACCACCAAGTCCTGCTCCAAACTGGATCACTCCTTTGTGTCCTTGTCAACAACGACGAAAGAACTAACCCCAACCCAAAGCTCTGAAAAGAAATATTCCCTAATATAATACGTTTCAGCCCTAGCTTTTCAAGGCGGGTTAGCTGACAGTCTTCATTTCTCTGTCAAGTTCAAAATCTTTATAGCAGTAGAGCATGAAGGGCGACAATTGTGTCCAACTTTTTATTTTCTCTCGACAATTCGTGGTGAGAAGGTTCGTAATGCCTTGAATTCATTTTTGTTCAAAGATTTGTAACATAGTATAGTAGATTTTAATATAAGCTACCAATGTAGCAATCAAGCCTAACTGGTATAATTATTCCATGCCATGTAACGTAGTATAGTAGTTTTTAATATAACTACCAATGTAGTAATCAAGCCTCACTGCTATGAATATTCTATGCCATTCTAGACTTTGATTAAGATCGAAACATATATCTATGAGATTGAATACACACTGAGAAGGAAGGTGGCACAACGTTTAAGAGTTTCACTTGCCTAACAAGTAAACTGTGAGATTCTGGGCTCGATTCCCAGCCTTGCCCTTTCTTCCCAGTTTGATGATAAAATCGGACTGAATGCCAAAATCCTTTGAATGAGACTTTAAGCTTCGATCCCCTGTGCGAGTGCACGCAGAACATCTTGTGCACAGGTTAGAAAACCCGCCCCGCCTTCCAGAAAAGCAGGCCATTTCGCCCTACTAGGAATAATTGACATTTTTTAAAACGAAGAATGACACATTATGAGTTTAAAAGGTCGATCTTTCTTTTTCGTTTTCACCATGTATGTTAAAATATACAGGAGACAAGCAATCTGTAGGGACCTGTCACTAAGCTTGGAGAAAATCAATGTAACTTCTCAGTAAGATTTGCATTCTTTTGTTCATCCCTGGAAAATGAAACCACTCTCAAGAAACATCCTAAACTGGCTGACTTTTTCTGTACATCCACACTGACTACCAACAGAGTAACTTGACAGACACCAGCAAACAAATAATCAAAGGTATACAATAATGGACAAAACTACTGCAAACTTTCAGATATCTTTTTTCTTTACAAAGCAAGCTCGGAAGATCTTTTCCAGAGCTTTGATGCCAATATATAGGGAGAGAGACAGGAGAAGAGAAGAAGAAAAAAAACGGCTGCAGAAAAGTCAACGTCATCATGGTATTTCTGCTCTAGGGAAATAATGTCAGACAGGCAAGCAGTCTGACTGACTGACTGACTCAGTTCTTGCCGTCCAACTTTCTTCTTCTTCTTCTTCTTCTTCTTCTTCTTCTTCTTCTTCTTCTTCTTCTTCCTCCTCTTCTTCTTCTTCATCTTCTTCTCTCTTCTTCTTTCTTCTTCTTCTTCTTCTTCTTTCTTCTTCTTCTTTTTCCTTTTTCTTCTTCTTCTTCTTCATCTTCTTCTTCTTCTCAGCCACTATCCGGTGCATTCAGAATCCCCAGTCTTTTCAGTATTCAGCTAGCTCGCAGTGCTATTTCAGCCTGTAAACTATGGCCTTAGAAATGGTGCCTGGCCCTCGCCAAATCTCCTCCAGTGCTGACTGCCCTCGCTTTGTGGCCCTGCCTGCCGTGGTGAAAAAGAAGAGCCCCAGTTCTTTACCAGGGCTGCCTGTCCGTTTCAATACTTTTATAATTGTGCTGTCGGGAAAAGCGATATTGTAAGATGGGAAAAAGGTAGCGAAAGTGCATCTTTGACGTGGACATCAAAACTCAGACATACTGGATTTTATATTTTGCGCTACACATATCTGCTACTGCAGATTCGTTTTGATTTGTACAACCCTCACTGCAGAACATCTTGCGCACACGTTCAAAACCCGTTGCTTCCGAAGAGCAGGCCATTGTGTGCCGGTTGGAGCGGATGACACAAAATAAAAACACAGCATGCACACAGGTGTCGTGTTTAGACACCATCCCTGATGAAAAATCGGGGAGTTTGAGTCCCCAGGGCGGTTCGTGGCTGTAGGCCTATATGGCAACGTTCTGGCAGCTCTTATACGGCACAGGAACAGTTCGTTTCGGCGGTTGCCTTTCCAATGGACCATTTCGGCGATGTGGAGAGAGAGAGAAAGAGAGAGAGAGGAGAGGAGAGAGAGAGAGAGAGAGAGAGAGAGAGGAGAGAGAGAGAGAGAGAGAGAGAGAGAGAGGGGGGGGGGGGGGTGTCTGCTGCATGGGTAACAGCTTGCTTTCCATATACTTACAAAGGCTTTGCCTCTAGAGCCTGAAGCGCAACTCTATAGTCTTCCGAGACTGACGGATCCTTCTAAACCTCGCAGATGGGTCACGTACTCTACATTTTCTGATGATACAGGGTGATAGTATTCTCTATAGTATAAGACCAATCAGGAAAGAGGTAGAACAAGGTGAATGAAACATGTATGCATTCATTGACATTGCTTTTATTCTAGCCAAATAACATAAAATCTTTCTCGAGACCACATTACATACCAAATACAGCGGAGATAAGTTTATTTAAAAAAAAAAAAAAAAAAAAAAGAAAAGGTAGGCTGCTTCTGTGGCGACATGCTCTCACCGGGATGCAGCCTGAATTTCAGCAGAGAAATCTGCCGTGACTGAAAGTGGTATACAAATAATACGATGCGATACGAAACAATACGATACAAAACATTACATACATACTTACATACATTACAAATCAATCAGTTAAAGTAACAAAAAATAATGCCTGTGATGAGATTAAACACCAAAACCCCTCAGCCATTTTTTAAATGCCCAGGCAACAGTGCTTCTTAAGTGGTACTTTACATTTGTTTCTCGCAAATGTCAAGTAAAACACTGTTTAACATATATTTAAAAAAATCAAGTTACGATTGTTCCGGCTAACTATAAATCACAACTGAAGAAAAAGCTTCAAAACTTTCGCTGAATGAATCAAGCAATCAATGAACCAGTCAACTGAATCAAAAGACAAATCACTAAGCGAACAAATGACTCAGGCTTTTTGATCGGTTCTGACAAGTTGAAAACATCTTCGAGAAGCTGTTTGTGCAAATGCAGATGAAACGTTAGAGAAAATGTCATAAGAATCATAGCATTTCAAATACAGACAGAAGAAGCTACTGTGAAAAGATCGTGGGGAGTTTTGTCAAACTATAACTGGTTCACGTCCCCTCAACCAGCCTTTCTGACCTCCCAGGCCTTGACCCTTCCCATTCAGAACCCGAATCTTTGCTCTGAGTAACTGGCAGTTCAAATCAAGCCCATATATTACCCATCACAGGCATTTGCATGAAGCTCACCAAGTCTTCCCTCTCCCCTCTCTTCTGCCTTTCCTAGCCGTGTTTGGGGGATGATCGTGAGGAAAGGCACCCTACCCTAGCCAAGTCTGCCTAAGCCTACTTCCCACACGATTGTGAGGCACTGGTTGAAAAGCCAAGGAGAGAAAAATGTAACAAAAGGTGACCTCGTCATATGGACATTGAAACCAAGACGAGTCGATAAATGTCAATATCTGCGCCATTTAAAAACTAATATTTTACTGCTGCAGTTTTGGGCACAACACAAGATGCTGCTCATTGAAATTTTCACGCGTCTTGCTCTGATCTGCTTTGATGCAGACGATATTGCCCTTTCAAGAGAGACAGAGACAGGAAATGCGATTATTCATTCGAGTTCTTTATATCGCTTCTAATTGTTGAGGTTATTTTGGACCTGAAATAGTGTCAAGAAAAAACAGAAAAAATCTTTTAAATTTTTGAAACCAGGGATAAGAAACTAAACAATGAACCTTTCTTATCAACAAACTGATAATTGTCTTCTTCCAAGTTAGCATGACCAGCTGACTACCCCCTCCCCCTCCATACACACTCACACATACAACACACACACACACACACACACACACACACACACACACACACACACACACACACACACACACACAACACACACACACACACACACAAACAAACAAACAAACAAACAAACAAACACAGAATAAACATGACTTTTCTAGGATTGCAAATGTTTTCTCGGGAACATGATGAAATATTTATGAATGCATTATGTAAACTCTTCGATGTTTTCTCTTTTTTTAACCTTTATTTCAGGAATGTTACATGACAGTATCATAAAAATTGTATCAGGAGTCTTTTCATCAAGGTCTTCACATAGGCCTAATTGTGTATACCAAAGAGAAGTAGAAAAATGTCTTCGATTCGTGGAATTTTTAGCACGCACACTTATGTTTAGAAACATAGGGCCAGAAAAACTGTCCTGACTACTCCATTTCAAAGTAGTAGATTATTGAAAAACAGATAACGAAATCATACAAGCCTATTCATGCTTTCTGTCGTGCCTCGCACCTTCATACTGAGCAAGCTTTTACTAATTCATTAACAGTCCAAAACTTGTTTTAGACTCATAAAAATCAGAGGGCGTACCCGCAGCACTTGACTCTCCATAACATCAAAAACCCACATTGTAACTTATGATCTTGACTAAAGCCAGATGCAGACATCTGTCTATGCTCTGGTTTGCAAATAAAACCTCTTCGAAGAAGACAGCCTTCGAGGTTAACTCAAACTTTCTGATACTGTCGCAAGATCCAGTCAACAATAAAATGAACAAGAAAGTATGGTATCAGTGAATCAATTAAAACGCTATCTGACATTTAAACTGTCACTTCTTGAAAGGATCACATGAATATTTCATGTTCAATTTTACAAGTAGGTGCTGGCAGAGGTGGATCATCAGCGACGAAGACAACGATATCACACGCTCCTACCATCTTGCAGAATGCAGGCACTGATAACACTGTGCAGATAACAGAAGAGTTGTCAGACAGAACCACAGCTTAGTTCCTTCCATACTACCTCTCACCTCAATTCACTTGACAACCAGTCCAACACTGATTCTTTTTAGCGCAAAAACTCAAAGCTCTAATCAAGCCTAAAAGTCTGACTGCATAATTCTTGCCAATTTCTCTTCTCTCTCTCCGCTCTCCAATGCCATTTGTAGTCGTATTTGAGTTGGTGAAAAAGAAGAGATGCTATCCTAGCCAGGCCTATCTGCCTGTTTCAATATCTTGATAAGTGCCCTTTTGAGCAGACGATACTGAATGAGATGGAGAAAGTGACAAAAGGCGACTCCATTACGTGGACATTGAAACCCTGATAGGTTGAAAGACAGGCGTATTTAGACAAGTAAAGATAAATATTTGACTGCCACGACTCTGCCGTTCAAGTTGACGGCCCTCATTGAAACTCACACGCGCTTTGCATGCCTGGAGGCGGGATGCAACACTGCGCTGCTGCAAGGGAATGAAGCCGCCCCTGTCAGCTCTCTGAATCCATCATTATCATGCAAATGGGCAGAGAGATTCGCCCAGAAAGACTCCGAGCTGGACTGAGCATGAAGTGGGATTCTTTCAGCAGCGAGCGTGTTCAGAGGAACAAAAGCCAGCAAACAAACACGCTGTAAGAATCAGGAAGATGAATGGCGAAGAAAGATAACGGTTTTATGTTAGAAAAGTAGAATTATGTGCGAAGCATATGAAAAAAATAGCGCGAAAAAAGCAGAGCAGAAAGAAATTGCGGGGAGACGAAGCTTCAACTGATCAAAGGAGTGAAGTGTTGAAATATCTCCTTCATATCAAAACCAGCAAATAATGCTTGTACAGAAAACTGTTTAAGAGTGGCGAGAAAAAGTTTAAACCTTATCGCCGGATTGCAATAGAATCACGCTGTATAACATTTTGTAGCTGCATACCTTGGATAAAAACTGCGTAATTTACGCTCAAGAATTGCATTTCTTGTGCCGAAGCAATCACTCATTTCCAGTCTTTTCAAAACTTTTTTAAAGCCACCATTAAAACTTTATATGGAAACTTGCGTTTGAAGGACCTTTTCTTGGACTTCTGAAGACATTTGGTAGAAATCTGTTTCTTTCATGCAGTGTTGTCTCCCTTTATTGCTCCCTTTGCAGGTGTGTATACCAATACACTCTTAAACTGTAGTATAGTGTATAGTATAGTAGACATCCATCAGTCTGGAAGACTATGGAGTTGTGCTCCAGCTCCAGAGCGCAAAGCCTGGGTAAGTATATGGAAGGCAAGCTGTTACCCATGCAGCAGACACCCCCCCTCTCCACGTCGATGGAATGATCCATTGGAAAGGCAATTTTACTTATAATCAGTCGGTTAAAAAACGATCCATTTGCCTTTGTGCTACATCTTATTTGCCTTCCAGGCGATGTTTCATTTTTTTCCTAATACGACACATTCCAGCTTTCCTGCATACACCCCTCTTCTGTTTAATTACCAGATTTCTGTCACGAAAGCATTAACTTTTAGATCACCTAGAAGAGTTAGGCAACAGTGCTCATTCAGATGCATAACTGAATGCACTACCAAAGCCTCGTGTCTATGCTGGATGTGCATTTTATCCTTTCACAGCAACAATGATCAGCAGGCATATATGTTAATCTCGAAAGACTATGGGGTTGCGCTCCAGGCCCTAGAGCCCAAAGCCTGGGTAAGTAAGCATGGAAGGCAAGCTGTTACCCATGCAGCTAAAACCCCACTCTCCACGTCGCTGGAATGGTTCGGTGGAAAGGACAATCGCCGATACAAATGGTTCCAGTGCCGTCGCAGGAGCCACCAGAACGTTGCCAATTGTCAGGCCTTGATTACAAGGACGTATAGATTAAACTTTGCGAAAGAACACAAGAATTATTTTTTCCAAAAGGGATATTGTGACTTTTTTGTGTTCAACTACGTTACTGCTTAATGATGATATAGTCACCAATAGTCAATGAATACAAAAAGAATGGGTCAATCAGTCTACTTTTCAATAATCACTCGAGATGTAAATCAATAAAGAAACTGTTCTCTGCGAATATTCTCATACACAGTGAAAATCACTTAAAAAAATCGAGGGAGGGGGAAAAACTAACACAAGAATCTTCGTGGTAGGTTGAGCACTTTGAGCTACCTTCAGAAAAAAAGTGCTGTAAAAAGTTTACAACTACATCCAGTTTAATACATTACATTACATTACGTTACGTTACGTTACGTTACGTTTCATGACATTCCAAAACACGTGCACAGACACACACACACACAAAAAGCTGATTAGCGGAAGAATCACACAGACCGAAAGGCTGAAATTCTTTCCATCCAACTATCACGTTCTGGGTCTGAAACCTGCCCCACTCAGAACCCAGAATCTTTTCAGCTCTGGGCTCACATCTCTATTCAAGCCTGTAAAATATGATCGCAGGCATTTGTATGGAGCCTGCCCGAGTCTTCCCTCCACCCACCCTGCTGCCTTTTGTCGGCGTATTTGAGGAGGTGACAAAGAACGGCCCCAATCCTAACCACGGCGGCCTGCCGGTTTCAATAGATACATAAGCACACCATTTCAAAAGCCAAGACTGAAAGAGTTGGGGGAAAGAGTAACAAAAAACGACTCCATTACACGGGCATTGAAGCTCAGACAGGTTGAAAGACACGAGTATTTTGGCCCAGTGAGGATAAATATTTGACTGCCGCGCGACTTTGGCGCTGGAAAACGGCGCTCATTGAAAACTAGCGCCTCTGTGTGTGTGTTGTGTGTGTGTGTGTGTGTGTGTGTGTTTTGTGTGTGTGTGTGTGTGTGTGTGTGTGTGTGTGTGTGTGTGTTGTGTGGTGTGTGTTGTGTGTGGTGTGTGTGTGTGTGTGTGTGTGTGTGTGTGTGGTGTGTGTGTGTGTGTGTGTGTGTGTGTGCTTTGCCCGTCTTGACACTGTGTTTCTGAAGAGGGAAACGATCGCTAAAGAATTCGTGGAAACTAAACGTAATCATGATGCAAATGTGGAAAGAAAGTGGAGGAGAGAGAGAGAGAGAGAGAGAGAGGAGAGAGAGAGAGAGAGAGAGAGAGAGAGAGAGAGAGAGAGAGAGAGAGAGAGAAGAGAGAGAGAAAAGAGAGAGAAGACGATAGACAGAAGAGAGAGGGGCAGACAAGACAGAACACACCGAGATAAGAGAGACAGAGCAACAGCAGACAAGACAAAAAGAGAACAGAACAACAGACAGACAGAACAGAGCAGAAACCATACAAGTACAAAACAACAGGCAGGCAGGTAGGCAGGCAGGCAGAGCAGGCAGATGGGCAGACAGATACTAAGTCAGAGATGTGCAGAGATAAGAAATAGAATGAGAAAACGAATGAGAAAGCACAAATGCATGCGCGCGCAGTGCTCACACACGCGCGACACACACACACACACACACACACACACACAACTACACACACACACACACAACAACACACAGATGGGGAGAAGGGGGGCGAGACAAGGACAGAAAGAGTCCAAGACACATAGAGGAGACACACACTCACAAACACACACAGAAGCCTTCAAAAAAAAAATTTTAAGAAAGGATCTGGAAAGGGGTGGAAACAGTAAACATACAGAGAGATTCTAAATTAAACATGGAAACATACTCTGAAGAGAGAGAGAGAGAGAAGAGAGAGAGAGAGAGAGAATTTAGAGAGAGAGGGAGGAGAGAGAGAGAGAGTGGAGAGAAGAGAGAGAAGAGAGAGGTCACAGAGACTGAGACAAACATGCCAAATAGACAGAGGTCTGATAGAATGGCAGACAGAAGACTGAGACAATCAGCCAAATAGACAGAGGTCTGATAGAATGGCAGACAGAGAGACTGAGACAAACAGACGAAGGGAGAAACATGGAGAGATAGACAGGAGACATGAACAAGAGTGAGAAGGGAGTCTTAGGTAAATGAGAAAAAAAATGGCAGCAGAGGCATGATCGGTAAAGTGTATGCCACAAACGCGGACAGACACAGAAACAAAAAAATAACAAGTAAACAGGAATTTTAAAACTATGACATAAAGTGTTCCACATTTTTCAGACACAGTAAATAACAATACAATAAACATAATTTAAATAAAATAATCGTTAAAATGTTCACACATTCTCGCAGACTTTTTCCCAATGCTAAGACTATTCAGTCGTAAACTCACGACAGGTTCAACGGATAAAGCCAAAGTCTGGCGCCATGCTGACTGATCTTATGGGTCGCATCACATATAAATTTATGAATCTATCTGGTTCCAGCACCCACAAAGAATCCTCCTACACGTTTATTTTGCTCCTACTCTGGAATGGAGTTTACTTCCTGAATAGACATGTAAAGGTAAAGCTGTCCCATAGCCTAGCGGTCGTAGGGAAGCGAGGTGTCAGAGACCTCAGCTTCTCCAGGGGCCAGAATATTGGGGGCGGCACTCATCTCCTCTCCATTGCTGCTTTACCTTCCCTGACCCTAAAGAGGGCAGGTACCCATTTACAGCTGGGTGAATGGGGGACTGTACTGAAGCAAAGGCGCCTAAACGGTCCACCCATCCACGCTCAATGCTGCTTAACCTTAGCGTGGGAAAGCGACAGCTCTGACTACTGAGCTATCCCGTCCCCGTTCTACAGACGTTTTGTAAAACTATGCAACTGTTAAAACAATGTGCAGTAGAAATATTACGAGTCCGAGCTGTTTCTTGAAAACTTACTGCGTTTTAGTCCATAAGCTGATTCTTAGTTATCTTCTTATTTTTGTGTGTGCCATTTTTTGTGGCTTTAATTGACTTTCCATTCATCTGGGTTGCCCCACAAATTACAACTTTTAAATAAGTGAAACATTCCACAGGAGGTTAGTGTTTTGGAGTGGGGGTTTTGGTACTTTTGAGTGCACCTATCCCTTTTGATACTCGTGAAAGAAGATTTCGCTTAGCAGGTTTTTATGTGGGTTTTTTTGTATGATGTATGCTTTGGTTTATATCATTTTAAGCTGATATACAACACAAAACAACAGGTCTCTGCTGATAAGTTTCTTCAGATTCAAAACACCACACACACATATACACACACGCACACGCAACCACACACATTATAAAAAAATATACAATAATATATAAATAAAACATATAATCAAACATAACACAACACACACACATTGTGAGTATCATTAGACCGTCTGACAATTAATTTCAGTGAACCAAAACGTAAGTCCACATTATTAATTCAATTTTGCTTACTCTGGGAACTGAATGAATTTGTTTTTTAAATTTTTGGAAAAGAAATTTAAAAAATAAAATAAACAGCCCCTGGTGTCTAAGGTCTTGTTGGGAACTAACAACAAGGCCCATAATTATATTCTGAAATTCACACTGTGATGATAACGTAATGTTTCTGTTTTTATGCGATTTTCAGAGGTATTCATGCTGCACATCGTAATTTGTTTAGTAAGCACTGGGCAATGTTCTTGTTGTTCCACATGACTTTTAGTTTGGTCATTTCAGCTGTAGGCTGAACTATTCTGGACAGTAATTCGGGTTTGATCCATGCTATAGCTTCTGCAGAATTAAAGCTGTGGACATTCTCAAATAAAAACTCATCTGGAACAACAATAACATCGCCCCCGGCTCCAAAGACCAGGCGGATGTGTTCCCTAGTCGTGTCCATTTTTGTACGATATAAAACGTAGGCTTTAACAGCATACACCGAAAGAAGAATACAAGCAATGGAGATGAGATGACTCTGCAAACTTCTCAGTATGTCGTACAAAGATCAAAATTCCAACGACGAAGTGAAAACCAGAATAATTGATAAACGCCATTGGGCCACATGCGGAGCTCCTGACTTTAGGGGAAAAAAACACACCCCCCCCCCCCCCCCCCCGCAAACTGAAGTGATAACGGGCACATCACATGAACATTTGGACTGGCCAGGTCTGTCCTACAGAGAACAGTACAAGGAGGGAGATGAAGAGGCAGACAGAGAAAACGATAGGAAAACAACATCAGAGAGTGGACTGGCCTCATGAGAAACAATATACTACAAAAAGCTGAGAACCTCGAGGAGTGGAGGAAGCTGGTTACAAAATCTTCAGTGGTTCCCCAGCGTCTACCAGGTTACGGGATAGGTGAAGGAAGGTGAAGGTATAGGCACTGAACAGGCATTAGGGAATAGGAATATCTTCTAGTTACGGCAGCACTTACAGTGGTAAGCAAAGTTTTTTTCGGTCATGACTATGATTTAAAATTCCTTATTTTTGTTATACAGTACAATAACAAAGATGTTTATTACTGTACAAACACTCTGGTATTATATTTTCTGAAGCAGAGCAGATTATGTAACTATCATCGTCAGATGAACAGTGTATTATCGTAGCTTAACTAGAATCAGTGTGATAAAGCAAAAGAAGTATGGCTTTTGCAGAAATACTATAACCAAATTAATGCATCAATATTTTTTAGCTCGAAATCGTTTGACGAAATCAATACATGATTTGGAGCCTAAAATATTCATAGATTTCGTTTTCTTTCTTCTGATTATTGGGAATAACAACGCTAAACAGTTTCCTATAGATCTATCAGAGAGATCTACATAAGTTAGGTGAATTCAACAATGTCAGCTGTAGGCTACTCTATGCTCAATATACTTGTAAAAATTGTGGTTCAAGAAGAGAGTAGTATCGAAAAATGGCTTCAGCTGTCTTAGCAGTCATTAAAAAACTAGTCATGTGCGAAATAGAAACCAACAAAAAGCTCAAAAGAATAAACAAGCAAAAATGCCGAACGATCACTGAATGCCTAAAAAAAATAAACCACGAATGAATGAATGGGTGGAAAAAATACATGGGTAAATAAATGAATGGACATAAGAACGAATAAAATGGATGGAGGAATGAATGAACGAATGAAGGAAGGAATGCTCTCAAATTCCAATCCAATAACTTCAAAAGGACCTTTCTCCCCACACTCTTGATGCCAAGATGGGAGGAGGAGGAACGGTCCAAGATAAAGTCAACATAATCACGGCATCTTCTAAAAATCCGGGCACTCAAAGACACTCCGAGCCGATCAGAGAAAGCGCTGACAGATAGACCGACCGGCTCAATTCCTTTCATCCCGGTCCCTCCATTCTCAGTCCCCCAATCTGGCGCATTCAGAACCCCCAATCTTTTCAGCGCCCTCCTTGCAGCTCTATTGAAGCCTGTAAAATATGAACGCAGGCATTTGTATGGCGCTGGCCAAATCTCCCCTCTCCACTCCCTTCGCAACCCTTTTGTGGCCCTGTTTGACGTGGTGAAAAAGAAGGGCTCCGATCCTAATCAAGGCTGTCTCCACGCCTGTTTCAGGGGTCTTCGTAAGCGCGAGGTTTGAAAAGCCAGCCCCCACCGACTGAAAGAGAAGGGGAGGAAGAGGGAACGACAAAAGGTGACTCCATTACGCGGACATGGAAGCCCAGATAGGTTGAAAGACACACATATTTGCTTCAAGTGAGAATAAATATTTGACTGCTACGACTTCGGCGTTGAAGTTGACGGCGCTCATTGAAACGCTCACGCGCCGTACGCGCCCTGATGCGGAAAGCGACACAGCACTTTTCCAGGAGCTGAAGTGACCACTGCAAGCTCTCGGAGACGTAATTACGATTCCAATGCGTAGGGAGAGACTGACAGTAACACTGCAAAAGGAGAGATTTCTGGATTCAATTGGAAACAGTTCTTTGAATGTCAGAGAGAGAGAGAGAGAGAGAGAGAGAGAGAGAGAGAGAGAGAGAGAGAGAGAGAGAGAGAGAGAGAGAGAGAGAGCAGACAGAAGACAGACAGACAGAGAGACAGAAGACAGACAGACAGATAGACAGAAGACAGACGACAGACAGATAGAGACAGAAGACAGAGAGACAGACAGACAGACGACGACGGCAGACAGACAGACGACAGACAGACGTAGAGACAGAGACAGACTGACAGACTGAAAAAGACTGACAGACAGAGAGACAGACAGACGACAGGAAAAGACAGACAGGGACAGAGACAGAGACAGACGGAAGAGACAGACAGAAGACAGACAGACAAATAGACACAGATTGACAGACAGATTGACAGATACAGCTGGATACATGAACAGACTAGACAGAGACAGAGACAGAGAGAGCCTGTAACAGAGACAGGGAGAGAGACACAGACAGACAGAGAGGGGCAGACACAAAACGGTTGAGGCAGAGAGAGATAATACAGTTTTACAGTATCTTCTCTTCGTTCCTCAGCTAAACTCAAAGGCTCACCAACGGTGAGATTTTTGCGTATACGACCATTTAGAGCCCATCATTTAGAGAGCTCGCATTCCAACTACGGGGATCAAGTCTAAACACGACATCAGTGTGCATGCGTTTTTGTGAATATTTCTTGTCACCCGTTCTTACCGGCAAGCAACAGCTTATTCTTTCGTAAGGCAGAACAGGCTTTAATATAATCTGTGTAAGAAGTTCTGCGTGGTTCGCACACGGGGCCTCAGTTTAGGGTCTAAGCCGAAGGACTTTGGGGTGGGGTGGGGGGGGAGTGGAGTCGGCACTAGTGTTAACTCCTAGGGAAAGATCCTCTTGAACAGGCGTCTCGGCGGTGGCTCAAACTGGGAGACAGAAGGAAGAGGGAGCAGAGAACAGCAAGAGTCATGTTGCTTGAGGCAGAGAGGCTGATGGTGAGGACTGAAGGGGAAAAAAAGGTGTTATCTAAAGACAAAGTACGAGCACTGCCAAACGAACCTACCGTTAAATAAAGGCAAAAATGCACACAATGAAAGTATTAATAAGGTGTACATGCAAACACGCACACACACGCGCGCGCATGCACACGCGCACGCACACGCACACATACACAGCACCTTAAAGGGCAAAACTAAAGTGTACAAGAGCACCACTACACATCTTCACGATTATATCAACCCCTTATTCTTAAAACTGCATTTTATCAGTTCTTTACCAATTAGGAAACGCTATAACACATATGCTCACTCTTTCAGCGTTGCCTTACTCTCTCATTGGCTTAGCTTCTCTGTCTTCTTCTGTCTGTCTGTCTGTCTGACTCTGTGTGTGTGTTTTGTGAGTGTGAGTGTGTGGTGTGTGTGTGTGTGTGTTGTGTGTGTATGTGTGTGTGTGTAGTGTGTGTGTGTGTGTGTGTCCTAGGAGACTGTCTCTGAGGAACTGAATTGTTTGGTCTTTGCAAGGACGAATGATTTGGTATGGGGCCTTGTAAGCAACATCATGCCAAACGTTTCTGAAAGGGCCAAGTGAATGGTTCTAAATTTTATTGCCTATCTCTTCGTTTATAGTTTATTTTTTGTATTGAGAGAGAGCGAGAGAAGAGAGACAGACAGACAGGAGAAAGAGAGACAGATAGAAAAGCCAGAAGGATCTAGCACTTCAGACTTAGTATGAGAGAAAGGAGAAGAGAAGAGAGACAGACAGACAGACAGAGAGAGGAGAGAGAGAGAGAGAGAGAGAGAGAGACGAGAGAGAGACAGAGAGAGAGAACGAACGCGCAAATCTAGCACAGTTTAGTCAAGGGTCCAGTGCTAAAATTACCTCTTCCCTTTACCAAGTACACGTGCAGTCAGTTTCTGCTGTTATTAGCATCAGGTGGGATGGAATGGATAGCAGCTGATTGCAGCAGAAAGGGGGAACTGACGCTGTGGATCGAGACAGGGGAGAGAGAGAGCAGAGAGAGAGAGACAGAGAGAAGACAGACAGAGAGAGAGAGGAGAGGAGACAGACAGAAGAGGAAGACAGACAGACAGAGAGAGAGAGACAGAGAGAGAGAGAGAGAGAGAGAGGAGAAGAGAGAGAGAGAGGAGAGAGGAGAGAGGAGAGAGAGAGAGAGAGAGAGAGAGAGAGAGGAGAGAGAGAGAGATGAGAGAGAGAGAGGGACAAGAGATTTCAATAAAATATGGTCTATCTGGACTTATGATACCATTTTCACCAAACTGAATCCCTAAAAACACACTGAATACCAGAAACAAAGGAATCCAAGTAGCATGGCTACTTTCATTTTCATCATCAACCAAATAAATATAGACACACATTCCAAGTAATGTTTGTGTGCGGTTAGTAACCTGTACTTTTTTTTATTAATAATAAACTGATTAAGTCAACAATCAATGAAAAAATCTACATCGTTTCATGAACAATACTTGATTTAGACATCGAAAGGAAACATCCTGGATGGTAGCGTTAATGTAGATAATGGTGTTTTCGCGTGTGCAATCTCAAAACATAACTGAATGTAAAACTACAGTGCAAAGCATGACAACGTTGTGGATACATAAAAGTAATTTTATGTGTAGTAGAAACGAGATACATTCTTTGCAGTAAAAGCAGAGATAGCAGCAGCAGATAGTGACAACAAGCAATAGCAAGAGTAGCACCACGAGTACTTACACAGCAGCAGTAGCAGTAGTAGCAACAGAAGCAGCAAGTAGCAGCAAGCAGAAGCAAGCAGCAGTAGCAGCAGCAGAAGCAGCAGTAGCACAGCATGCAGTAGCAGCAGCAGCAGAAGCAGCAGCAGTAGCAGCAGCAGTAAGCAGCAGTAGCAGTAGCAGCGCAGAAGTCAGTAGTACTAGCAGCAGAAGCAGCAAAAGCATGCAGTAGCACTAGCAGAAGCAGCAGTAGCAGTAGCAGCAGTAGCAACAGTGTAACAGAGGAAGAGAATAATGAGAAGTAGACCTTCGAACAGAAACAAAGTGGCAGCAAAAACAGACAGTGGCAGTAAAATACAAACAGAGTAGCAGCCGCGGCAGACAGCAGCTGCAACAGTTGTAACAAGAGGAAGAGAATAATGAGAAGTAGACCTTCGAAACAGAAACAAAGTGGCAACAGCATTACAGTATCAGTGGCAGTAAAAAATACAAACATGCCAGCAGCGGTGGCTACTCCAAAGGCAGTTGATAGTTTTACAAGACTCAAAATCAAAGCGAAAACAAAGAGACTGAGGTAGTAGCAACACAAGTAGCACAACAACATTTGGCGTAACATTGGGGAAAAAATGTATTACTTACCTTGTCTAAACGGCTCGCTCCCAATCTGTGTGAGGCCTCGTATGTAGGTATGTTCCATCATGATGTGTGAACGACGTATTAACCTCTTCAGCCAGTGTCTGTTGAAAACAATAGGAACAACAATAACAATAATAATCCATTTTTGCAGCATATGTCAGTAGCATGATCTGAAACAGTGACATTTAGTAGTGATACAGACACGGACTATAGTCTATACACACAGTACAGCACATTCATAACTCTCTCTCTCTCTCTCTCTCTCTCTCTCTCTCTCTCTCTCTCTCTCTCTCTCTCTCTCTCTCTCTTCTTAATCACATACACACACACATACGCGTGCGCACACACACACACACAAATGTACCATCTGGAAATAAAATTCAGACTTTGACTTGACTTTAACACACACACGCACGCACACGCACACACCACACACACACACACACACACACACACACACACACACATGCACTTCAAGGCATAATAATCCGACCACCTCCATGCACACTTTCTATGCTTCACTCTTCTTAACGCAAAGTTATTAAGGTAGGGATAAAACTAAGCATGAATCCAGCTTTAGAAAAATGAAGTTTTCAAGAGTATATTCATCGGAAAATTTTGAATGAGAGTACTTGACTTCAGAAGAAAAACTCCTCTAAAAGAACTGTTGCCCCAGGCAAACAACAATAAATCAAACAAGATCGAATAAAGGGTGTTTTAATTAATAAATCGTGTTCATTTAACCCCGTCTTTTGTTGCTGAATGTCTGATCATCTGGCGAAGGCTTTACTTTGTTCTTTTTTTTCTGGTTGCTTCTCTGGTGGATTTATCGGATGATTTGGCTGGTGTGTGTGTGTTTATTTATAAATAAATATTTATTTATTCATTCTTTTATACCGAGGATAATGGAATAAGCACTCATTGCTCTTTTACATTCAGTCCCCAAGTGTATGCAGTTTTGTAAATCTGGTCATCTGTCCCCAACGGCACACAATGGCCTACTCTTACGAAAAGCGGAACAGGATTTAATGTGTGCGCAATATGTTCTGCGTGCGTTCGCACACGGGGCCTCTGTTTATAGTATCATCCGAAGGACTTTTGGGGAGAGTGGAGTCAGCACGGATGTTAACTCCAGGGAAAAAATCCCCTCGAACGGGAATGGAACCCGGGTCGTCAAATTGCGCGAGCAGTTAGTGTGCTGGGGGGGGGGGGTGCTTTTTGGGGGAGGGGCTGTTGTTGTTGTCGGTTGTTTTGTTTATTTTGCTTTGTTTTGGGGGTGGAGGCTGTTTTGAGAGATTGTCGACGAAGATGATGATGGATAAATAATTTTCTCTCTAAAGTTCTTTTCAGTGTTGTTGCATTATCAATTAATTATTTGTCAGTTACAATAACTTTGTGTACTTTCAGTCATTGTCAGTTAAGCCCTGTTTAGAGCCTCCCTCCCCTCCTTTCCGTCTCCCACCCAAAACACACACACACACACACAAACACACACACACATACACAACACGCGCGCGTGCACACACACACACACACACACACCCACACGCACACACACACACATACACACACGCCACACACACCACACACACACACACACACACACACACAGCACACACACACACACACACACACACACACACACACACACACACAACCATTCTTCCTTTTTTTCCAACATTTATCTTAAGTGCTATTGTAGAATCATCAAATCATTATTCACCAGTTACAATTATTTTGTATGTTTTCGGGCATTATCTGTTAAGCTCTGCTTAGAAATCTTCCTGTTTGGTCGTTCACCCAACACAAACACACAAACACATACCACGCAAAACACTTCTTCCATTATGCTTACACTCCTAACTGATTTTTAAAGAGAGAAATTTCGTAAATATACCACCATAATTCTGCGCGGTTTATGGACATAGGCTTTACTAGACAACCTCGGCCTAAGATTAATCATAATCTTACCTGCAAACACGATCTTTTCAGTTAGCAGGTGTCCTGTAATTTACATAACCGTTGATTCTGTTGAACTCATAATTATCACGATTGAAGATTTCACACATTCAAAAACTTACTTTTCTTTTCTCTTCTTTCAGGTCCTGCAGGGAGTTGTCATTCAGATAAAGTTGCCACCGCCTGCAAACAGGAGTTCTGAAGAAAGCTTAGGATCATACCATGGGTAAGGAGAGTGTTGGACACTTCAAAACGATTCTCCACTTGAAGCAGCCTGTTTCCACACACTTAGTTAATTTTTCCTCGTGGCACAAGTTTTTGCAACATTAAATTGTTGTTCTACAAGTTGCCACGATAATTATGTACACACAAAGACTTGGATCTTGCTTGTTTTGTTACTTATTTTCCTCGATGTGCATTATACTTTAAGAATTGAAGAAAACCGGTTGGATCCAGATCTACCGTCTGCTGTAGTGGCAGCTACAGGAGAGTTATTTCCCTTCTACAAGCGGCCAGTGTCGTTTTACAGAATTGGCTTTGCCATTCAAGAAGTGTTGTGTGTGTAGGTGTGTGGGTGTGGTGTGTGTGCGCACGCGCACGTGTCGTGTGCGTGTGCAGACATGCGTTCGAGCAAATGCATTCTTGCATACTTATGGTGTGTGCATATAGCATTATTTCTCTTCATAATGTTCACAAAGTTCTTCAACACAAAGAAAGATCAGGATATGTTGATTTTAACGAAGCGATTTTTTTTCAATGTCGGTCTCTCCCCAAAAAATCAACTTCCTGGCTTTTGTTTTTGGACAGCAATTGTTTCAACTGCCATGAAAAGACCTCGGCTTATTGTTTTGTTTCAAATGTCATCAGACTAGATACGGTTTACTGACACAGATGATGGGTCCGAGTCTTTTGTGTGTCAGTACTCAATACCTTACTGGCTTTCATTGACATGGCTGTTTATATCTCTCATGCCAAGAAGTGACTGTGTACTCTGTGTGTGTGTGTGTGTTGTGTGTGGTGTGTGTGTGTGTGTGTGTGTGTGTGTGTGTGTGTGTGTGTGTGGTGTGTGTGTGGTGTGTGTGTGTGTGGTGTGTGTGTGTTGTGTGTGTGTGTGTGTGTGGTGTGTGTGTGGTGTTGGTGTGTGGTGTGTGTGGTGTGTGGTGTGTGTGGTGTGTGTGGTGTGTGTGTGTGTGTGTGTGTGTGTGTGGTGTGTGTGTGTTGTGTGTGTGTGTGTGTGGTGTGGTGGTGTGTGTGTGTGTGGTGTGTGTGTTTTTTGTGTTTTTGTGTGTGTGTGTGTGTGTGGTGTGTGGTGTGTGTGCGTGCGTGCGTGCTTGCGTGTGTGTGTGTGTGTGTGTGTGTGTGTGTGTGTGTTTGTGTGTGTGTGTGTGTGCAACTAATTTGTCAATTCAAAACTAAGGTAACATGAATAAATACTTAGCTCTTGCCTTTTGTATCAATTTAATTATACATAGCTAAAAATGGCTTTAAAATCCATTGTTCTTGCATTTACTAAAAGAGCCCATTCGATTAACCCTACTCCTGAATATTAAAAATTGGTGACAACATTCACTCTTACGTTGTTATAGTGAAAATGTTCTTGCTTGTTAAGCATTGTGATATATTATTTCTCCTCTTGTAGTGACAACCTTATGTTTCCATTTATCACAGCACCATTGCAGGCAGCTAAGTTGAGTTCCTAGTAAAAAAAAAAAATAATAATAATAAATAAGTAAATAAATAAAGAATCCTTTAGTCAGAAGTGCCTAAATAAATAACATTTTTGTCACAAATGGTAATATGAAATTGAAGCAAGTTTTGTAAAAAATAATGTTTTACAACAAATATTTCAAACTGATTTTCGAGAAGATGGGTATATTGAGAACTACATTATCAGCTAATTCACGTTTATCCCCTCATCAACTTCATATGCTCTCATGATAAATTACACTTAGAATGGACCACAGTTTTTACAATTCAAAGGGACAAAAGATAACATAATAAACGTGTGCTTGAAGTAGGGGATAAATTCCATTTCATTGTGAAACACTCATTGTAAGTCAGTTTGCAATTAAAGAAATCTTTGTCAAAAAGCTTTCTTACCACCTCAAAGTCAGTTTATAATTTTTGCACGTTGATTTTGTCTGTGAGTCGGAAACAGCTGCTTATTTGTTGGTGAGTGTCCAAACTTGCGTAATTATTTGATTTATAGCCTACCGTAGATTTATCTTTGTTAAAGCTTTGTTTCTTCTAATTATCATCTGTTGTGCACCGTTCCTCCATAACCCAAAAAGGAACAAAAGGAATAAAGTTTCGTTCAAATAACTATGTGTGTGTGTGCGCACGTGTGTGTGTGTGTGTGTGTGTGTGTGTGTGTGTGTGTGTGTGTGTGTGTGTGTGTGTGTGTGTGCGTGTATGTGTGTGTGTGTACGCACATATGTGCGTGCGTGGGTGCGCGCGCGTGTGTGTGTGGTGCGTGCGTGCGTGTGGTGTGCGTGCGGCGGCGTATGTGTAGTGTGGTGCGCGGGTGTGTGTGTGTGTGTGTGTGTGTCACGTGTGCGAGCGCCCGTACACGCACATGCGTGCTTCAAAGAAGCATGAGAATACTGAACACCAATCAGGATGAAGGTATTGTAGGTACCTTTTATGCATACGATCATTACTTTTTTATATGCACTATACCATTGTGATCAGTTTTATGATCTTGACAAGCACAATGTCAACTTCTTAGTACCATCATAGTAGTCACTGTAGCAATAATAGTAACAGCAACAATCAGCACAGTAGCAGCAGCAGTAGAGTATAGCAGCAGCAGCCATAGCAGCAGCTAGCATAATAGTAGCAGCAGCAGCAGCACAGTAGCACACTAGCAGTATGCAGCAATGAGCAGTACAGCATGCAGCAGTAGCAGTAACAGCAGTAGAAGTAGCAGCACAGCTAGTAGCAGTAGCAGAGCAGCAATCAGTAAGCAGCAGCAGCAGCAGCAGAGCAGCAGTAGCAGTAGCAGCATGTAGTAGCAGAGGCAGCAGCATAGAGCAGCAGCAGCCAGCAGCAGCAGCAGTAGTAGCAGCATAGCAGCAGCAGGAGCAGCATCAGTAGACAGCAGCAGCAGTAGGACGTGGCAGTAGCAGTTGTAGCGCAGCAGCAGCAGCAGCAGTAGCAGCAGTAGCAGCAGCAGCAGCAGTAGTAGCAGTAGAAGCAGCAGCATCAGTAACAGCAGCAGCAGCAGTGCAGTAGCAGTTGTATAAGCAGCTGCAGCAGCAGTAGTGGTAGTAGTAACAGAAGCCGTATCTGTAAGAGAAGGAGGAGCAGGAGGATTTGAGGAAGTAGGAGGAGTAGAAAGAAGAGGATGGGTGAGGATGAAAAGAAGATGGAGGAATTGTGGGGATACGTATGCAGCCATGGCGGTTTCATCAAACGGATGCAAAGAAAACAGTTATCAAAGATTTCGCAGATATTGTTATGCACGCACGCGCGTTCACGCATGCGCATGCATGTACGTAAGCTGACACGCACGCACATACACATGTACATATACAGAGACTGAGACAGACACACAGGCAAGGAGAGGGTAGAAAGAGAGAGAGAGAGAGAGAGAGAGAGAGAGAGAGAGAGAGAGAGAGAGAGAGAGGAGAGAGAGAGAGAGAGAGAGAGAGAGCAGACAGATAGATAGACAGATAGATAGATAGATAGATAGATAGATAGAATAGATAGATAGATAGATAGATAGATAGATAGATAGATAGAGATAGATAGATAGACAGACAGACAGACAGACAGACAGACAGACAGACAGACAGACAGACAGACAGAAGGGGGAGGCTGATTTCGACATGGTGAAACAGTGAATGGTGGTTTGACAGGAACGATTGATTTGACATGCACAAACAATACTGTAAAAAAGCTGTTTCCCCTCTGACATTTGCTTTTTATGCAACGATTAAATTGGATACCTACCTTCTTGGGTTTTTTTCATTGTAGAAA
>CM060335.1:18884408-18886908 GCA_030674155.1 Stramonita haemastoma | reverse complement strand
TGTGTGTGTGTGTGTGTGTGTGTGTGTGTGTGTGTGTGTGTGTGTGTGGAACGAGAACGTGTGTAGTATGTGTGCGTGCGACGTGCGTATGTGTGTTTATCTTAAACATATGATTATGTGTTAGTGTGTGTGTGTGTTTATCTTATACATATGATTATGTGTTCGCGCGCGCGCGCGCGTGTGTGTGTGTATTTATATTATACCTATAATTGTGTGTGTGTGTGTGTGTGTGTGTTTTATTCTATTCTTTTTGTTCGAGGATAATGGAATATAAGCAACCATGTGCTTTTTGGGACATCCACCCCCCTGTGTGTATGCAGCTTTATTAAGGTAAAGCAGCGAGGGAGAAGAGATGGGCACCATCGCCCTCAAGATACTGGCGACTGCATATTTTTTTATACCACTTTGTCACAGCAGATTTCTCTGCGTGAAATTCGGGCTGCTTACCCCGGGGAGAGCGCGTCGCCACAAGCGCAGCGCCTACCCATTATATACAGCCCCGTGCCGCCCTGGGGACTCCAACTCCCCGATTTTTCCTCACGGATGGTGTCTAAACACGACACCTGTGTGCATGCTGGGTTTTTTTTTATAATGCTGTCATCCGCTCCTACCGGCACACAATGGCCTGCTCTTTCGAAAGGCGGAACGGAGTTTTAACGTGTGCGCAAGATGTTCTGCGTGCGTTTGCGCACGGGACCTCGGTTTAAAGTCTCATCCGAATGACTCGCATAGGTTATGGGAGCACCTTTACCACTCTTACACTCCAATACAATACTACTACAATACAATTTCATACAAAACAGCACAGTACAGTGCAATACAACACAATACACGAAAAACAGTTGGGTTGGTTTCCAAAACATTAAACTGCCGTGGAAACAGGAGAAGGCAACAGTCATGCTTTCCTCTCCAGCTCCAGTATCGAATTCATCAGACCATTCTGTACGGACTGAAGATGGGACAAATAACAGACAGCAAGACTGCTTGTTGATGATGCTGTTTCGAGTCCCTATCTATCTATCTTTCTTTCTTTCTTTCTTTCTTTCTTTCCATCTGTCTATCTATCTATCTAATCTATCTATTTATCTATCTACCCACCTATCTATTTATCTAGTGATCTACCTACCTGTCGGTCTATCTACCTACATACCTGTCTATTCATCTATCTATTTATCTATCCCCTAGTCTGGCGACCGTGGAGGCACCCCTAAAGATTTGCCAATCAGATCCCTCAATTCCTCTCTCTGTTCTGCCTTTCCTCAAAATTTTGTTGAGTTCTAGCCTGTCCATTCGCTGATGTTGTCCTCCCATCTCTTCCTCGCTCTGCCTCTTTTCTTCCTCCTTGGACAGTGCCTTGCAGTATTGTTTTTTCAAATCTTTTTGATCTTGTGACATGTCCATACCATTTATGTCTAGGGAAATGGGTTTTTCATTTTTTTTATATAAAAGGGCAAGGGGGGTTTTTTGGTTTTGAAGAGTTGTGTTGTAGGGGGGTGTGGTGGTGGGTGTGGTTGTGTGTGAGTGTGTTGTGGGTTGGGGGGGGAGGGGGGGGGGAGGAAAAGGGGGGGGGGGGATAACTAAAAAGAATGTGATGTGAAATGAAAAAAAATCCTTCTCCCTCTCTCCTCTCCTCCCCCCCCTCTCCCCTCTCTTCTTCTCTTTCATCTCGCTCTCCTTTTCCCCTCTCCCCCCCTCCCCTCCTCTCTCTCTCTCTCTGTGCAAAGGTTTTAAAAAACACCTGTTCGTTTTTAAATATTTATTTTCCCCCCCAAAAAATTCAAAAAAAAGGGAAAAATTTTTCTGTCACAATTTTTTAACCAAAAACCCCCCCCCACCAACCACCCCCCCCCCCCCCGCCCACCCCCCCAAACCCCCCCAAACCCCCCCCTTTTGCCCCCCCCTCAACATCAAAAAAAAGACCCAAAACTTTTATAAGAAAAAGCCCAAAAAGGGGCAAACCAAACACTAAAGCCTTTAAAGGGCCCCCGCGCACCAAAACCCCCCCCCCCCACCACACCCCTTTTTTCCCCACCCCCCAAAAATTTTTTTCCTCCCCCCTTCCCCCCTCGCCTTTTCCCCCGCCCCTTCCCCCGCTCCCCCCCTCCCCCCCTCCCCCCCCCCCCAAACCCTCCTCCCTTCCCCCCCTTTTTTTTCCCTTTTTTTTTCGCCCCCCTTTCCCCCCCCCCCTTCCCCCTTTTGTTTCTTTTTTCTTTTTTTTTTCCCCCCGCCCCCCTGTCCTCCCCCCCCCTCTCCCCCCTTTTCTTCCCCCCCCTTTCCCCCCATACAACCCCCCCCAAGGTCCCCCGCCCTCCCCTTTTCCCCTTCCCCCACCCCCCTCCTCCCACCCCTCCCGGCCCCCCCCCCTTTCTTTTCCCTCCCCCCCTTCCCCGGTCCATGGCAAAGGGTTCTTTTGCCTTCCCCCTTTTGTGCCCCCCCCCTTTTTTCCCCAAAACCCCCTTTCCTCTTTTTCCTTTTTTTTCCCCCTCCCCCCCCCCTCTCC
>CM060335.1:18870784-18884308 GCA_030674155.1 Stramonita haemastoma | reverse complement strand
CCATTTTTTCCCCTCTCCTTTTTTCCCCTTTTCACTTTTTCTTTTCCCCCTTTACTCTCTCTCTTCTTCCTTTCTCTCTCTCCCCCTCTCCCCTTTTTTTTCCCCTCTCTATCCTCTTGTTTTCTTTTTCTCCCTTTCCCCTTTTCCTTTCCCTTTTCTCTTTTCTATTACTCTTTATTTCTTCTCTTCATCCCCTTTTTCCTTCCTCTTGTTTTTTTTCTTCCCCCCCCCCCTTTCTTTTTCCTCTTTTCTCCTTCCATTCTTTCCCTTTTCCCCCTTTCCCCTCACCCCCCCCCCCCCCCCACTCTTTTTTTCTCACTTTTTTTTTTTTTTCCCCCCCCCCTCCTTCTTTCTTTGCTCTTTCTCTCTTTTTCACTCTATCTTTTTTTCCTCTTTTTCTCTCTCTTTTCTTTTTTTTTTTCTTATCTGCTCTCTCTTTTTTTCCCCCTCTTTCACTCTCTTCTCTTCCCTCTCTTTCTTTATTTTCTCTCTCTCTTTCTCCCCCCTCTTTTTCTCTTCTTTACTCTATCTTTTTTTAACCTAAAAACCCCTTTTTTCTCTCCCTCTCTTTTCCCCCCCCCCCCCCCCCCCTTCTCTTTCTTTTTTTTTTTCTTTCTTTTTTTTTTTTCTACTCTCTTTCTTCTCTCTCTTCTTTCCCCTTCTCTTCTTCTTCTTCTCTCCCCCATTCACCCTTTTTTTTCCCCCCACCCTTTATTTTCTTTTTTTATTATTCCAACAACAATAACTTACCAACGATCCCCACCACACTGACCCAGAATTCCCCACTGTCTTCCCCTTTGCATTTTCTCTTGTCTCTCAGAGTGTATTGTGGAGCGGTAGTGCCCCTTTGAGCTTCCCAAGGAGAGAGAAGAAAAGGGGCTTTTCCCTTTGGGCGCGTTAGCCTTCCCCTTTTGGGGGGGGCATTTTTTTAGAAAAATGGGGGGCCCCCCTTCTGTGGTTAAAGGGTGATGAATTTGGGTTGGGGTTGTATGTTTTTTTTTGCTGCCTCCGGTTTGTGTTGTGTGTGTTGTGTTTGTGGTGCGGGAAGTGCGGGGAGTTATGGTTGGGGTTTTGATGTGTTGATCTTATCGTTTTTTTTGATGGTGAGGGGTGGTGATTTTCCCCACAAGCCCAACCCCCCACTATTGTTTCTTTATTGGTTTATTGTTTTAGATTGATATAGTCACAGTGGAAAGATAAGGTGATGGATTTGTTTAGCAGTGCAATGTGTGTGTGTGTGTGTGAGAGAGAGAGAGAGAGAGAAAGAGAGAGAGAGAGAGAGAGAGAGAGAGAGAGAGAGAGAGAGAGAGAGAGAGAGAGAGAGAGAGAGAGAGAGAGAGAGAGATAGAAGGCAAGGCAAGGCAAGGCAAGGCAAGGCAAATTCTTTTATTGAGGATAATAGATAAACACTTGTGTGCTTTTTTACATCCAGTCCCCGCCCTTTTCAGGGATAACATCAAGATAAAAATAAATCTCTAACAGAGAGAGAGAGAGAGAGAGAGAGAGAGAGAGAGAGAGAGAGAGAACACTGAAACACTGAACACTGAACACTGAACACTGAAATGATTTAATGTACATTGGCCATGGACTACACAATACATTTCATGGGCTTGGGGTAAATTCATATAACTGGCAAAGCAAAATGCACAAAACGTTTGATTCATAACTGATCAAAGAAGCAAAACACACGTTATTCTAAATCATGATTATGACTCTAGTATCGAGCATAACAAAATCACAAAAATATGATGTTTATGGAAAATTGTGGAAATCATGCACATCAATTACGTATCAAATCATAACAGTTTTTCAATATACATCTTTGATTAGCATTGTCTTCCTTTCATTAATAGAGTGAAAAATATATCTTGACAAATTGTGCCTGTACTCATCATTTGTTGCTTTGAACAGATCGGGCAATGGTTTGTTGATACACTCACTTAAGAACTTTTCTCTTAAGCCAGTGTATATGCAACATTCCCAAAGAAAGTGGGCTTCATTTTCAACTTTCGTTTTACAAAAAGGACACATTTTTTCTCGATCATTCTCACTATATCTATATACATTATTATTAAGGGGTAGAACATTAAATCTTGCTTGTGTGATTGCTACTCGAAAGCAGTAGACATCAAGAGAGAGAGAGAGAGAGAGAGAGAGAAGAGAGAGAGAGAGAGAGAGAGAGAGAGAGAGAGAGAGAGAGAGGAGAGAGAGAGAGAGAGAGAGAGAGAGAGAGAGAGATTTGTATTAGACTATGTCAACCAAGATGAAGTTGTGTTTCTTTTCATGTGTTTTTGTTTTCAAATTTTTCTAAGTGGACTGGGTTTTTTTCTTTTTGCATTGACTTCAAATTTTGATTGGGCGACTTGAACTTTATTTGAATAATCTCTCAATCTCTAGCCATCCCTCTCCTTACCACTCAGTTTTTGTCTGCCTGTTTGTCTGTCTGTCTGTCTGTTTGTCTCTCTTATATTTGTCTCTCCCTAAATCTCTCTCTCTCTCTCTCTCTCTCTCTCTCTCTCTCTCTCTCTCTCTCTCTCTCTCTCTCTCCACACACACACACACACACACACACTCACTCTTTTTCTCTGTCTCTCCTTGTCTGTCTGTCTGTCTGTCTGTCTGTCTGTCTGTCTCTCTCTCTCTCTCTCTCTCTCTCTCTCTCTCTCTCTCTCTCTCTCTCTGGTGCTCCTTTCCCACACAGCCTCATCCTATGAAGTGCCCTTGCTCTCTTTCATAAGAACTGAATCCAGCTGAGCTCAGACCGCCATTGTTAGCACGTGACAAGCACATCCGTCATGCGCACTCCCTTTGGTTTTTTCTCCTTTCAGTGGGCAGTGGCCGGGCAGCCTGTCTTTATGTGGGGCACAATGGAGGCAGCTTTTCTGCATAAAGAGGGGTGGGGGGTGGAGGGATGGAAGGGGAGGGAGGGAGGGAGGGAGCCTTGTTCTCTAGCTCCCTGTAGATTTCAGCAGGCTGACGTCAACTCCATCATCGCTTATGTCACTCTGTCTTTCCTCGAGGACTATTGTCAACTGAGCAATAATGCATAGAAGTAAGAAGATGATGGGGAAGATGGCATTTTCACATTTTTTTTTGGTTTCTTTTACTCCATCCGCTTCTACCTATAGTTTTCTTTCTGGGGAAAGTGGTTGGGTGGTGATGGAAAAGGAAAGAGAAGGGAGAAAGGTGTAGGAGTTTTTTGTTTTGTTTTGTTTTTCTTGCCCCTCAGCTAAAGTTCTGAGGTCGCTAATGGTGAGATTTTGTGTACTTGACTGCTTTACTCATCATTAACATTGCTGTATTCCAAGTTCAGGGAAATAAAATTAATATAAACTTGACACCAGTGTGTGTGTATTACATTTTGTAATTATATTTTTTCATCCATTTCCAAAGGCACGAAATGGCCTGCTCTTGGGAGTGTACATGTGCATGCATATGCGCATGTTTGTGTGTGTGTGTGTGTGTGTGCCCACACATGGGTGAGTGGGTGTGTGTGCAGTTGCATGTGCACATAAGATATTCTGCATGCATTCATACTCAAGAAATCAGTGCAATATACACAAGATGTTCTGCATGCATTCATATTCAGGATTCATATGACAGTCTCATCTAAAAGAGTTTCAGATGTGGAGTTGGTACTAATGTTAACTCCAAGGGAAAAAATCTCCTCAATGGGCACTCACTAGTGGCTTGAACTCAAGCTGTCAAATCATGTGCCCCATGCCTAACCACTAGGCTATTACTCTTTAGTGACATCTGATGGTGTTCTCTCCTCTCTCTTCTCCTCTCTCTCCTCTCTCCTCCTCTCTCTCTCTCTCTCTTCTCTCTCTCTTCTTCTCTCTTTATCCTCCCTCCCTCCTCTACCTCCTCTCTCTCTTCTTTCTCTCTCTCTCTTCTCTCTCTCCCTTTTCTCTCTCTCTCTCTCTCTCTCTCTCTCTCTCTCTCTCTCTCTCTCTCTCTCTCCTCCCCCCTCCCCTTTCTCTCTCTTCCTCTCTCCACCTCCCCCCTACCTCTCTCTCTGCTCTCTATCTCCCTCCTCCCCTCTCTCTCTCTCAGCTTTACTACAATGGCTCATGAGCCATTATCATCTACACCTCTATTATCTCATATCACATCATCACATGCTTACTACCCCCTACCATTCTCTATTTCCCTGCACAGTGACTCCAAACATAGTTCCTCATCTGACAACCTTCTCTGCTCTCTCTGTTGGTCATCTTGCTACTACTCAATCATTGTACTCTCATCTCTCTCTCTCTCTTTCTCTTCTCTTGTTCTTGTCTCTCTCTCTAAACCCCTCCTCTCTCTCTCCTCACTCTCTCTCTGTGCCTGTCTGTCTGTTTTGTCTGTTCTCTCTGCTCTTGCTCTTGTCTCTCTCTTGTCTCTTCTCTCTCTCTCTCCACCCTCTCTCTGTCTCATCCCTCACTCTCTCTCTGCTCTTCTGTCTGTCTGTCTGTCTGTCTGTCTCTGTCTCTGTCTCTCTCTCTCTCTCTCTCTCTCTCTCTCTCATGCATACCTCCCATCACTTAAGCACACATGCACATAGTGCATGCACACACACATGCACTCCCACACACACATCAGATCTACACACACACACACATACATGCACACTGACATACACACAAAACTACCCCCTCCCCACCCACTTTCTTTCCTATTATATTCCACATGCACAGGAACCACAAAACAGTAGATTCCCCATGTGATTGTACACTGCCTCTGTCCTCTCTTAGGGCCATGCTTGTTGCTACTCTGAATTAGGATGTGGTAGTGTCCCTTTAAGCTCTCCCAAGGAGAGAGAGAAGAAAAGGGCTAGCTATTCAGGTATGGCTGGTGCCGTTATGCCATTCAAATTTGGGCGGCCATTGTTAATAAAATGGCGGCTCAGCTTCTGGGGTTGACAGGTTGCCATTGAATGTGGGCAGAGGTTGTCATGTTGTCTTTTTGCCTGCCTGCCTGTGTGTTGTTGTGTTGTGTTGTCTTTTTGCCTGCCTGTGTGTTGCTTTGTCTCTTTGCCTGCCTGTGTGTTGTGTTGTTGTCTCTTTGCATGCCTGTGTGTTTGTGTTGTTGTCTTTTTGCCTGTCTGTCTGTGTGTTGTCTTTTTGCCTGTCTGTTGTGTGTTGTCTTTTTGCCTGCATGTGTGTTGTCTTGTCTTGTCTTTTTGCCTGCCTGTGTTTTGTATTGTGTTGTGTTGTCTTTTTGCCTGCCTATGTGTTGTGTTGTTGTCTTTTTGCCTGCCTATGTGTTGCTTTGTCTCTTTGCATGCCTGTGTGTTGTGTTGTTGTCTTTTGCCTGCTTGTGTGTTTGTTTTGTCTTTTTGCCTGTCTGTCTGTGTGTGTTGTCTTTTTGCCTGCCTGTGTGTTGTCTTGTGTTGTCTTTTTGCCTGCTATGTTGTGTTGTGTTGTTTGTCTTTTTGCCTGCCTGTGTTTTGTATTGTGTCGTGTTGTTGTCTTTTTGCCTGCCTATGTGTTGTGTTGTGTTGTCTTTTTTGCCTGCCTGTGTGTTGTGTAATGTTGTCTTTTTCCTGCATGTGTGTTGTGCCATGTTGTCTTTTTACCTGCCTGTGTGTTGTTGTCTTTTTGCCTACCTGTGTATTGTATTGTGTTGTGTTGTCTTTTTGCCTACCTGTGTATTGTATTTGTGTTGTGCTTGTTCTTTTTGCCTGCCAGTGTGTAGTGCTGTGTTGTCTTTTTTGCCTGCTTATGTGTGTGTCATGTTGTCATTTTACCTGCCTGATGTTTTGTCTTTTTGCCTGCCTGTGTGATGTGTTATCTTTTGTTGCCTGTGTGTTGTGTTGTGTCATGTTGTCTTTTTCCTGCCTGTTGATGTGTTGTCTTTTGTCTGCCTGTGTGTTGTGTTGTGTCATGTTGTCTTTTTGCCTGCCTGTGTGCGTTGTGTTTGTGTTTGTCTTTTTGCCTGTGACTGTTGTGTTGTGTCATGTTGTCTTTTTCTGCCTGCCTGTGTAGCTGTTGTCTTTTTTGCCTGCTGTGTGTGTCTGTTGTCTTTTTGCCTGCCTGTGTGATGTGTTGTCTTTTTTGCCTGCTGTTGTTGGTTGTCTTTTTGTGTCATGTTGTCTTTTTCCCTACCTGTGTGTGTTGTCTTTTTGCCTGCCTGTGTGTGTCTTGTTGTCTTTTTGCCTGCCTGTGTTGTGTGTGTTGTCTTTTTGCCTGCCTGTGTACTGTGTTGTGTTTTAGTTTTTGCCTGCTGCTGTATGTCGAGTTGTCTTTTTTGCCTGCCTGTGTGTTGTGTTGTGTTGTCTTTTTGCCTGCCTGCCTGTGTACTATGTTTGTTGTTAGTTTTTTGCCTGCCTGCCTGTGTATGTTCGTGTTGTCTTTTTGCCTGCCTGCTGTGTTGTGTTTGTGTTGTTTTTTGCCTGCCTGCCTGTATGTTGAGTTGTCTTTTTGCCTTGCTTGCTGTGATTTCTGTTGTGTTGTCTTTTTGCCTGCCTGCCGTGTATTGTTGTTGTTGTTTTTTGCCTGACCTGCCTTTGTTGAGTTGTCTTTTTTGCCTTGCCTGTGTAGTTGTGTTTGTCTTTTTGCCTGCCTGCCTGTTGTTGTGTTGTCTTTTTGCTGCCTGTGCGTTGTGTTGTCTTTTTGCTGCCTGTTGTTGAGTTGCTTTTTTACCTACCTGTGCGTTGTGTTGTGTTGTGTTGTGCCTGGTAACACGGGGTTGTGGTTTATGGCCATTGTTGGCCATGTTTCTTTGTATTGATTGATGATGGTGAGGGTGGTGAGGATGATAGGGAAGAATGCTCTGTGATGGAGGGGGTATTCTAAAGACAATGAATGTCATTATCAATTTTGATGCCTTTGAGCATTATTGATGTTTTTTAATGCAGAAAACAATAATAAAGTTCTGTTATTATTGTTGTTGTTATCATTATTATTATTATTATTATTATTATTTAATTATTATTATTATTATTATTATATAATATACGGGCCTGCACGCACACACTCACACACACCACACCTACACGAGTACAAAATAAATGCTAGCGGGCGCTCCATTGCCCTCATATATACGCTCCTGACACACATACACGTACACACACTAGCTGGATCCATACACACAGCTTTCTTTTCTTTCACCATGTACGTTCACGTTTTAAAGAGACATAGACCTGACAACACACACACACACACACACACACACACACACACACACACACACACACACAAAGAGAGAGCCGTGTACAACTTGCCCAGCAACATTTTCAGAGCTTTTGGCGGGTGAAGCACGTGCAAGTTACCTCTCTTTCCCGATAGAAAGCCCGCCAGGTTATCCAGTACGCATGCGCACTCCATGTGAACAAGGTGACGCTAACCTAAATTTGGGTTCAGTACAAGTTGACACAGAATCTTTATCCTATTCTCTCTCCGCCTTCCAGACCTGAAAACTGCAGGTAATTATTGCTGTTGTAGACGATACTGTTTTGTTTTGTAAAGTTGTTATATTTTCAATTGAAAGCCTTGTAAGGCTTAGAAAACTAGGATTTTTTTAAGTCCTTTCAAAAAACGGGGGAGGGGACAATGGCGCGCAGAGCAATGAGGAAGGCAGCAGCTCATTTTGAGATCGAAAATGATTCCTAGTTGGTTAGTCCTGTTGTTCGGCAGGCCGGTCTTGTGAGTAGATTAGAACTGAAGACGAGCTATATACTGAAGCTGTTTTCATATTTCATAGTTCTATTCTTTGCTAGCTTATTAACTTGCATTTATATCCATGTGATTAAAAGAAAAAAAATCCACTGATGCAGCAGTAGGTCGCATTGACGCATGACATCAGAACAAGGATTTCTTTTCATTTCACGTACCCAAAATTTAGGTCGGCCTTTCAGAGGTGGCATCCATTCATTGTAGCATATATGTTTTCAGTTTTGTATTTTGAAAAGCCAAGGAATTGAATTTTTTTAATCCCTGAAGACTACTGGGCAGATAGCTGTGTCAAAAAGTAGGTGCTCAGTCCTTCAAGGTGTTATGTGTTTGGCAGTACGCTTTGAAGAGCTTCTGACCAAATGTAGACCTTGGGTGGTGGTTTTTTTTTTTTCATTTTTGCTGCCAAGCTGTCTTAGCTATAAAGTGGTGTGAATATATACGTATATATATATATATATATATATATATATATATATATATATATATATATATATATATATCATATATATATTATATATATATAATATACTCGACACAGTTAGTAAAGGAAAAGTAATGCAGATAACCAATATACTTCATTACCAGAAGATTTCGAAAGATTTCAATTAAAAATATTACATATAGCCCCCCCCCCCCCACCCCCCAAAAATAGTCAACTTCGCTACTGGCTGATAGTCCTGTGTTCTGAACCTTACTGATGTTCTAACCAAATCATTTGGCCAAATAGATTTTGTTGGTTTCCTTTAGACATCACACCTGTTTTGGAGACAGCCTTTAATGGTCCTTTCATTTTGATGTCCAAGTCATGCTCCTCCTCTTTTTTGAAAAAGTGGGAGGGGGGGGGGGGGGGAGGTAGGATTTAATGGGTACTGAAAAGTCACATCCCTGGTCTCCGTTAAAAAGAAAGAACATGATTTCCCCATTGAGAAGTCATCGGACTGTCCACTGAAATTCTCTGGCCTTGGGGAAAGTTAAGCCTGGTGGAGTTTATTTTTCTAGGTCTTTAATTGCATGCGGGGTATGTTGTGTGATCCGAAGTTCAGAATGGTGAGATTTTTGCGTATGCGACCAATTTTGCCGATCATTAAGGTAGCTGCATTCCGTAACTTGGAGATGTCTCTGCAAAGTGTGCCTGTAGTTTTTTTATTTTCGTTGTCTTTTTAGTTGTTGTTTTTCCTTCGAGGTTCGAGGTTCACCAATGGTGAGATTTTTGCATACGCCACCGTTTTTACCCACCATTAAGGTAGTGGCATTCTGACTTTGGAATTTAAAATTTGTCATTCGTTCTTGCCGACACAAAAATTATCTACTCTTCCGAAAGGTTGAACGGGTTTAAAGTGTGCACATGTTCAACGTGTGTTTGGACACGGGACTTCGGTTTATAGTCTCATATAAGGAACTTTGGGGGGGGGGGGGTGTTGAGACTGTGCTGAGGTGAATTCAAGTTTGGGGGGACGGGGTGGGGGGGGAGTCTCGAGCAGATGCATGGGTGATGGGATTTCTCTCTCTCTCTCTCTCTCCTTCCTTCTCCTCTCTTCTCTCTCTCTCCCCTCTCTCTCTCTCTCTCCCCCTCTCTCTTCCCCTCTCTCTCTCCTCTCCTCCCTCTCTCTCTCCTCTCTCTCTCCTCCCCCTCTCTCTCTCCCCCCTCTCTCTCCCCCCCTCTCTCTCTCCCCCCTCTCTCTCTCTCCCCCCTCTCTCTCTCCCCCTTCCCCTTCCCCCCTCTCTCTCCCCTCCTCCTCTCTCTCTCTCTCCCCTCTCTCTCTCCCTCTCCTCCCCCCTCTCTCTCTCTTCTCTCTCTCTCTCTCTCTCCCCTCTCTCTCCCTCTCTCTCTCTCTCTCTCTCTCTCTCTTCTCTCCCCTCTCTCTCTCTCCTCTGTTGCTTGCTTTCTCTCTCTCTATCTCTCTTTTGTCTTTCATCTACTCTCTCTGCAACCCTGACTCTCTCTCTCTCTCACAGACTCTTGATGCCTTTCTTCTTTCGTCTTTCTTAGATTCTAATAGAAAACATCGTAAACTTTTTGTCATGTCATTAGCTACATATCTGGGCAACCCTGGACCTCTCACCACAGAGCTAGTGACAGCCAGCGCTATGCTGGGGACAACGGAGCCTGCTGACACTCGGTTTGACATCGATGATTTAACCTGATCAGGCCCCTGAGGTAAAGGAGAGACATGGACGGACAAAACGGACGCCGCGCGCACGACACACACACACACCGCGCGACACACACACACACACACCACACACACACACACATACACCACCACACACACACACAACACAGTCACACCACACCACACACCACACAGTCACACACACACACACACACACACACACACACACACACACACAAACACACACAACACACACACACACACACACACCACAACACACACACACACACACACACACACACACACACACACACAGCAAAACCCTTGAAGGATTTAGTTTTCTTGAGATCTGAGACTTAAAAGAAATTCGATCTTTTGCCTCCAAAATTGGGATATTTTGCCACTACCCGTACTTCATAGTTCTCATGGAGACGGTAACACGCTTTCGAATCCGACCGAAACTGAGCAAAGCTTTGTTAAAAAAAAAACATGAGACAACCCGTGTGCTTCGGCAGATAACATTGCAGAGAAACTACAAACGAGTAGTAAAACATGTGCTTTGTTTTTTGCTTTCGGCGCTATATAAATTCCATACATTATTATTAAGTGCAGGAAATCCACTGTTGAAGTTGAATGTCGACAGTGGTAGAGATGTATAACACATCGGCCACACACCTGAATCTTTGCACAGTTGACGTTCATGTTCTGCTCGAAGGACAGCCCGCGAAATCTGTTTATAACGCACACGAAAGACAATCTGTCCGTCTCCCCTGGGCTTTTTCTCGGCTCTAGCAAAATAGTACACTCGAAGTACTGTCTTTTTCACTGGACGCGCTCACTGTCCTCATTTTTCGATTCCAAGATCGCTGGACACCAACTTAATCATAAAATGTTAACAAAAATCATAAAAAATTAAAAACTAAACAAACAGAATAAGCAAACTAAAATGAAATAAACTTTAAAAAATATAACCTAAAATAGCTAAAAAATGAAATAAAATGGAAAAGATTAAAAAGAAATAGAATAAAATGGAAAAGACTAAACATAGATATGAAATATAAAAAGTCGAATAAAAAAATATAATAAAGAATAAAACGATAAAAAGATTAAAATAATCTAGGGAAGTTAAACCAGCTAAATAAAACACCTAAACCAACAAAGAAGGGGTAGCTGTTTCCTAGATTTAAACGGAGCGCAATCCTGGTGACAGTGATCTTGGTGCCCGAAAACACTCACCACCCTAAATAGTGATTATGGTGTCGAAACACCACCCTACACACTCGCCTCACAACACAATTATCTGGTGTGCTAAAACACTACCACCTATTTTAGGTCTTGATCCCATCACATTTGTCGAAAAACACCACCACTACACATTTTACGGTGTCCGAAAACATCACCACCTACAGACAGTGACACAACACTCGGGGAAAGACTATATGAGTCGGGCAAACCATCACATTATTCCAGTATTTTTTCTTATCCGACTATTTTTGGTCCTTCCATCCAAGACTTTATTTCACAGGGGTTGTGATCAGCTGGTTAAATCATCATGTGAATCGGGGGGTTTAGAACTCTCTTTCAGCAGTGTGACTAGCTGTCCCTGGGGAAAGGAAAACTGCTCCACCAAGACCTTGCTGTGTAAGTATCCTGAGAACTGTAAGCTTCTGTTAAACAACCTTAGTATACAGAACTGGGTATCATCTTTGGCTGTAGGTCTGTTTAGGAGAAACAGTTACATTCTTGTAAAAGGGTCAAATTTTTTTTTTTACAATACATAAGTAGGTTAAACATTTGCTTTTGTGGCTGCAGGTATGTCTGTCGCTATGTTCAAAATGAGGAATACGAAAGTATTTCAAAGAAGTGTTTTTGTGTTTGCAGATTTTGAAAAAATATTTTTTATTTATTGATGGTTCATTGCTACACCAGTCTGTTAAACGCTATAAATGAAATTTTTTAATGAAACTTAATTGGGAAATGTGAAGCAAGGACTTCGGAAAGAATTGCAAACTGAATTTTGAGAGGGGTCAAATCAGTGTAATGTTGGGGATTTTTGCTATTCAAACATTTGCAGTTTTTAGTGTGACTGATGCTGACCTCTGTTTTCAGGGGCTCTGGGGATGGGAATGGAGGAGGGCCGGTGACCTGACAGTGGTGTGTGAGGGCAGCCATCATGACCTGCACTTTTCAAAAGGAGAGGTAAGGTGTGGGCTACTTGCTCCGTCCATTTCTGTATTTCCTTTCGACCCCCTTATTTTTTTTTACACCAGTCTTTACCATTACTTCCTTATCTCAACAAGCAGATTGTCACTGTTATCCATTGTTTGTCAAAAGTCTAGTTTATCCGTCTGTTATTACTCATTTGGAGTTTGTCTTAACAAGAGGTTTGATGCGTGCTCCATAGTTAGGCATTTTTCACCTCAGTGTTACTAATGCTTACTGAAGTGACTCCCCTGCTCTGAAAGTCTTTTTTTGTAAGTGATTAGTTTTTTTCTGTCTTTTTGTTTTTGTGTTCCCATCAGATACTTCACTTCTTGTGCATTTTCCACTATTTCATTGTTTTCTTTCCGAAATAATATCTTATCCCTGTCTTTACTGTAAATTTTTGTGAATTATTTTATGTCCATTTTTCGTGGTTTTGCTTGTTCAAATTTTACCTGAATAGTGCACTATGTTTCGCCAGGTACCACAGAGATGGCTGTCATCTTCATGGGGAGTGGAGCTAGGGCAGAGAATCATCGCTGAGTCAATCCCTCTCCAGGCTTGACTACAGCTAGCTTCCTCCATGTGTCACCCTGGTCACTGTACACAGACTGTTGCATCCTTCTGCTGGGAAAATGTGCATTCTGCAACGACCTCAAGCTGAAGAACACATATAGCCCGCACAAGGCATCCAGAACAAGGACAAGGTAGACCCAGATGGAGAAACCAACCAAATGCAGACAACATCACAGCGAAGAGGCGCTTCTCGTCCTCTTTAAACATCAAACCCAGAACTGAAGAATCTGACACTGAAAAAAGAACAAATTAGTGACGCTGGCCTTTTGGATCCACCCAAAGACTAGACACTTAAGAAACGCGAAGAAATCTGAACACAAAGACAGAAAAGAGCAGCTCTTATTGACGATTTTCAGAACTCCAGTGGAAAAAATAATACACCAACATCAACGTTTAAAGAAACTGTACCGCTGACACAGATCAACAAAAGAAGGCTGAACTTGTAAGCTATGGGGTCAACAACACCAAAAAAAAAAGCAGATTGGATGTTCAAGGTTTGGAGGGAAAAGTTGAGGCGAGGAGAGAAGAGAGAGACGACCACACACCTACTTCACACCATGAATGTCTGTGGTCTGAGGATCCAGGAGGCCGTCCACAGATTTCTCCCTCATGCTGCAGTAGGAACATGACAGTGATGCTTAGCATGGCTTCTTCACCAATCCCAGCGAAGTAGAAAGCTGATGCTGCATACCTTAAGAAAAGCCAGCTGCATCCATTCAAGTACAACTTTTTCCAGGTATTGTTGGCAATATTTGTGATCTGCATTTTCTCGTCTGTCTGAGGTTTTTTTTTTTATATTTCTATGATGTTTTTGTCTTCCTGCTTGTTGGCATTTGGCGTTTCTGTTTGTCCTTTTTGTTTGCAGTTCTTTCCCTTGTCATTTATTGCCTGTCTGTCTTCTGTACTTTTTATAGTCAATGGTATATAGGTTACGGGCAAGCATTAAACACACACACACATCCTAGATATTGGTG
>CM060335.1:18855784-18865784 GCA_030674155.1 Stramonita haemastoma | reverse complement strand
TTCATCATCATCACCGAGGACTTCATCATTGTGATAATCATCACCGAGGACTTCATTGTGATAATCATAACTGAGGACTTCATCATCATCACCGAGGACTTCATCATCGTGAAAATCATCACTGAGGACTTCATCATTGTGATAATCATCACTGAGGACTTATCATCACAGAGGACTTTATCATCACTGAGGACTTCATCATCGTGAAATCATCATGAGGACTTCATCATTGTGGATAATCATCACTGAGGATTTCATCATTGTGATAATCATCACTGAGGACTTCATCATCGTGATAATCATCACTGAGGACTTCATCATCACCGAGGACTTCATCATCACTGAGGACTTCATCATTGTGATAATCATCACTGAGGACTTCATCATCACCGAGGACTTCATCATCACTCAGGACTTCATCATCGTCTAGGACTTCATCACCGAGGACTACATGACTAGATCGGACTCCAAAGGACAATGTAAATCAGCAGAATCCTGAACAATGTACACACAGACAGGGGCTGAATGGACAGCCTGTATCATCAAGGAGTCATCTGGATGAGGACAGCTACCACTACTACACGCAATGTTTGTGATGAACTGTCGCCTTTGCTGCAGACAGATCGCAATCGTGGCATACACACCATTCTGTGAAGCGGTGTTTTTACATAGAGGATGTGAAAATACAAGCCAGAGCTTAATCCACCAAAAGGTTGTATGGAAAAGTGAGCATGTAACATCGCAACACACACTAGAGCAAAAATAAACCCAGACAGATTAATCACGATGCACACTTTAGCTACTGCAGGCACCAGCATACACTAGAGCAACAACAAACCCAGGCGAATGTATTCAGATTCTATACACTTAGAATGCACGCGTCACTCCACACTAGGGTAGTTATTGCTCTAGACTTTAGGAAAGAACGAAGGAAACTGGTAAAAGGACGGAGAGGGGAGGAGGGAAATGGTGTTGGTTTTGGCTTGTAGAATTCGATCACATTCTCATGCTTGATTTTTGTTCATCATTGGAAATTTTCAAATCCCAAGTAAACATCTTCTTGGAAAATAGCTATGAGTGTGAAATAAGCAGCAAAAGGGTTAAGCAGAAATATGAACTACTGATATTAGTGTTGATAGTACATGATTAGCAGTGTTGATATTTTGTTGTGTTCATTTGTTGTGTAACAAGAGGTTAGAATGGGGAGCCTGGTTTGGTCCAGAGAGGGTTAATGTCAGCAGGACTTGGGATTGATAATAGTTGACATCTCTTGATAATAGTTTAGACATTTTTTGATAATAGTTTAGACATCTCTTTGATAATAGTTTAGACATCTCTTTATGCTGGTGTATCAAAGGTAGACAATTGCAGATTGCTTTGCGCTCTAGAGAATACATTGCCAGTTAGATTTAATGACTGCATTTTTTTTGGTAATAGGTTAAAGGAGTTTGCTTTCAATGGCACAAAACAGACTTTAAGGGGGGTGTGTGTGTGTGTGTGTGTGTGTGTGTGTGTGTGTGTGTGTGTGTGTGTGTGTGTGTGTGTGTGTGAGGCATAGAGAAGTGGGAGTATTAGTATCTCATTACTTGGGAGAGGTTATGTTGGGAGAGGACGAATTTAAGGGGAAGGGATTGGAGGCATGTGTATGCATATCAGCAGGAATGAAAAAAGAATTGGTTTAGGGGGAGGAGATAGAATCCATGTCTTATCAACAGGGATGAAAAAAACTGGTTAATGGAAAGTAGTTTTGTTTCGGGGAGGAGATAGAATCCATGTTTTTATCAACCGGAATGAAAATAAAGGTAGCTAGCAAACCGAAAGTTTTGTTTAGGCGGAGGAGATGGAGATAGAATGCGGGTATAGATAGACTAGAATGACAACAAGACAGACAGATAAAAAATAGATGATATATGGATAGATGATAGATGGATAGATAGATAGATAGATAGATAGATAGGTAATCAACAACCAGAACAAAGATGACTGGCTTACGAGGAAGAAACATTTTCTTTCGTATTGATTAATTTTCGGCATGAATCCTTTTCTCAAATCAGACAACTTGTCAATTTTCCCGATAGTAGGGTTTAAAAATGTATGATTACAACATCCGAAAAACAAAGTTCAAAAAGAAACTTTTTTAACATGACCGATAGTTTCTGCCTCTTTTTGGGGGTAAAGCCAATCCACCAAAAGTGTCTCTGCTGCACTTGTGTCCACATGTATAGCATGCAGACGAGCCCACTGACCAACCAGCCCCCTTCCCATCCCCCACTCCACGTTGATGCTAACCCGTTACACTAACCCTAACCCAGCACTAACTTTGATCCTAACCCTAGCCCCACGTGTGGACACAAAGGTAGAGAGAGGGACACGAGGGTGGTACTTGCCCACACAAAGGCAGATGAAGTGATGGTAGCTGCAGACTCAATCGCGAATATCTTTTTTTGAAGGAAAGTGCGAAAGATGGAGGGAAGGAGGGTGTAGAATGTTTTTCTGGCTCTGAAAAGTGGGTCGGGGGGGGGGGGGTTGAGAGGGGTTCAGATTTTTATGTTTAAATTTTAGATGGATAAGGGGGGGGGGGAGGGGAGGGAGGAATCAAAGCGTAAAAAGACGGGGAACAGTAGGGAATCCAGGAAAAGATTTTGATGTGTGTGTGTGTGTGTAGTGTGTGTGTGTGTGTGGAATGAATGCAAGAGAGTGAAATTAGAAAAGAGGATGAAGATTCATTTGAGGAAAGTTGTTAATAAGAGAGGTGCAAGGAAACTTCAGACTGGTCAGTAGGAATGGGGGGAAATGGAGTCTGTGTGTGTGTGTGTGTGTGTGTGTGTGTGTGTGTGTGTGTGTGTGTGTGTGTGTGTGCGTGCGTGCGTGCGTGTCTGTGCGTGTCTGTGCTGTCTGTGTCTGTATTTGTGTGTGTGTGTGTGTGTGTTTTTTGTTTTTTTTTGCTTGAACAATCAACTGTTTTTACATCCAGATGGTAACCTTGAATAAGTAATGTTTTTTCCATCAAACCATCCAGCCAAAAAGTAATGAAATAAGATCTTTTTGGAGAGAAGGAAGAAAAATAACTCGAAAAAGCAATACATGAAACAAAGATGTGTCGAGTTACTTTCTTAACCCTGTTCTTTCACAAGATTGTGGAGGGGGAGGGAGGGAGAGAGAGAGGGGGGGATGTTTATGCTACTGGTAATCCAAGCACTTGCCTATCACTGGCATTTATCAGCAGAAAAGGTTATTGTGAAACCAGCGCAAATCTTGTTCACTAGCACGTGAGGCTGTTAAATTTGGGCTCAGTAATAATTGATGTATTAAAACAAAAAAATTGGGGGGAAAGTGGGTGATGGTTTTTGACAAGTTTTTGTAGTTGTTTGTGTGTATGATTTTAATTTTCCTTGTTATATATTTTTCGTGAGACGTTTGCAGTGGAGAATTTGTAAGAAGTATGATGACTTTCTTTGTTTTTCTTTTTTTAGACAGCAATAATTGTTAAAAGTTTTGGTTGTTGAATGATGAGAAAAGGAATTAGTTGAGGTGATAATCTTTGTTTTGGATTATTGCTTTTGTGTTTTGACCTGAGGATTTATTTGTGTTTTGTGTTTTTTCATTGCACCGACATTATTTTGAATGTAGCATTTAAATAGTTTGTGTAGCTGTGAATTAGTTTTTGATGTAGCTGTGAAATTAGTTTTTGATACAACATTGAAATAAGTTTTGACACATGCAGGACTTCAAGCATGTCAGGGGGAAAAGTAATGCATTTTTCATAAACTTCTGTTTGTTCTTTTTCTCATTGGTTTAATGTCCATACACTGCAAAATGATTTAAAAGTTATGAAGACCTGTTCATGAATTAAGTAATGAATAAGGGCAGAGGGTAAATGATGGAAGAGGGGTGAAATACGTCCATAAGATTGATTCTATAGCAGCTTGCTTACCACTGACTCGAAAGGTTTTTCAGCAACTGCTATTATCACAGCTTGCTGGGAATCGGACAGAACACCTTGAATATTGCTTTTTATTTCCCACTGATATCTACTCCCTTTCCCTCGCGTGAACTTTTTACCATCGGGCAATCGGTTGATACAATATGGTGAACTAAAATAATAAAGGCCCTTGTGATATTTCTTGAAAACTGAGCTTTAAAACACAATTATAATTCATCATTCTAAATTTCGTGAACAAAAGGACTTTGAAAGGAGTTTCTATTAATAAAGAGAGACAGAGGAACAGTGACAGAAGAGACTTTGCAAGAAAATAACTACTTAATAAAGCGATAAACTTGGGCTGAACAGAGCTCAGCATTTCACAGATGTCTTTTGACGCAGCTTGCTTAGTTAAAGAACCCGTCAGTATTCCAGTAAAAACCGCAGTGTGTGGAATCCAAAAAACTGTAACTTAATACCTTAGACATTACACAGTGAATCGGGAACAAAATCCAATTTCAAAGATGATATTATTTCTTTCTTCATAGTGCACTAACTTTGCACATGGCTTGACTTTATAGTTTCTGGATGAGTATTTTTTAAACTGACAAAATCAAGACATTAAAGTAATTTAAAGTTGGCTGAATTTATACGTTTGAATGATATAAACTGACATGATAAACAAACAACCCATTTACGATGTAACGTGAATTTTTTTGGTAGTAAACGATTTGACAGAATCAAGAAACAAATTTATGATGTTGGCGGGACTTGGTAACCTTTTAAAGGTGAATATAAAGAATCTGAAGTAGTCCTGTGATGCTGCGTTAAATGGGCAGTGTCCGTATTTAAAATGAATTGAGAGAATCTAATGTTATCTCTGGCCTCTGGGGGCTATTAGCAAGTTTAGATTGGATCAGATCTGATATTACTCTGGGCTTGATTTATTTTATTGGATAGAAATTGAGATGATCTGTGATGCTGACTTAACTTGATTTCAGAAAGATTTTATAAAGATTTGAAATCTGTGATATTGGCATAATTTATTTTTTAAAAGGTCTTTATAAAGAATTTGAAATTTGTGATAGTGGTATAATTTATTTTTCAAAAGGGCTTGTAGAGAATTTAAAATCTGTGATATTGGCATAAATTGGTTTTAAAAGAGCCTGTAAAATTTGAAATTGTGATATTGGCATAATTTATTTTAAGATCTGATAACGATTTGTAATCTGTGATATTGGCATAATTTATTTTTAAAAGATCTTATAAAGATTTGTAAATCTGTGATATTAAGCATAATTTTATTTTTAGAAAGGTCTTATAAAAAAATTTGAAATCTGTGATATTGGCATAATTTATTTTGTAAAACATTTGTAAAGAATTTGAAATGTGTGTATTGGAATAATTTATCGTTATAAGGTCTTATGAAAAATTTCAAATCGTTATATTGGCTTGATTTTTAGAAGGAAAAAAAGGAAAAAAAGTCGATTCACTGGTTTTTGTGAGGGTGACTTGTGTGTTTTCCTTAGTGTTTGTTGTTGCTGAAGACAAAGATTGTAAGCTAGTTCTGATGATGGCTGAAACAGTTTCTGGTTTGAATTTTTTGTGTGTGCAAACAATCCTGAAATACGCTTTGACACTTTGGATTTGTATGTATGTGTTCGACTCTCTTAATGATTGAAATCCATAAAATTAAAGTCTTTAGATGTGTGTGTATTGTGTGCACATGCTTTCGTGTAATTACGACAATGCTGTGATTGTGTGCTACGTTTTTTTTTTTTCATGTTTTTATGAGCGTGTAAGCGTTGAAAAGTCTGATTTGTTTATAAATTGAACTATGACAAATGTCCAGTGGAGGAAGAAGTCGATTATTCATGATGTTTTCTTTATTTCGAGGATAATGGAATAAGCACTCGGTGCAATTTTTTAGATCCAGTCCCCGTGTGTATGTAATTTTATAAGATTTTGTCGATCGTCCGTTGGGTTATGGTATAAGCAGGTATAGCATTGATCTATGTTGCTGGCAAGTCTGTGTACTGATCTTCTCTGAGAGAAGACCATTGCAGATTTTACAGCAACGCATCAATGCTCTGAAGAGAACGTGTGTAAAAGATACGTTTTCAGTAAGATATGTTTTCAATCTAATCCTCTGTGTGTGTGTGTGTGTGTGTGTGTGTGTGTGTGTTGTTTGTGTGTGTGTGTGTTTGTGTGTGTGTGTGGTGTGTGTGAGGGGGGGGAGTAGGACGAGAGAGAGAGAGGAGAGAGAGAGAGAAGAGATGATTGTGTTTTTGTGTTTTGAGGGTGTGTGTGTGTGGGGTGGGGGTGGGGTGGGGTGAGGTGTTTAAGGAAGCCTGCATGTGTGGGGCAGATGGAGAATAGGAGATGGATGACTGTGTATGTTCATGTAGCGTGACAATGGTCAGACTGATGCTGTGTGTCCTTTTTTCTATCTGTATTTACATCGCGCGCGCGCGTGTTTATGTGTGTGTGTGTGTGTTGTCTTCTGTTCTGTCCTCTGTCTGTCGTGTGTCTGTGTGTATGTCCCTGTGTGTATCAAGCAGCCTGCCATTTTTTTTTTTTTTGCTTGCATGGTTATTTTGCGGCTTTTTTTTCATCCTTAATTTGGAGATAAGAGAGACTGCCATTGTTTAAAACATAAACGGGATCCTGTGAAATTTTGTACGAACAAAATTACCATTACTTTGTATTGCGGCAGATCTGTCTACTGATTTTTATGGAAGAAAATTATTGAAGGTTTTACAGCAATACGTCAAGTTTTTTGTTGTTGGTTTTTTTGATTAAAATAAAAAATGTTGATAGTTTAATGTGCAATAGTTTTGAAAATGTTTGTATAAGGATAACCAGTAATGTTGAGGTTGGTTACGACTGGTGTTTATTTTGAACAATGTTTTGTATGGGTTTTTTGTTTGTTTTAATCCTTTTATTTTACTCAGAAAAAGCCCACAAAAGGTCAGAGGCTCCTTCTCAAATTGACTTGACTGGATTTTTGTTTTTGGTAAGTAAAACAAAAATAGTTTAAGAATATTTTGTAAAGCTACAGACCTATATCTATGTTTGGAATGTTTAAGTCAATGATTTACTTAAGAATAATTTGTAAAGCTTAATATTTCATATTTATTTTGAAATGTTTGTGTAAATGAATGAATGTATGTACTATCGAAGATGTCGCTCTGTATTATGTGTAGAAGCTATTTAATGGCTGATGTAGTTGATCAGTGATTTTACATATATTATTATCTATATTTGTATCGAGGATAACAGATAAGCATCATGTGCTTTTTTTCATCCGGTCCGTTTTGCAAGTTTATGTAGAAGTGAAGTGATGCACCTTGTTATCATGTTATTGGGTATTTTTACAGCAAATTTTGTTCTGCTTAGCGGTTGGTTTTGTTTTGATAAATCAGTGAATTGAAAAAGCAATTCATTTGTAAGAGCCTTGAGTACTGACTGTAAAGTTTCTCTTGCTGGCCAATCGATTGACTTTTAACGTTATAAAAAAATAATTAAATGAAAACCCTTGAATTTTGGAGTGTAGTGGCTTATGGAGAGAGAGAGAGAGAGAGAGAGAGAGAGAGAGAGAGAGAGAGAGAGAGGGGGGGGGGGGACTTTTATCGGGAAGTGGAGGAAGATGTTCTGACGCACTATGCCTCAACAGTACAGTATATCACAGTCGCCCCCTCCCCCATCCCTTTCCCATATAAACTTCCCGCTACAGTCAATCAGGACATCTTTTGCTGCTAAATTAATAACTTTATCAACACAAAACGAGATACTAAAGTCAAAAACATGTGAACAAAATATAACAGAACATACAAAGTTCTGCTGTTTTTTTCTTACCATAAGCCACTTCGTTACTGTCAAAAACAATTCGGAACATATTTTGACACTAAGGAGCTTTACATAAAGCTGCAAAGTGTGGAGTATTGAAGCGTTGTGACAAAGCACGACAACGCAGATAAGTCCCATCTTAGCAGTGTACCAGCAGGTGCAGCCTTTGTTTACTTACAAACTTGAAATTGAAAAGTGTACTACCTTCCAAAAAACAAAAATCGATCTGCTTATGCTGTGGAACTTCTAGCAATTTTTAAGGCTCTTAAACTCTACCAATGAATTACTTTTTCCTATCACCTGAAGTTTTATTTGGTGTCGATTTATGATGGGCATAACATTCACTTTCTACTATTTCAGTAAAAACGCATTCTCTATTGAGACAGAAATCAATCATTTAATGCATTTTCTGACTTTCAAAGGAACAGATGTTAGTTGCGGAGGGGGGGGGGTGTTGGTTTTTGGGGGGTTTTTTGTTTTTGTTTTTTTGTTTATTTTGGGGGGGGGTAGTCCCCTCTCATCTTGGTTTTTATCATAGTGGGCTGATGGTGCTGCTAAAATATGGGTGCGAAACATGCGGACGGATCAAGCAATTTAATTTATCCATTCTCTGTATCTGAGATTTGCCTCTTTGATAAAAAAAAAAAAACGAAATGAAATTATCAGTTAAATATTTTGGTTGCATTTCAAAACATCTAAAAATTAATGGTTTATAGGTAATACTGTTTTGGAGGTAATATTTATATTGGCCGTATGTGTGTGTGTGCGTGCGTGTGCGGTGCGTGGGCGCGCACGCGCGCGCGCGCGCGTGTGTGTGTGTGTGTGTGTGCGCGTGTGTGCGTGGATGGGTGTGTGTGTGTGTGTATTTATTTATTCATTTTTCTTTTTATATCGTGTGTTTACAGACCTGGGCAAACTGTTTTGACTGGCTGGCTCGTCCCTGTGCAGCCTCTTCTGCAGAGTTCTTTCACGTTTTCCTCGACAAGTGAGTGGACTGCTATTACCAGAAGTAGGTATCGTCAGTTTTTTCCTCATCTAAAAAAACTCGTATGATGTTTTTTAATTAATGATTTCATCGACTAGTATGTATGATGTAAATAGGTACGTTAAGTTTTCTTCATCTTAAAAGAAACTCGGGGTACGTTTTTTAGTTAATGATTTTCACCAACATAAGTAAATAACGGTATCAAGTTTTTCCTTATCTTAAAAGAAACTCGGTGGTGAATGTTTTTTAATTCATGATTTTCATCGACTAAGTGTTGTATATAATATGTATCGTAGGTTTTTTTCCTCATCTTAAAAGAAACTCGGTGATGATTTTGTTTTTTTTTAATGATTTTCATCGACTAAGTGTTGTATAATAATAGGGATCGTAAGATTTTTCTCATCTAAAAGAAACTCGGTGATGATTGTTTTAATCATGATTTTCAACGACTAAGTATGACAATATATAAAAATAATAAATAGGTAAGATAAGTTTTTCCTCATCTTAAAAGAAACTCGGTGACTGTTTTTTTGTTAATGCTTTTCATCAACAGTAAGTAAATATAACTGGTATCAGAAGTTTTTCCTGTCTTAAAAGAAACTGGGTGATTGTTTTTTTAATAAATGATTTTTTATTTTAAAAAAATAAGTAGGTATGATATAAGTAGGTGTCCGTGAGTTCTTTTCCTCATCTTAAAAGAAACTCGGTGATGGTTTTTTAAATTAATGATTTTCATCGACTAAGTATGATATAATAATAAATAGGTCAGATAAGTTTTTTCCCATCTTAAAAGAACCTGGTGATTTGTCTATGATTCATTTATTTTCATCAACAATAAGCAAGTATGATAAAAGTAGTATCCCAAGGTTTTCCTCCTCCTAAAAGAAACTCAATGATTGGTTTTTGATTAATTCATTTTCTTCGACTAATTTGATGATATACTGATAAATAACGGATGAGACTAAACTGAGCTCCGTGTGCGAATGCACACAGAACATCTTGCGCACACGTTAAACAATTTGTTCTGCTTTTCCAAAGATTAGGCTATTTCGACCAAGTAGGAACGGATGACGTTTTTTTCAAAACGCATACAAACATATGTCGTGTTTAGACACCATTTCCGAAGTCAGAAATGCCGCTACCTAAACGGTGGATGGAAAAAGGGTCGCATACGCAAAAATCTCACCATAGGTGAACATCGGCACTTAGGCTGAGGCAGAAAAAATAGATGAAGAATCACTGCT
>CM060335.1:18825784-18838284 GCA_030674155.1 Stramonita haemastoma | reverse complement strand
GAGAGAGAGAGAGAGAGAGAGAGAGAGAGAGAGAGAGAGAGAGCAATTCATTTACTTATTTATTTATTCTTTCATATCGAGGATAATGGAATAAGCACTCATGTGCTTTTTTACATCCAGTCCCCGTGTGTGTGCAATTTTGTAAATGTCATCTGTTCCCACCGGCACACGATGGCCTATTCTTACGAAAAGCGGAACAGGATTTAACGTGTGCGCAAGATATTCTGCTTGCGTTCGCACACGGGGCCTCGGTTTAAAGTCTCATCCGAAGGACTTTTAGGGAGAGTGGATTCAGCACTGATGTTAACTCCAGAAGAAAAATCTCCTCGACCGGAATCGAACCTGGGTCGTCAAATTGCCAGCGCGATGTTCTGACCACTAGGCTATCCGCCGAGAGAGACAGACAGACAGACAGACAGACAGACAGACAGACAGGCAGGCAGACAGGCAGGCAGGCAGGCAGGCAGGCTGACAGAGGGAGAAGGAGAGAGAAAGGGAGAGAGAGAGAGGGGGGGGGGGGAGACAGACAGACAGGCAGGCATAGAGCTTCCTTCTTGTTAACCGTCGAAGCTCGGATTAAAACTGTGCAGCTAAACACATACTAAAACACCCCGATTCAAACCATATCTTCCATTCTCTTCCTCAGTGGAGAAGCTGAGGTCTCTGATGCCTCACTCCCCAACGACCGCTTATGATACGGACACCTTTACCTTTTGTGTTGTGAGAGAGAAAAGGAGAGAGAGAGAGGGGGGGGGGGGAGGTCACCCCAGGGTTAGCATGTCACCCAGTGTGGGTCCATACCGAAAGTTCGTTTTGTTATCAGAAGAGGAAATAGTAGAGCTGATGATGATGCTATGTATGTCGGATCAGAACGGATCATTGCTGAACACCACCAAAAGTGCCCCCCCCCCCCCCCCCCTGAAGTGCAGGGCCTTTTCTGGTGGTGGCTTTACAGCGGCGGCATAACAGTGATTTATAACACCCTGTGGGTTTCAGATTGTGGGGAGGACATTCCTCAAGCCATTCGATGCCTGTGGCAGTGAGATCGGAATGAGTGGCGTGGGAACAGTCCTGGAACGTCACACAAAAAACGAGGTAGACAGCACTTAGACTTTATATAAAAATTCAGACCCCCCTCCCTCTCCAAAAACAAAAAACTGCACTGTCGATATTGTTTTTCTACAGTGGATATACAGTATATGACTTGAAGGTACAAAATGTCACCCGGCGTATGTGTACCATTGTGACAATTAATTTTGTACTTCAACAGAGGCAACACGAAAATTAGTCAAATATGTTAGAAAGATTTGTATACTATTTTTGTGGATATCCATGTAAATTTTCTCTAAGTGGTCAGAGTGCTGGCTTTCCCCAAGCTAAGGTTAACTAAGCAGCATCTGGCGTGGTTACCAAATGGATGAATGACCGTTTGCGTCTCTTGGTTTGAGTACCCCCCCCCCCCCCCTGTCAGTTCACCCAGCTGTCAATGGGCACCTGTTCTCTTGAGGGTCAGGGAAGGTAAAGCCGCGAGGGAGAGGAGATGGACGCCGCCCTCAATATGCTGGTACCTTGAGAAGTTGAGGTCTCTGACGCCTTGCTCCCCTACGACCACATAGCTTATGGGACACCTTCACCTTTTACCTATATTTTTTGGGCCCAGGTAGTGCTTCAGATTTCGGGGTGGGGGGAGAGGGGGTAAAGACATTTGATTTTTATTCTAATGATGTAGTTTTCTTCACCTGAATAAATAGGGCAGAATCAATTGTAAACAATAAAAATGAACACCCAAGTCCTCTCAAGTTACCCAAAACATCTTCATTTAGTTTTCAAACAGTCATGAAGCAGTACTCTGTTCTCCACAGTGTAGTATTTGTATAACTGGTGGATCGGTGATCTAGCGGTAAGTGATGGTCTGGGTGCTAGTCTTTCGGTTGAGACGATCAGTCGAGGTCCCTTATATATGTACAACACGGATTTAGCGCGCGTGAAAGAAGCCACGGCAACAAGAAAGTTATCCCTGGCAAAATTTTGTAGAAGAAAACACCTTGATAGGCAAACAAAACAAAAATATACAGACAGGAAACTTTTAAAAAGGAGAGACACTGCTTTTGTGGCGACATGCCCCCCCCCCCACCCCCCACCCCCTCCCAAACAGCAGACCAAATTTTACGCCCAGAAAATCTGCCGTGACTTACAAGTGGTATACAAATTCTATAGTGTTGTGATACAGTGTGCTGGACTGTCGATATCAGAGACACGTTAGTTCCACGCACGCACACACGCACACACGCACGCACGCACGCACGCACACACACACACACACACACACACACACACACACACACACACACACACACACACACACACACACACACACACACACACACACAACGTTTTTAATGGACATCATTTTGGGCAGAAAGATAATTAAAACTGATGTTTGTTTTGTTGTGTCAAATAAGTCTGCATGACTTAAATGGCAATAAAATATTTTGAATCTTGAATCTTGAATCTTGAATCACACACACACACACACACACACACACACACACACACACACACACACACACACACACACACCATTTAGATAGCCGCATTCCGACTTCGGGGATTGAATCATTCTAAGAATGAAAAGTTTGCTTCTAGAGCTTTCAAGTATTTCGCCATTTTGGCAAGCCGGTTTTGCGGTGTCACGGCCCAAAGTTTTTCAAGGGAGTTAATGACTGCGAGTATCAAATTGTGATGGAACAGAGTAGCTGTTCTTAGTAACACAGCTCGGGCAGACGACTAGCCTAAGCTTTATCATTCTGACAGGATCCGGATCACATGTTTACAGGTGTGCTCCAACGAATTTGAAATGTTTGTAAGTACAACTCTTATTTAGACCGTTTAGTTGTTGATCCGTTTTTGTAGATTCTTTTTAACATTTGTAATGGGGTGCCAACATCTGAATTATGGAAATTCACGAAATTAACTTTGTGTAAAGTTTGCTCGAGATATTCTCAAAGAGCGCCCCATTTTTGGTTTGTTTGTTCGCACAGTTTGTAAACCCAACTGCAAAGTGTATACACTCTTCTTTAAAGTTGATCTGCTGAAATGGGAACATTAAAAATAAAACATGAATAACAAAAAAACGAAACAATGAAGAAAACTTTTCTCCTGGAGAAAAAGTTGCATCACAACAAATCTGAACACACAGATTACCACTAGTTCTAAAACCTAAACTTACCGGTCTGGTGCAAGCTAGCGCGCACACACACAGACACAGACACACACACACACACACACACACACACACACACACACCACATGCACGCATGCACACTTGCACACACACATGCACGCACGCACGCACGCACGCACACACACATACACACACACACACACTCGCGCGCGCACACACATACACACAAGCACGTACGCACACACATACTTACGCACGTATGCGTGCACACACACACACACACACACACACACACACACACACACACACACACACACACACACCACCACCACCACCACCACCACCACCACCACCACCACCACCACCACCATCACCACCATTACCAGCAACAACAACAAAACCTTTTTTTTTTTTCCATTCCTCGACAAGAGCTCCGTGGTTCACCATTGCCAAAATTGTTTTTCTTGTATGACCGTTATACTTACCATGAATATGGCTGTATCTGGACTTCGGGAATGAATAAACAAATAGATAAACAGGCCCTGAAAATAAATAGATAAAAAAGATTAGACAGAAAGGAAGGATTCGTAAACAGCGGTGTTGCCCAGTAAGTAACCTAGTTGAATCACAGAAGCATTCTTCTGCATTCAAGGTTGTCTGCTTGCTGAAAATAATAGCTTTGCATTCAATTCAGCTTTCAACTTTTCAAGCAGTGTGTGTGGAGAGAGAGAGAGAGAGAGAGAGAGAGAGAGAGAGAGAGAGAGAGAGAGAGAGAGAGAGAGAGACCCTGCAACCTTTTGTGAAAGCGTTTTTGTTTTTTTTCCCTTTGTCAGTATTCAGTGGGTTGTGGGTTGTTTTTTTCAATGTAGTTAGTATGGCTTTTCCGCTGACTTGATCTTCGTGTGTGTGTGTTGCTCGCGTGCGTGGGTGCGTGCGTGCGTGCCTCTTTGTGTGTGTGTGTGTGTGTGTGTGTGTGTGTGTGTGTGTGTGTGTGTGTGTGTGTGTGTGTGGTAGAGTGGATCTGAGGTCTAGAGGTAAGGCGCCTGCCTAAAAAGCGAAAACTGCGGGTCGGAGTGTGGGGTGGTTCGAATCCCGTTTGGGCCCAAAACATTTCCCCCCTCCCCTCCGTCCATTAGATCATGAGTAGTGGTCTGGGTGCTAGTCTTTCGGTTGAGACGATAAACCGAGGTTCCGTGTGTTCCATATCATTATTTAGCGCTCGTAAAAGAACCCACGGCAACAAGGGGGTTGACCCTAGCAAAGTTCTGTAGAAAAAAGCCTCTCTGATAGGGAAACAAATACAGTTGCGGACATGAAAAAAAAAAAAAATAATGGGTGGCACTGCACTTGTGGCGACGCGCTCTCCCCGGGGAGAGCAGCCCGAATTTCACGCAGAGAAATCTATGATATGAAGTGGTATAAAGTAAAGTAAAGTTAAGTGTGTGTGTGTGTGCATGTGTGTGTGTGTGTGTGTGTGTGTGTGTGTGTGTGTGTGTGTGTGTGTGTGTGTGTGTGTGTGTGTGCCCGATCTTAAATGTATCTGTACTATTTTGTTTGGGTTTGATTTATTTTTCTTGGCTTCACCAATGGTGAGAATTTTTTCGTAAAGCGACCGGTTTTTGCTCACAACACAGGTAGCCACTTTCCGACTTTTCCGACTTTGGGGATGTGTGCTGGGTTATGTTCGTGTTTTTGCAACCCACCGAACGCTGACATGAATGACACGATTTTTTTTTACATGCAAACTTGATCTTTTGTGTATGCACACACACACACACACACACACACACACACACACACACACACACACACACAACACACACACACACAAAGTCAAAGCACTGGCAGGTCTGCACTTGGAAGTTAAGTCGACACGGAAAATCGTAACAAAATCTCCCCCCCCATAAAATTTACCCGACGCCACCGCAGCGCCGAGATTCGAACCCACGACTTCATTCGTGGACCCATGGGATTGAAGTCGAACGAACCGTCTTAGCCACTCGGCTATCGCGTCAATCGCAGTCTGTGTTGACCTGTTCCGAGTTACTGATTAGGTCTGACCTACTGACTGATCAATGACTGCATTTTTCTATAATAATGAAGCCAGTCTATAGGGCCACGTCATAGCTAGCAAGTCGCACACAGTTCTCAGTGTCCTGCTATTGGGGAAGGGAGGCCCTAAACGGAGATTTATGCATGCTCCACATCTTCAGTGTCCTGCTTTCGGGAAGGGAGCCCTAAACGGAATTTTATGCATGCATCCACAGTCTTCAGTGTCCTGCTTTCGGGGAAGGGAGGCCCTAAACGGGAGATTTTATGCATGCTTCCCACAGTCTTCAGTGTCCTGCTTTCGGGGAAGGGAGGCCCTAAAGGGTAGTTTTATGTGCATCTCCCAAAGTCTTCAGTGTCCTGCTTTCGGGGAAGGGAGGTCCTAAAACGGGAGTTTTATGTGCATCTCTCTTCAGTTTGCGCGCGGTAGAACATCTTGTGGGAAAACACTGTGAAAGTAACCTACATATAATTTTTGGGGGGTAAGTGTAAGGGTTGGTTGTTAAGACTGGTGGGTGGTGGTACTGATGGTTTGAAAGATTTAGTCTGTTTGTGTGTTCGCGAGAGTGTTTTGTTAGCAGGTGAATCAGGTGAGGAAACGGTTTTTTTGTAGTATTGCTGATGTTGCGCGGTGTAAATATGGTGATGATGATAATAATAATAATGATAACGATAATAGTAATAATAACAATGATGTTGTTGATGATATATCATTCACATATCATCACACAGAATGATGATGATGACGGTGATGATATAATAATAATAGTTTTAATACTAAAAACAACAGCAACAATGTAGTAATAATATTAAATACAGTAACAATTCCAACAGTAGTAGTAACACATGTAACACATCATTATTTAAGCGCACGTAAAAGAACCCGCGGCAACAAGAGGGTTGTCCCTTGCACAATTCTGTAGAAAAAGCCACTCTTAGGGAAAACAAATACAGTTGCAGACGGAAAAAAAAAAAAACCGGTGGCGCTGAATTTGTGATGGCGTGCTTTCCCCGGGGAGAACAGCCCGAATTTCTCGCAGAGAAATCTGCAGTGACATGAAGTGGTAGAATAAAATAAGAATCCGCAGTGACATGAAGTCATGTCATGTCTGCCTGTGGTCCCTTCTGGGGCATAGGCCGCCAACTAGCTGTCTCCAGGCATCTCGGCTCTGGGCTAGGCGTTCCAGTTGTCCCCACGTCTTGCCCATCTTTTTCGCATCTGCATCCAGGTCCCGGCGCCAGGTATTTCTAGGCCGCCCTCTCTTTCTTTTCCCTTGTGGATTCCAGGTGAGAGCTTGTCTTGTGATGCTGGATACAGGTTTCCGTAGGGTGTGTCCTATCCATCGCCAACGAGTGACATAAGTGGTATGAATAAAATAAGAATGGAGCAACTGGAGCAAGGCTTTCTAATCCTAACATGATTCAAAGTAGTGGACTAGCATCTCGGACAGCACTTTGAGGATTAAAGGGAAAGGGGGGGGTGTTGGATCTCCCGGTCAACTTAAAATGGGAACATACCAGTGTCTTAATTTTCGTTTATTTATACCACTTTATGTCACTGCAGATTTTTTCTGCCAACCGTGAAATTCGGGCTGATTTTCTCCAGGGAGAGCGCGTCGCCACAAGTGCAGCGCCACCCATTTTGTTTTCTTTTTCCTGTCTGCAGCTGTATTTGTTTCCCTACCAGAGTGGCTTTTTTGTACAGAATTTTGGCAGGGACAATTCTCTTGTTGCCGTGAGTTCTTTTACGTGCGCTAAATAATGATGTGTAACACAGAATCTCAGTTTATCGTCTCATCCGAAAGACTAACACCCAGACCACCACTCATGGTGTAATGGATGGGGGAAAAGCTTCGGGCCCAAACGGGATTCGAACCACCGCACACTACGACCCGGACGTTTTGCTTTCCAGACAGTGCGCATTACCTTAGACCACTGATCTACCAATTTACTTCTGTAATATCGGTGTTGTCCCGCGGTAGCGGTGAGTTAGCGCCGATTTGGTCTCTTATTTAAGGGTTGCGGGTTCGATCCCAGCGTCGGCTTGGCGTTGTGCCCTTGGAAAAAGGCACATTACGGCTATGTTTCTCACCCCACCCAGGTGTAAAAGGGGGAACCAACTGGTTCGGGGTCTAACTTTCGAACACGGCGACCTACAGGGAGTCAGACTCCAGACGTCTTGCGCCAGAACGGGATTAAGACCGCTATGAGCCTTAGGCTCGGACAACTTTACATTAACTAACATATCGGTGTGCATATATATATGCACCTGGAAGGAAGGACGGTGGCAGGATGGTTAAGACGTTCGCCTGCCAATATGTAAATCGTGAGTTTCTGGGTTCGTACCCAGCCTCGCCCTTTCTTCCCAGTTTGACGAAAAAATCGATCTGAATGTCAAAGTCATTCGGATATATATATATATATATATATATATATATATATATATATAATATATATATATATATATATATATATATGGTGTGGTGGTGTGATGTATGTATTATATATGTGTGTGTGTGTGCGGGTGCGCGCGCGCACGTTAAAGATCCAAATTTCATTTCAGCTTTGTTGAGCAACAACAAAACAACAAAAAACAGCGAAGTTTTTCACAGCATGCACCCGAGTCTTGACCAGCGCATAGAATGGTTTTGTTGACCACGGAACTTCTGAGTGAATCTGTCGGCGTAATTTTGTAATGTCGGACATCGGTTTTTTTTTGTTTTTTTTTTTTTTCGGGGATAATGGAATTAGCACTCTGTGCTTTTTTTCTCTTTTTTTTTTTTTTTACTTCCAGTGAAGTCCTTGTGTTCGCAATTTTGTAAATTTTGTCATCCGTTCATGGGAAAGTTTGGTATAATATTACAGGGTGCATTATTAAAGAGATTTTGTAACGATTGGAGGACGGTGGTTGGGAGAGGGATGGGAGACCAGGGGCTGGAGGGGGGGGGGGGGGGAGGAGAGAGCTTCTCTGATGAAGACTACGAAGCCACATCACTCAGTGGTTGTTTGATGATTATAGTCTATATCTAGCGCACTACGCACTTGATTACACCCGACAAAACTGCGAAGTGGTGGATGTAGCACCACTACTGACCTGAATATCAAGGGAGAACTGGATTGGCTTGGCAGTAAGCTAGGGCAGAGAAGAACGGCTTGACCCAGATGATTAGGTCATGTGTCCCGGGAGGGGGGGGGGGGGAGTCGAGAGGAGTTTCCTATCCACAAGGAAGCTCGAGCGCAATAGTGGCGAGGGAGAACGGCGAGGACAGAGAAAAGGGTTACGGCGACAAGGTTGCCCAGTACGAGTCACCTGCCGCGTAATATTGCAGGTAGGCGTGTTTTGCACATTTACTTCATTGTCTATGTACACAGAGTCATGGGTCAGAGGAAATGCAATCAAGAGATAAAGACTGTTTCATTTATTGCATTATTTATTCATCCCCCCCCCCCCCTTGTTCGTTTCTCCTGATTGACCACCATTGGTGTAATTTCTTGAATCGCCCGTGTGTATGTATAATTATGCGCATGCATGAGCTCAATTATGTATAAATGATGAGGATTGTGTAGGCTTTTGCTACCTTTACATGGGTCAGGGAACCGTAAAAATGCCAAGACTGATGCACATAAACCAGCACATTGGGATCTGCAATTAGTTTAGGATTTGCTAAGTGAATTTCTTGGTAGATGTAACATGACGGTTTTGGAATGATCCCCCGTGCACTTGTGCCTTTGGGGAGAAAACTGAGGAGAAAAAAACTCATTGGAGTCGAGTAGACTGAATCGCGATGATATGTGAGATAAAAACTGACAGGAGATAAAGGTGTTTGTGCACTGAATGCTTTCCTCTGGTGTGATGTTTACGAGAAATCTGGTTTTTGGCCCTAAAGAACGGGGTTGCTTTCTCAGGAATAACTCACATACGCTACACCATACCTGGAATGAATAGAACCACCTAACCGATGCTGCATTATCCGCAGCACTGCAACCTCCCTCTTTTCTACTGTTTTTCATTTTGTCAGAATGATGTTTATTCAAAAATGAAAACATCCCATACATCACAAATGAATTGATGTTAAGACAATACTAGGCAAAATGCTGTTAATGTGCACTAGCTGAGAAAACATAAAACTAAGTAGTAGTCTTCCGGCTAGTAGGCATGTCTTCATATCCATAATATAGATAGATAGATAGATAGATAGATAGATAGATAGATAGATAGATAGATAGATAGATAGATAGATAGATAGATAGTAGATAGACAGATCGATAGATAGACAGATCGATAGATAGACAGATCGATAGATAGACAGATCGATCGACAGATAGATCGATCGACAGATAGATAGATAGATAGATAGATAGATAGATAGATAGATAGATCGATCGACAGACAGACAGACAGACAGACAGACAGACAGACAGAGAAGATAGATAGATAGATAGATAGATAGATAGATAGATAGATAGATAGATAGATATGATATAATTCCAACATCACAAATCAACTTATGCCCTTTCTCGATTTTTCATTTTGATTTGTTTTTTTGGTTGTGCTTATCTGTTTTAACATGCAGAAATGTAATCATGCACTACCTACATCTACAAAAATTTCACTTATCAGAACATAGCCTTCAGTTTGAACTGAAAACAAGACACTGCCCTTTCCAGTGTCAACAAGTAGTTTGCAATACCGAAAGATAATGGCCTAACTGAACGCACCTATTTTGTCTGTGTGTACTAACGTCACGTGAAGTCTGTACAATCAGACGAACTGGATTTGTAAGGTTTGATTGTTACCCGTTATTTTGTTTTGAACTTTTGACTGGTGTAAAGTCCACATTGGGAATCTTTGTTTTGTGCATTATCAGTTTTCATGAAGGGCACAGCAGTGTCAAAATGTTACGTGGCGAGTTTAGGCACCTGTGGTTAGGTCACCGTCTTTCACTTCTCTATGAAAAACACTGCACTTTTGTCCCTTTTAGTGTAACGGGAATTTAAGGATGAAGAAACAGTAAAGAAAAGGTAAGAGGTAAAGGTGTTCCCATAACCTGTAGGGCCGATGAGAAATGCAGTGTTACAGACCTCAGCTTCTCTAGGGGCCAGCTTTTTTTTTTTTTTTTAGGGTGGTGCCCATCTCCTCTCCCTCGCTGCTTTACCATACCTGACCCTGAAGAGGGCAGGTGCCCATTTACAGCTGAGTGGAATGGGGGACTGTATTGAAGCCAAGGCGCGCAAACGGTCACCCATCCACTCGCTAACCACGCTCGATGCTGCTTAACCTTAGCTTAGGGAAAGCGACGTGCTCTGACCGCTGAGCTATCCCTTCCCATTTTCTTTGTCATTTTTTTGGCCGTTTTTTTTTTTTTTTTTTTACATCTTAACAGTGTGCGCTTAATTATCTCTGAATGGATATATGAAAGAGCCTCAGATACAGAAAAAAAAATTGTCGTCATCTCTCGGGTTAAGCCAATTTTGGCTGGAATCTTTATTTTATTTTTTTAATAATATTTTATTTACTTTGAGTTGTGCTACACTGCATTATCTCTTGGATAAAAACGACACGACCTGTTTCCATAATGGAGAAAAGAATATGAGAATGAAAAATGAACAACAAAAAAACACAAGAAAAATAAATGAATAACTAGCACAAAAAGGACAAGAAAGAATAGAAAAAGAAGAAAACGTTTAAATAGATACACTAGCAAACGACCCAAAAAAAAATGTTTTATAGATAAGGTGATATAAATCAATGAAGATAGCTATCTCTTTTGCGTTTGTTTTTTTTCCCCCGTTCTTCGATTACAGCCCCGAGGTCAACCAAAAGTAAGATTTTTTTTATGCGACCGTTTTTACTCACCATTAAGGTAGCGTCTCGACTTTGCGGCCGTTGATTCAGCCACTAAGTGTGCCCATTTTTTGGTTTTTGGACCGTTTTGACTCACCTTTTAAGGGTAACACATTATGCGCTGTTTTTACTCACCATTAAGGTAGCCACTTAATTGCACCTGTTTGCACTCACCATTAAGAAGCCACAATTTATGCGCCGTTTTGAACTCACCATTAAGGTAGCCTACATTATGCGACCGTTTTGACTCACCAATTAAGTAGCCACATTATTGCGACCGTTTTTGACTCACCATTAAGGTAGCCACACTATGCGACCGTTTTGATCACCATTAAGGTAGCACATTAGACTGGACCGTTTTGACTCTAGGGAAAACCCATTAACGGTGTTTTGAATCCAGGCCATAGCGACCGTCTTACCACCTAGGCTACCACCTTAAGTAGCCACATTATGCGACCGTTTTTACTCACCATTAAGGTAGCCACATTATGCGACCGTTTTTACTCACCATTAAGGTAGCCACATTATGCGACCGTTTTTTACTCACCATTAAGGTAGACGTACTCCGACTTCGGGGATGATGTCAAAAGACGACACTAAGTGTGCATATGCTTTTGTTTGGTTTTTTGTTGTTGTGTTGTTGTTGTTTTTTTTTTTATTCTTTTATATCGAGGATAACAGAATAAGCAATCATGTGCTTTTTTTCATCCGGTCCCCGTGTGTATGCAGTTTGGTAAATATTGTCATTTGTTCCCACCGGCACACGATGGCCTACTCTTATGAAAAGCCGAACAGGATTTAAGATGTTCTGCGTGCGTTCGCACACGGGGCCTCGGTTTAAAGTCTCATCCGAAGGACTGTTGTTGCTGAAATGTTGCCATCCTTTCGTACCTGCACACAATGGCCTATACTTCCAAAAGACTGAACAGTTTTGTTAGTGTTCTTTTTACGACTGTACAAGATGTTCTGCGTGTGTCCCACACAGGGGACCTCGGTTTATAGTCTCATCGGAAGAACTTTCGGAGGAATGGAGTCGGCAGTCATGTTAACTCTAGGGGGGAAAAAATCCCCATGAACGGTGGTGGTTTGAATCCAGGCCATCAGAACGCAACGCTCTAACCACCAGGCTACCACCTCTCAGTGTTGCTGAGCACTGCAACAGACTCAGTGAACTAGGTCAATTTGACCAAGTAACTTACTTCTCCTCACACTGTCGGCTAGGGGGCGTATCCGCTTCCAGTGGCCTAGTTGGCCTATGTTCACAACTCCCGAGGTAAAGTTAGACATGACGTCACCCGCTGTATCCACTTGTCTTTTAGGAAGAAAAATACGAACATATTTCCCCTTTCACTGGAATACCTTACTTACACAAATCTGTGCTGAGCTGTTTTCTGGATTGGTGGGAAAATGGGAACATTGGCA
>CM060335.1:18788284-18823284 GCA_030674155.1 Stramonita haemastoma | reverse complement strand
TAAAAAAAAAATTAAAAGCCAAACAAACAGCCAAGGATAAAATAATAATAATAAATAATAATAATAATAATAATAATAATAATAATAATAATAAAAGCTCCGGGACAATGAATACATGTTCCGTTTTCTAAAGAGAAAAAAAAAAACGAATCGAGTGATCACCTAGTCAATGACCAGCTTGAACTGACTGGAACCGTCATCATGGAAAGCGACAAACTTCACTTGCTCAGAGACACTGGCAGACCTCGGGCAAGTCGGGACAATGATGCTTTCGCCATCTCGGGCAACGAACAACGGAGTCCAGAGGCAGACAGACTCAGGGATGACTCCCTGTCTAGCAGCAGCAATAGTGGGTTACCCGGCAGAACTAGACACAGACTAGACCATGACACTGGCGAGGCTTCAGAGACGGGCCAGCGGTCTGTGGAAAGCAAGATGGCGTCGGAAAGGGGAGAGAACTGTTTCCGGAAGTGCCCTCCTCTGCGTGTGGTGGTGACGTGTGTGGCGTGTTTCATTGTGCAGATTACGCTCGGCGTGTCTTATACTATGGGTGAGTGAGTGTGTGTTGTGGTGTGGTGTGGTGTGGTGTGGTGTGGTGTGTGTGTGTTGTGATGTGATGTGGTGTGTGTGTGTGTGTGTGTGTGTGTGTGTGTGTGTGTGTGTGTGTGTGTGAGAGAGAGAGAGAGAGAGAGAGAGAGAGAGAGAGAGAGAAATGCCTGGATCTCAGGGCACATGCACTGTGTGTGTGTGTGCGCGCACGCGCGCGCACACACGCGTCGGTCAGTGTATGTCATTGCTAAACAGTATCCCTGCCCAAAAGTAATCTGATTTTAGAAAAGAACCGTTCGAATCTTTCAGTTTCAATTTGTGTTGATCTATTCCTATTTCTATTCCTAAGTCATTTGGATGATACTATAAAACCGAGGCCCCGTGTGCAAACGCACGCAGAAAATCTCGCACATATGTTAAAAACCTGTTCCGCCTTTCATGAGAGTAGGCCATTGTGTGCCGGTAGGAGCGAATAGCATGCACACTGGTATTGTGTTTAGACACCTCCCAGAGAAAAAAATCGGGGAGTTGGAGTCCCCAGGGCGGTTTGGGATTGTATATGACAACATTCTGGCATCTCCTGCGACGATACTGAAACCATTTGTATCAGTGATTGCCTCCCCAATGGACTATTCCAGCGACATCGATGGGGGGAGAGTCTGCTGCATGGGTAACAGCTTACCCTCCATACTTACTTACCCAGGATTTGCGCTTTACAGCCTAGAGACGTAGAGTACAACTCTATATTCTTCCGAGACTGACAGATGCCTACCTATGTATTTGACTACTTTTTTAAAATTCTATTTTATGTTAAACCTCTTTCTGTCACAGCAGATTTCTCTGCGTGAAATTCGGGCTGCTCTCCCGGGGGGAGGGTGCGTCGCCACAAGTGCAGCGCCACCCATTATTTTTTTCTTTTTCCTATCTGTAACTGTATTTTGTTTCCCTATCTCAGAGTGGCTTTTTTCCACATAATTTTGCCAGGGACAACTCCTGTTGCATCGTGGTTTTTTTGTTTTTTTTTACGTGCGCTAGATAATGATGTGTAACACACGGGACCTCGGGTTTATCGTCTCATCCGAAAGACTAGCACCCAGACCACCACTCATGGTCTAATGGACTGGGGGGGGGGGGGGGGGGGGATTGAGCCCCAACGGCATGAGGATGGATAAGCTTATAACTATCATTCTTCTTACCACCTCTTACCCAAGCAATTTGACGACTCGAGTTCGATTCCCGTTCGAGGGGATTTTTCCCCAGGAGCTAACATCAGTGCTGACTCCACTGTCTCCAAAAGTCTTTCGGACTAGACTATGAACCAAGGCACGCAGAATATCTTACGCACACGTTAAATCCTGTTCCGCTTTTCGTAAGAGTAGGCCATTGTGTGCCGGTGGGAACAGATGACAAGATGTACAAATCTGCATACACATGGGGACTGGATGTAAAACAAAGCACATGAGTGCTTATTCCATTCTCTTTGATATAAGATAATAATAATGATAATAATAATAATAATAATAATAATAATAATAATAATAATGATGATGATGATGATGATGATAATAATAATGATAATAATAGATGATGATGATGATAATGATGATAAAAGAATTATTTTTTTAAAACCTTACTTCATCTCACCCAAGCATGACGTTTTTTCTCTCTCTCTCCCCTCCAGGTAACATGCTTCCCTACCTGACCTCGTACCTTAGGCTGAGAACGGACGGGTCGGTGTCGTACGCTCAGACGCTGTGGTTCTCTGCCGCCAACACCATGTCCCTGGCTGTGTCCATGCCTCTCCTGGGGGTGATAGAGAACCATCTGCCGCCCTGGGCCTACCGCCTGCTGGGCATCTGTCTCTTCTGGTGAGTTAATATGTTGTTGTTGTTGTTGTGCGTTCCCCTAGGTTCACACTCTGGGGGGGTCTGTCACCCAGAATGTGCAGTACTCTGACTGACTCACTTATCACTCGTAGCCGTTGTGTGTCCGGTGGGAACAGATCACAAGATTTACAAAAACTGCACACGCACGGGGACTGGATGTAAAAAAAAAAAGCACATGAGTGTTTATTCCATTATCCTCGATATAAAAGAATCAATAGAATAAAAAAAATAAACCCCACCTAGGAATCGCTGAGAGATTGAAATTGCACACTGAATGAGAATTTTAAACAACAAATCTAACTTGATCAAAAAAATTTTCATTTTCAAGAAACAACCAAACAAACAAAAACAACAACAACAACAACATAAAAGAAACTCGTGCACAAACCTCCAGAATGGAAAAAGACGCGTCCCACCCATTTGTGTGTTGGGAAGAAGACCAGTGGAATAGGCCGTTCACAGCAAACAAAAGGACATTGATCACGATTGTTAACACATAGCTGTTTATTTTTTATACATTAATCTTTTAATTAGAGGGTAAAAAGGTGAAGGTGTCCCATAACCTGAATCGGTGGTCTAGGTGGTAACGCGCCTTGCCTAGAAAGCAAAAAGCCCGGGTCGGAGTGTGCGGTGGTTTGTACTCCGTTTGGACCTAAAAAAATTTCCCCATCCATTAGCCCCTGAGTGGTGGTCTGGGCGCTAGTCTTTCGGATGAGACGATAAACCGAGGTCCCGTGTGTTACACATCACTATATAGCGCACGTAAAAGAACCCACGGCAACAAGGGGGTTGACCTTGGCAAAATTCTGTAGATAAAAGCCCTCTGATAGGGAAACAAATACAGTTGCATGCAGGAAAAAGAAAAAAAAAGGGGGGGTAGGCACTGCACATGTGGCGACACGCTCTTCCCGGGTAGAGCAGCCCAAATTTCACGCAGAAAAATCTGCTGTGACATAAAGTGGTATAAAATACAAATACAAAATACAAACCTATGAAGTCTAAGCGAGCGAGGTATCAGAAACAGTTTCTCTAGGGGCCAGCATATTAAGGGCGGCGCCCATCTCCTCTCCCTCGCCGCTTTACCTTCCCTGACTAAAGAGGGCAGGTACCCATTTACAGCTGGGTGAACTGGGGAACTGAACTGAAACCAATGCGCGCAAAGGGTCACCCATCCAACTGGTAACCACGTTCGATGCTGCTTAACTTGACTGGGGGGGAAAGCGAGCGCTCTGACCACTGAGCTATCCCGCCCCTAACACACCAATATCTTTTGGTAGTTGTGGACCGGTAGCCTACAGACTGCTATGTAAATATAGAATCGGATAGTCCCGGACGTTGGCCACGCTTTGATACTGTTGTAATCGGCTTACAAAGGAGTAATGGTCAGAGGACGAGGTGGCCGAGTGGTTAAGGCGATGGACTGCTAATCCATTGGGGTCTCCCCGCGTGGGTTCGAATCCCATCCTCGTCGATTTTTTTTTTATATAAACACACTGAATGAGAAGTTTGCTTGAATGACTGTTTTCCAAGTACTTCTCTATATAGGCAGCCATACTCCGATTTCAGAGGATTTTTTCCCCTTTAAAGGAGAGTGCAGGTTGATACGTTAAGAGCTTGTTATGGCTGAAGGCAATCTCAGCACAACATTTTACAACATAACAACATTTTAGTATAGGCCTTGGTAATAAGCTGACACCAATAACTGACGCAGCGTTTGGCCTGGGCCAGGTGAGATAATCATCTTTGGTTGTGGGAGTGGGTACTGGGTCGTAGAATAGGGTCAAGTCAAGTCAAATCAAGTCAAAAAAGTACTTGAGTCATGCCATGAAATAGTATCTACAACACTGACAGATATATAATTGAAAGGAATAATAATCTTGAAAAGAGACACAAAAAGCTACGTTTCATATTTGTTTAAACATTCCAGGATAGCTTAAAAAAAAAAGACACCAAAAAGAACCCTAACCCAAAATTAAAATCAAATTGAAACACACACACACACACACACACACACACACACACACACACACACACACACACACACACACCTATATATATATATATATATATATATATAGAGAGAGAGAGAGAGAGAGAGAGAGAGAGAGAGAGAGAGAGAGAGAGAGAGAGAGAGAGAGAGAGAGAGAGATGTGTGTGTGTGTGTGTTTCAATTTGATTTTAATTTTGGGTTAGGGTTCTTTTTGGTGTCTTTTTTTTAAGCTATCCTGGAATGTTTAAACAAATATGAAACGTAGCTTTTTGTGTCTCTTTTCAAGATTATTATTCCTGTCAATTATATATCTGTCAGTGTTGTAGATACTATTTCATGGCATGACTCAAGTACTTTTTTGACTTAATTTGACTTGACTTGACCCTATTCTACGACCAGTACCCACTCCCACAACCAAAGATGATGTGTGTGTGTGTGTGTGTGTGTGCGCGCACATACAAACAAAATTCACAACATACAGGAAACAATCTGTATTGATTAAAAAAAAAAAAAAAAACACTAAAAAACACACACGTAAACCAACAAAAAATATTCCCACCATTCTTTCTGTTTCTCATCAACCCCCCATCCCCCCACCCCCTCTCTCTCTGCCCCCCCCTGTGCAGTGGGTCTTACCTGGCGGCCAGTTTTGCCATCAAGGTGTCGTTTGGCCTGAGTGTGGTGTGTCTGGGTGTGATACACGGCAGTGGCCAAGCCCTCCTCTACCCAGCCTGCCTCAACCTCGTTCTGCAGGTAACACACCTTACTAGTAGCAGCAGCAGCAGTAGTAGTGGTGGTAGCAAGCAGCAGCAGCAGCAGCAGCAGTAGTTGGTGGTGAGCAGCAGCAGCAGCAGTAGTAATAGAAGCAGCAGTAGTAGTAGTCGTAATAGAAGAAGCAGTAGTTGTCCTATTAGACAGCAGTAGTCGTAATAAAAGCAGCAGCAGCAGCAGCAGTAGTGGTGGTAGCAGCAGCAGCAGCAGTAGTAATAGAAGCAGCAGTGGTAGTAGTGGTGGTAGCAGCAGTAGTGGTGGTAGCAGCAGCAGCAGTAGTGGTGGTAGCAGCAGCAGTAGTGGTGGTTAGCAGCAGCAGCAGCAGTAGTAATAGAAGCAGCAGTAGTAGTAGTAGTAGTAATAGAAGAAGCAGTAGTTGTCCTATTAGAAGCAGTAGTCGTAATAAAAGCAGCAGCAGCAGCAGCAGTAGTGGTGGTAGCAGCAGCAGCAGTAGTAATAGAAGCAGCAGTGGTAGTAGTGGTGGTAGCAGCAGTAGTGGTGGTAGCAGCAGCAGCAGTAGTGGTGTAGCAGCAGCAGTAGTGGTGGTAGCAGCAGCAGTAGTAATAGAAGCAGCAGCAGTAGTAGTGTAGTAATAGAAGAAGCAGTAGTTGTCCTATTAGAAGCAGTAGTCGTAATAAAAGCAGCAGCAGCAGCAGCAGTAGTGTGGTGGTAGCAGCAGCAGCAGCAGTAGCAGTAGTAATAGAAGCAGCAGTAGTCGTCCTATTAGAAGCAGTAGTCGTAATAAAAGCAGCAGCAGCATCAGCAGCAGTAGTAGTAGTAGTAGTAGTAGTAGTAATAGAAGCAGCAGTAGTAGTAGTAGTAATAGAAGAAGCAGTAGTTGTCCTATTAGAAGCAGTAGTCGTAATAAAAGCAGCAGCAGCAGCAGCAGCAGCAGCAGTAGTAGTAGTAAGTAGTAGTAGTAGTAGTAGTAGTGTAGTAGTAGTAGTAGTAATAGAAGCAGCAGTAGTAGTAGTAGTAATAGAGAAGCAGTAGTTGTCCTATTAGAAGCAGTAGTCGTATAAAAGCAGCAGCAGCAGCAGCAGCAGCAGTAGTAGTAGTAGTAACAGCAGCAGCAGTGTAGTAGTAGTAACAGCAGCAGCAGTAGTAGTAGTAGGATCTTCAGTTTAATGTCTGTTCATAATAATAATATAGTAATAATAATGATAATAATAATAATCATAATAATATTTAATAACAATAATAATAATAATGATAGATTGAATTTATATAGCGCTATATCTTGTAAAAACAAATCAAAGCGCTTGTCTGAGTAAGAGATGGTGCGTGATGGCCTGTTGTGTGTGCAGTGGTTGCCGCAGCGACGAGGGCTGATGGGGGGACTGATCATGGCGGGGTACGGGGGAGGGGGGCTGCTGTGGGACCAGGTAGTCACCACCTGGATAAACCCCACAACCTGAAGCCTGATGTCCGCGTCCGCGAAGACTTGTGAGAAGTTGGGGGTTGGGTTTTTTTGGGGTGGGTTTTTTTTTTTTTTTTTTTTTTTTTTTTTTGGGGGGGGGGGCTGGTTCGTTGGTTGGTTTGTGGGTTAAATGGTGTGTGTGTGGAGAGAGGAGAGGAGAGAGAGAGAGAGAGGAGGAGTAGAGGAGAGAGAGAGAGAGAGAGAGAAGTAAATCTTAAACCCAGAGAGAGATAGGTAGAGAAAGAAAGAGAGAGGGACAGTGATAGATAGATAGATAGATAGATAGATAGATAGATAGATAGATAGATAGATAGATAGATAGATAGATAGACAGAGACAGAGGACAGAGAGTGTGTGTGTAAACAGCATCCTTACCGTCTGAAAATTCTGTGCTAGGAATTCCCTCTTTTCTCTTGGTTTCTATCTTGTTTTCTTCCTATTTCCTCCTTCTTGTCTGTTTTTTTTTTCGCTTGATTTTTTTTTTTTTTTGGCCTTCTAGGTCCAGTCACATGTCTTTTATCCAGAAAGACTTCAAAGATAGCAGTTTTTTCCCATGCCGAAGTCGGATGCGCTGGGTCTGACTTACCAGGCGCTTAACGGCAGCGCGACACAATTTTAAGTCATAGGGCAGACAACAATAGTTGCTGTCTGAGCGTTCGACGATGAAGAAGATTTGATTGCTCCGTGACAGTACAGATTCAGGTACCTTAAGCTACGCCCCCTCGGTGGTCTAGAGGTAACGCATCTGCCTAGAAAGCGAAAAGTACGGGTTTCATGATGTGGTAGTTTGGGCCCAAACTTTTTTCCCAATCCACTAGACCGCGAGAGGTGGTCTGGATGCCAGTCTATTGGATGAGACGTTAAACTGAGGTCCCGTGTGCCATAAATTATTCATTTAGTGCACGTAAAAGAAACCACAGCAACAAGAGAGTTGTCCCTGGCAAAATTTTGTGGAAAAAAAGCCGTTCTGGCAGGAAACCAAATACAGATGTAGATAGGAAAAAAAAATAGTGGGTGGCGCTGCACTTGGGGCGACGTGCTCTCCCGGGAGAGGAGAGCAGCCCCAATTTCACGTAGATTTATCTGCCGTGACTTTAAAGTGGTATACAATACAACCTCTACCTCCACCCCCTTTTGACAAGAACATTTTCAAAAAAATATGTTCAAAGGATTTGATGCTCTTAGAAAATAAAGACTCTCTCTCTCTCTCTCTCTCTCTCTCTCTCTCTCTCTCTCTTCTCTCTCTCCTCTCTCTCTCTCTTACTCTTCTCTTCTCATCTATCTCTACTCTTCTATCTCTATCTATCTTTATCTATCTATCTTCCTATATATGTCCTAGGCGACCATGGAGGCACCCCCTGAAGACTTGTCAACCAGTTCCCTCCATTCCTCTCTCTGTTCATCCTTTCAGGGTTTTGTTGAGTTCTAGGCCTGTCCATTCGCTGATGTTGTCCTCCCATCTCTTCCTTGTCTGCCTCTTTTTCGTCCTCCTTGATCATTCAGTGAATGATGAAGTTTTCTGTTTCAGGTACTTTCAGCAGGCCACACTTCTGGATCGCGTTCCCACATGCTACCTCCTCTTGGGCTGTGTGCTGCTAGGTGTACAGATTCTCTGTCTGCTCTGCATGTCCTACCTCCTCCTCCCCCTCCCCTCCTCAGGGAAATGACGTCAACAGTAGTGACGTCAGTGAACAGAACGTCATTTCCGGTCATCATCGCGTTTGACTGTGAACGGTAAAATCAGGACTGAAGATGGAGCTAACAGGTCAGTGTTGAATGTAATTGTCTTTTTTATGCAAAAGTTACAGATATGCTGGGGACATGTTGTTTTAGAAGTACCCTTGTTAATCAGTTAAAGTGGCTGGGGAGCAGTGAGTGCACGTGTTTGTTCTCTTTTAATGGAAGTTTTCACAGATCAACTCACTGTAGTCCAACAGTAGATCTAAAAGTAGAATACATTCTTCTTCTTCCTTCTTCTTCCTTCTTCCTTCTTTTTTGTTGTTGTTGTTCTTCTTCTTCTTCTTCTTCTTCTTCTTCTTCTTCTTCTTTCTTCTTCCTTCTTCTTCTTCTTCTTCTTCTCTCCTCTCTTCCTCCTCCTCCTCCTCCTCTCGTGTTCGCTTTACGACTGTGAAATGTGTCTGGGGAAAGAATAATGGCATGTCCTTTCCCGCGCCTTTCGCTGGCCGTACAGTTTGGTTTGCAGGGTTATCTCCGTCGGCCACACAAATCTTCCTCACGTCGCTGTATAGCGAGCTCCTCGGGTAGATCTATTGTGCTTGCCAGTCTGGTTTTCTTTGCCACAGGCACGCAGGGGAGAAAGAACGAGTTTCAGCTTTGAGAATCAAGGAAATTGTTTTTCTCTTTTTTCTATTTTCTCACGAACTAATACCACGGTTCCTTAGCTGCTTTTGGTACAGACGTGAAATATTCGGACAGAAAAACACAGATCCTGGCATTTATTTGAACGTAAGCTGAGCTAAAAACCCATATGACGTAACAACAATTGCCATCTTTGAATAATGAAAAAAGCAGAAATATCCATTACAAATCCATGAGTGTAAGCCTTTGGAACCTAGATAGAATTTAGAATTATCAAGAAGAGAGAGAGAGGGCAAGGCAAGGCAGCAAGGCAAATTCTTATCGAGGAAAGATAAGACTCGATGGCTTTTACTCATCCGGAGAGAGAGAGAGAGAGAGAGAGAGAGAGAGAGAGAGAGAGAGAGAGAGATTTAATTTCTAAACCTTGGTTGTGAGTCTAGCAGTCAAGACAACAAGTAATTAGGACGCTTACAGCTTGATAAGCCACACCAGCGACATTCTTTTGATCATAAATGTCAAAAGTCCCTGGGACTAGGAACTGAGGCCCTCGTGTCGAACGCATGCAGAATATCTTTCGCACACGTTTAAAAAAAACTTTCCGCCTTTCAAAGACTAGACCATTATGTCCTGTATGAAACGGATACAGAAAACAATCAGCATGCACACTGATTCGTGTTAAGACACAATCACAAAGTCGGAATGCGGCTACTTAAAATGGTGTGGGGGGGAAAAAACGGTCGCATACTAATAAATTTCACCATTGGTGAACCTCGGAGTTCTAACTGAGGAACGGGGAAAAAACCCCACAAAAACAAGAGACCCTAAGGATTGAAATCAAAGGGTCTTTTAACCACTCGGGTATATCCCCGTCACCACACTTTGGGCTGTATCTTTTGTCTTCAAACAGGGACCGGAGCAATGAGGCTGAAAACTCATCACCATCACCACCACCAACCACCACCAACCATTGTCATCATCACAGACATCATCATCACTACCCGTGTCATCGCCAGCATCCAACGCACCCGTATCGGGTACCCGGGGTGGGGAGGTGGCTGCTCATGACTACACTCCCATGGAGCTGTTTCGATCACGGGCCATGTGGACCATCACCATCTTCTCCTTCTTCGTCGACCCAACGTCACCATTGTGCAGGCTTTTTACAAGGTGAGCCGTTAGATTACATACACTGCTGCCGAAATGCTGTGAAGACTTCCCCTGTTGCAGCTTAGGGTTTTCTTTCTTCACTCTGTGTGTGTGGTGTGTGTTTGTGTGTAGTGTGTGTGTGTGCGCGCGCGCGCGCGCGCGCGCGTCTGTGTGTGTGAGGGACAGGATAGCTCAGTGGTCAGAGCCCTCGCTTCCCCCCCCCCACCTCCCTTCAGCCAATGTTAAGCAGCATCGAGCATAGTTATCAAGTGGATGGGTGACTAGTTGTGCGCCTTGGCTTAAGTACAGCCTCCAGTTCACCCACATGTAAATGGGTACGTACCTACCATGTTAAGGGTCAGGGAAGGTAAAGAAGCGAGGGAGAGGAGATGGGCGTCGCCTCAATAACTGGTCCCTGGAGAAGTGAGGCCCATGATGCCTTGCTCTCCTTCGATCACATAGGTTATGGACACCTTCACCTTTTTACACAATGTGTAATTTTGTTTGGTTTGCACAAAGGTTTTATTAGTTCAAAACAACGTAGCACGAATACATGAAATGAGTACAACAAGCAATGCTGATGTGAGCATTCAACATCCGTATAACATATGCAAAAATGGGCTGCAACTAAACCAAACTGCGTCAAAATAGATGAATAATACGATAAGACAACGGCAAGTATTTAAAGATCGTGAAAATGTTTGAAAGAAAAAGAAACGACAAACAAACGATGAAGAACAAAGGGCGTGATGTATCACGCCAATACAAGGCAATATCTTCGCAACACATGTAATTTTGTTTGATTTCATCTGCCTGTTTGCCTATGTGTCTGTTTACTTTTCGGGGAGTGGGGGTGGGAGGGGGGAGTTTAGTCTAAAACACGGGGATGAGTCCTACACTAATTACTTTCTGGAAAAGGGCCAGCTGGTGCTCATCATAGCAGGAACTGACCTCACTTAGACTAGGAGAAGGAAAGGGCGCGTAAATGTAGCACTCATGACTGATGTGGTGGTGGATTTGTGCCCTGTGGTCACAGAGAATGAGCATCACAGCAAACTAACCCCCCAAAAAAGGAGAAGGAGTGAGTAAGGGCTTTTCACTACGAACTGTTGCAGGCCTACGGCAGACGTTTGTGCATAACGACCGTCTGCTGTCCATCATGGCGTCCTTCGCCTCTCTCATCAACGCCATCTGTCGGCCTTTCTGGGGCATGCTGGCTGACCGGAAAGGGTTTCAGTATTTGTTTATTTTTTTTATTATTTATTTTATTTTATGTTATACCACTTTATGTCACAGCAGATTTTCTCTGCGTTAAATTCGAGCTGCTCTCTCTCTCTTTCTCCGGGGAGAGCACGTCGCCACAAGTGCAGCGCCTACCCATTATTTTTTCTTTTTCCTGTCTGCAATTATTTGTTTCCCTACCTAGAGTGGCTTTTTTTTTCTACAGAATTTTGCCAGGGACGACTCTTGTTGCCGTGGGTTCTTTTACGTGCGCTAAATAATGATGTGCAATACAGGGACATCGGGTGTTATCGTCTCATCCGCAAGACTAGCAAACCAGACCACCACTCGTGGTCTAATGGATGGGGGAAAAGTTTGGGGCCTCAAACGGATAGTCATGAATCTTAAGTCAATATGCTCCACTTTAGTGTATTGTGTTGTGTTGTATTGTATTGTGCTGTGTTGGATTGCATTTCCCCCGTGGGGATGCCAGGGGCCTGCCAGTATAAATTAATAGCCATCCCACCTTCTGGAAATTCTGTGCTAGGAATGGTCAATTTTTCTATCCCTGTCTTTGTTTCTGCCTTTTTTTCTTCTTCTTCTTGTCACCTCCTCCAACCATCCATCTAACTATACATCCACTCACCCACCCATCCATCCAACTATCCATCCAGCCACCCACACCACACACCTATCCATCCATCCACCCACCCATCCAACCAACCATTTCGTTTTCACTCTCTGGAAAAAAAAACCCAACCAACCACCAACCAACCAACCAACCCAACCCAAACCCAACCAACCCAAACCAACCACCAAACCAAACCAAACCAAACCAAACCAAACCAAACCAAACCAAACCAAACCAAACCAAACCTAAACCAAACCAAACCAAACCAAACCTTTTCTGCCTATTAATTTATTAATTTCTCCTCCCCCAGCTGAGCCTGATGCTCAGCCAGGCCATCCTGACCTTCGCCTCCGCCATGTTGCTGGTGGCGGAGTACGGGGGCGCCGCCATGTTGTTTGTGGTGGTCAGCCTCCTCTTCCTGGCCGTGGGGGGCATCTACGGCACGGAGTACACCCTGATCTCTGTCCTCTTCGGCCCCAAGCACTTCACCTTCAACTCGGGGTCTTCAACTTCACTGGGGTATGTACTGTACAGTCAGTATACAGTACAGTCCGTGTAGGGAGAATGAACCGATTCGTTGATTTGTTTTATCTGTCTATATCACTTTTTTTTTTTAAGTCACGGCAGATTTCTCTGCATGAAATTCGGATGCTCTCTCTCCTCCCCCGGGGAGAGCGAGCGCGTTGCCACAAAAGCAGTGCCACCCATATGTATTTTTTTCTTTTCCTGGCTGTAACTGTATTTTTTTCCCTATCAGTGTGGGGTTTTTTGGCAGAATTTTGTCAGGGGCCACTCTTTTGTTGCCGTGGGTTCTTTAACGTGCGTTAAATAATGATGTGTAAAATACGGGACATCGGTTTATCGTCTTATTCGAAAGACTAGCACCCAAACCACCATTCATGGTCTAATGGATGGGGGAAAAGTTTTTGGCCCAACGGGGGATCGAACCACTTCACACTTTCGACCTGGACTTTTCACTTTTTAGACAGGCGCGTTGCCTCTAGACCACTGATGCATAAACAGTGCGGATAAATGGTCTGTTTCTGTGTGTGGAATATAACGCACACATTAAAAAAAAAATGTTTTATTGCTTGGAAAATGGAATTAGCATTTATGTGGGTTTTTTTTTTTACATCCAGCCCTCGTGTTTTATGAAATTTTCTCATCCGTTCCCACCGGCACACAATGGCTTACTCATCCGAAAAGCGGAACAGGTTTTAACGTGTGCGCAAGATGTTTTCGCGTGCGGTCGCACACAGGACTTCAGTATATATAGTAAGTGTCTTCTGAAGGACGGAGAAATAAGTACGTGAATGTGTAAATGATAAGAATAGCGGCGGTAGTTTGCGCTACCCTAAGCAGTCTTTGTCGCCTGAGAGATTCCAGTCACCTAGATCTAGCTAGATTTGAGTTTTACCAACATACTAAAACTGTAAAAGGATGTTGACATGGTTAGAGGGCAATGCTCGAAGCTCAAACGCCGCTCTCTTGTCTACAGGTAGAAGTGTTTGTAAGTCGTGTGAGAGATGGCTCGGTGCGCCGTTCATTCCTTCTATCTTTTTAATTTGAGGGTAATGGAATAGCACTCAAATTCTTTTGTACATCCAATCCCCGTGTGTATGCAGTTTTGTAAATTTTGTCAACCGTTCCCACCGGCTCACAATAGCCTACTTACTCTTCCGAAAAGCGGAACAGGTTTTTAACGTGTGTGCAAGATGTTCTGCATGCGTTCACACACTGGACCTCGGTTTATAGTCTCATCCAAAGGACTTCTAGGGGGCAGTGGAATCGAAACTGATCTTAACTCCAGGGGAAAATAACCTCTTGAACGGGATTCGAACCCGGATCAGCAAATCACGGGCGCAATGCACAACGCTCTAACCAACCAGGCTGTCCGTCCCCCCCACTGTCGGGTCAAAGCACGAGGTGCCGGAGGCTATTGCGCTAGATGTTTTAAGTTTGCCGTTTACATGCATGTTCAGATTTAAAGGGTAAACTCTGATCAGTGACACACCTGAAAATCTGCCTTCTCTCTTGACAAATATGTCCTACTGCCTTCAAGATATCCAAAACTGGATGATACAGAACAAATTACAATTAAACGCAGATAAAACCGAAGCCATGCTTGTAGGGACCAAACACAAACTGTCTTTTATCACAACAACTTCAATAGAATTCGGCAATACGTCAGTCCCTCTATCCAGTGCTGTAAAGTATCTAGGAGTCGTTATTGACAACACACTCTCCATGCAAAAATTCATCACCCAGACCTGTCAGTCATGCTACTATCAACTACGTCGTATTAGTGCAATTCGAAAGTAGCTGTCCACTGATGCAACATCCAAACTAGTCACTTCTCTTATTCTTTCACGTCTGGACTATTGCAATTCTCTTTTGGCTGGTCTGCCAGCATCATCTATCCACTCTCTCCAACGTATACAAAACTCTGCAGCTCGACTGGTCCTCAGAAAGAAAAAATCTGAACACATTACTCCTCTCTTGCAATCTCTCCACTGGCTGCCTGTGCCACAGAGAGTAAACTACAAGATCAGTACTCTCTGTTATAAATGTCTCCACAAAACAGCACCCTCCTACCTCTGTGAATGTCTTCACGTGTACACACCTTCTCGTACCCTCCGCTCAGCTGCAGATACCTTATCCTTAAAAATTCCGAGATTCAACCTATCTACCGTTGGCCGCCGCTCTTTCTCTATTTCTGGTCCATCAATCTGGAATGACCTCCCTCTATCCCTTCGGCAAAAGCCTACATATGACACTTTTAAATCCAACCTCAAGACACACTTGTTTCAAACCTAAGATTTTTACCTTCTGTTTTCATCTCCTATTTGTCCCTGCCTCCAACATTTGAAATTCCATTCACCCTGTCAAAATGTATAACCTCTATAGGTGTGTGTGGTGTGTGTGTGTGTGTGTGTGTGTGTGTGTGTGTGTGTGTGTGTGTGTGTGTGTGTGCGTGCGCGCGCGCGTGTGTGCTTTCGATTTTGCTAGAATTATTTATTGTCATTGGTTGTTTGTTGTGAGGGTCGAGTGCAAGCGCTTTGATTTGTTTTTACAAGATATAGCGCTATATAAATTCCATGTATTATTTATTATTATTATCAGTGTGCTAACTTGCTTCTTCCTGTTTTCACTGATTAGATAAAAGAACTGGTGACCGAATAAAGCTAGAAAGTTATTTTGAGAGGTTTAATCGGTTCAACAGACTTCAAATAAAACAACAAACAAACAAAAACCCTCTGTGCTAAAATGGACTATGAAAAGTTTATCTTACTAACTAATAGGGCTCTGAGATATGATGTGAGTATTGGAAATATGTTATCCGCATAGACACTTCACATTTCTTTTGGCAAAATTTTGAAATGTAGGCTTTATTATTTTTTTTCGCTCCTCTGCGAGAATTCCGAGGTTCACCAATGGTGAGATTTTTTGTATGCGACCGTTTTTACCACCTTGAAGGTAGCCGCATCACATAATATTATGTCTTGCCCCCATTTTTGTAACGCTGCCAACCCCCTCATTGTAAAAAAAAAAATGTCAGCATGTGAAGGTATCCAACAAAAATGAACAGGAATTCCATTTAAACTTAAAAGGCATATGACAAAATTAATTTCAAAAATAATTCTGGTTATTTGGAATCTGCGGATTTTATAGCATACAATACCGACTTGGAACACAACACAAAGGAAGATGTGAAAGATGGAAAAAAGAAACTCCAGAATACTGTTGAACCATAAGAGTTGCAGTATGTTTAGCTGCATACATTGGACGATGTTTATCAATATAGCAGGGCTATAAACAATATGATATGATAATTGTGATACCAGTATAGAAGTATGATTTCTCTGCTTTAAATACTAGTGTGTCGAATGCTGATTCCAAGTCATGATTTTCAAAATCTGATCCGTTTGTATAAACTTTAAAGAAGTCAGCAGGCATACTTGTTTTTGATATGCGACCGCCATGATGATTTGATTTTCATACGTGTCTGTGTCTGTGTCTGTGTGTGGTGTGGGCAGGTGGTCAGTGCCTTAATCGATGTGTTTGTGGTGGACCAAGCCAAGGCGGCCTTTGGATGGCATGGCATCTTCGTGGCCGCAGCAGCCTTCTCTTTTACAGGTACTATTCTTTTTTCCTTGGAGGGCGCGATAGCTAAGTGGTCAGGGTACTCGCTTTCCCCCAGTCAAGTTAAGCAGCGTCGAACGTGGTTACCAGTTGGATGGGTGACCGTTTGTGCGCCTTGGCTTCAGTACAGCCCCCCTCCCCAGTTCACCCAGCTGTCAATGGGTACCTGCTCTCTTTAGGGTCATGGAAGGTAATGCAGCGAGGGAGAGGAGATGGGTGCCGCCCTCAATATGCTGGCCCCTAGAGAACCTGAGGTCTCTGATGCCTCGCTCCCTTACGACCGGCTAGGTTTTGGGACACCTTTACCTTTTATTTTTCCTTTAATCTTTCACCTCTCTTTTACAGGTATCTTTCCTCCCTCTGTCTTACAGGTAGTTATCTTTTCTCCCTCTGTCTTACAGGTAGTTATCTTTTCTCCCTCTGTCTTACAGGTAGTTATCTTTTCTCCCTGTCTTACAGGTAGTTATCTTTTCTCCCTCTGTCTTACAGGTTGTTATCTTTTCTCCGTCTTACAGGTAGTTATCTTTTCTCCCTCTGTCTTACAGGTAGTTATCTTTTCTTCCTCTGTCTTACAGGTAGTTATCTTTTCTCCCTCTGTCTTACATGTAGTTATCTTTTCTCTTTCCAACAAGCATCTTCTCTCCATTCTGATTTTTTAATAGGTATTATAACAGTTGTTTTTCTCCCTTCTCTAATAATTTTTTTAATGTATTTTCTTATTCTCCTGTCTTTATCCCCCTTCTCCCCCCCCCCCTCTCTCTCTCTCTCTCTCTCTCTCTCTCTCTCTCTCTCTCTCTCTCTCTCTCTCTCTCTCTCTCTCTCTCTCTCTCTCTCTCACACATTAAAAAAAAAATTAATGCTTAGATATAAAGTGCCTAAATACAAACTACATGTTCGATTTTTTTTTTAATTGTGGAAACTTTACCACTTCAAAAATGTGTACTTCACCATTCAAGTTCCTGTTGTTAATTGTGCAACGTTTCATCAAGTAAATGGTTGTTCCCTTTCTTTCCTTCTTTCCTTCTTTCTTTCTTCTCTTCTCTTCTCTTCCCTTCCCTTCCCTTCCCTTCTCTCTTCTCTTCTCTTTTCTTTCTGTCTTCTTTTCTTTTCTATTCTTTTCTTTCTTTCTTTCTTTCTTTCTTTCTTTCTTTCTTTGCTTTTCTTTATTTTTCTTTTTTCTGCAGCCATGCTGATCAACTGGTCACTAGCGTGTAGCTGTGGTCATCCTCTCCCTGCCCATTTGGCAGTCCCCCTCTTCCAGCCACGTCCACCCCTGTCCACCCGTTGTGATGAAGAAACGAACTCGGCACAGCGGGAAGATTACGGCGCGTGCCCCTGACAATCAAGGTCCACAGTCATCATTCCAGAGATCAGCTCAAGTCCACTGTCTCCATCGCCACTGTCGTCGGTAGGAGCTCCATGCAGTGCCACCTGCCACCAGGGTTCGCCATCTTTCTCTGTCTGTGCCAAGTTCTACGATCTCCTGTAGCCCTCCCAGACGGGCCGTCCTGGGCTGACCCGTATGGTTGACTGGGGCGTCGATACAAGCAAGGACAGTTGTGTTGGTTTTATACCTCGTTTTAAACTGTACATAGTCACACACTTTTAATACGAGTTTTAAAATGTAACGAGGTGACAGCCCTGATATGGCCTATGGGGTCGGCGGGGCTATAAGCAACATAATTTGGATTGGATTGGAGCCCTCCCAGACCACTGATCTCAGTGATGATGTTGGCCATGTAGGATGTTGGTGGTCTGCCGCCTTTCATTCTGCCCTCAAACCTTGCCTTGGAGAAATGTCGTCATCAGATTTGTTTGTGTGTTTCTGTTTGCATGACCAACGTATCACAGTCTAGTCTACGCCTTTCGATTTCAGCGTGCATAATTGTCTTTGCACTGAGAGTTCATCAAGAATGTTTATATAATTTTTTGTTCTTCTGTGTGACCATTGGACTCATAAAAGTCGTCTGTAGATCCACATTTGATCTGCATTTATTTGGTCTCTTTCTAATTTCCGTGGTGTCCAGGATACTGACCTATACAACAATACACACCTGATTAGTGCTTTGACAATGTTTATTTTGATATCTTTAGGCATGCCTCTGTTTTTAATATCTTTTTTTATTGTTTTAATTGAATCGTCTTTTGCTCGGCCATATCAATTCTAGCCTTGACGTCTTGTAGACAGAAGCCACAAGTCCCTTTCACAGAGCCTAGATATTAGAAATTTTGAACGTAATCTATAACGTTCTATTGGTTTTGATATTCCATGGGGTCACTGTTCCATTAATGTGCATCCCTTTGGTCCTCCTGGCATTTATGTTAGTGCCAGCAGCGTTGCCTTCTGTGTCTACTATGTAGAGAATTTTTTTGATACCATTAGCCTTGAGTGCTGTATCATCAGCGTGCCTGGGGTTAGTGATGTTTTTGCCACCAGAGATAGAAAACAAGAAGCAAACATACAGCTGAGATGAGTTTCCGAGATGCTAATGCTGTGATCTCTACCCACTGCCAATAATTATGAGGGTAATCTGTCTTTGTCTTGTCTCTTCCGGCATAACCACTACCACCTCTGACAGAAACTGATCGGATTTTTTTTGCCATAATACTTCGGAAGAATACCTGAGAGAATTAGGCTTTTTCCTGTCTCATATGAGTGACGGTGTTATAGTTGGTCTCTAAGGACAAAGTTGTTTTAAGGAATCTGGTTTCGGGTTTATCTCATCTTATGTGTGGTTGATGTGGCTTTTCCCACAATGTGGTGACCAACCTGGGTTGACCCTTATGGTTGACCAGGTGGTGATAACAAGGAAGGACAGTTGTGTTGATTTTATACCCTGTTTCAATTTGCATACAGTTGCACAGTTCGATTTTGAGATTTAAAATTTAACAGTGACAGCCCTGATATGGCCCCTGTGGTCGGCGGGGCTATAAACAACATGATTAGATTGGAGTGGAAGAATGCATGTTTTGGTATCTTTACTATATATTTATCTAGCAGACAAATATCTTTTAAACATTGCACCCCCACACCACCTAAAGGCTATTTTAAAAAAAACAACTTGATACATATTGTTTTTTTGTGCTTATATGTCTTCGTATGTGTTTATTTGGTTTGCATTTGGTTAGTTTGTTTTTGTATGAAACCACATCAGCAAGGTCTTAAAATGTGTTTTATCTTATACTTTTTATTTTGTAATCCGATAGAACATGCAACAGTATACTAGCCAGTGCTCAATTTTCATGTGGATGGACTCGGATACATTTAGCTTTTCTTTCTTACATCTTCGTTACTGCGTGGTTTGTTTTAGAGCTATATTGAATGTGTGTGTTGTGTGTGTGTGTGTGTGTGTGTGTGTGTGTGTGTGTGTGTGTGTGTGTGTGTGTGTGTGTGTGTGTGTGTGTGTTGTTCATCCATTTGAAGATAGTGGATAAGCACCTTGTGCTTTTTTACATCTGGTCCCCATGTGCACGTAGTTTCGAAAGTTTTAACGTGTGTGCGTGCGCGCGCGCTCGGCGCGCGCGCGCGGGTGTGTGTGTGTGTAATGTGTTTTTTTTCGGGGGGTAGGAGGGGAATCATAGTTGATTATGTTAAGAGAAATACTAAAGGAAAACTGATAATTGGATTGAGAGGGTAGGTTATGTGTGGCGAGGTTATTGGAAATAGAATTAAGAGGCTAGCAAATAAAAGAACCGGATTTTTGCATATGGTTTATTTTGGACAAGTTCCTTAGTTTATGCCCTAGGTTCTTTTGCCAATTGGGAGAAAGGGTAGGATGTGTATGGCTGGGTCAATGGGAATAGAAAAAAGGCTAGCACATAAAAGAGCAGGTTTTTTTTCCTGTTGTTTTATTTGGGGCTCTTAATATTTTCAGTCATCAATTCAACTTGGGTTGTTTTGGAAACAGATGCGATTTTTCAAAAATACAGAAGTCCGGAAATAGCTGATTTCAAAGCTGGAAAATTGTAATTAAACATATGGGAAATGCACGAAATAGTCCAGAAATAACCGTACCTTTGGGCTTGATCCTTCCTTAATGTACTTGATTTTGGTTCTTTTAAAAACATCCTCAGCCTATTTGGAAACAAAGGTAGGCTGCCGGAAACCACTGGGCTATTCCAGAACTGGAAAATTGTCATAAAAAATCCATTCAGTGAAGCAACAGAAACAACCATGGCTTGTTGAAAGGACGGGTGATTTGTGATTGAAAGAAAGCTTCCAAACCATTGTGTCAAAAGCTAGGTACCATTATGTCTGTGTGCCATTGTGTCCACATGTATGCATGCCTACTGGCAGACAAGCCAGCTGACTGACAGCCCTTTCCCAGTTACTAATGCTAATTTCTAACACTGACCTTTATTTCTTAACCTGGCCCCACATGTGGACACAAAAGGCAGGTGGATATCATGATACAGGACGTGACACAGAAATAAACCCTTTTTGTTTCTTGTGTTTTTAGGTGTAGAGGGGGATTGGGGGTGCTTTAGGGGAATAAAAGGATGCTAGAAGGGGCGGGATGGATAAGTGTATAAGGGAAGGGGCTTAAGAGAAGTTACGGCTGAGTCGTCTGTGTGAGTGTGAGAGCAAGAATAGGGAATGGGCAAACATGGCAGGGGGTTGTGCTTGTTTTTTTGTAAGAGAGGAGGGGGGATTTTTTTTTTCTTTAGCAAATAGATAATTATTCAAACAGAAGAAGGTGGGGTTAAGTGGAAAATGCAGTTACCAAAATCTTTGTTTTTTTGTGCCAGCGTGAAATATGGTGTTGTGTGGTGTCGCATTTTACAGTAACTCCGCTGACATAAATACCTTGCAAGTCTTTGATGGTAGATGGAATTAGCTGATGATGTTTTATCCCTCCAAGTGCGTATACAGCGGTATAAACTTTTTTTTTCTTTTTTGCTGTATTCCATGTAAAAACTGTAGAAATTTGGTAACTTGGGTAATTTGTCAGGGCTGACATTAATGGACTGGAGGATTAAAGCGTCAAAGACGTTTGACGTCAGATAATATTTACGTAAGCAACGTTAGTGGCTAAAGATCTACAATTCCATTGCAGTAGCCGAAGTTTTCTTCCTTTTGACTTGGTGGTAGCCATTGATGATGTTTTAAAATTTTTTTAGATTGCTTTTTAAACGTAAATTTTGCTTCAGAGTTCGTGTTTAAAACAGCTTTTAAACACTATGAAAAGTTTACAGAGTATTACTCAAAACTATGTAGATTTATGTAACAAACAATGTAACCACACGGGAGAGTGTGTGTGTGTGTGGGGGGGGGGGGGGGGGGGAGAAGAGGGCTTAACAAGCGTAAAGAAGCCAATGAAAATAGAGTATTATAAAAAGAGAAAATTTTGGGGCGAAAGATAACTAATAATCTTCCATAAAATAAATACATATGACACATGAGAAGAGATCAGAAGGAAACAAATTAATTAACAAATTACGAGAGGAATATATGCAAGCAGAATTCTGCAAAGTCTGAACCAGTAATCTATTTCAACACGTGTTCAAGCAGAGCGTATTTCTGCCACAATAATTTAGAAGCGGGGGCAGGAGTTGTTAGGAAGTTTCCAGAAAAGTATGAAGGCCTTGATGTTTTCTTGGTATAAGCACACACGAGGATTTCTCATCAATAATAGTTTCTAATCCACCATGGCCAGGAATTCCTGCAGAGAGGAAGGGTGGGTATAGATGGAAGGTGAATCTGAGCTGAAATCCAGGTCATGGTCTTGCTGTGATCTTCTTCAGCCTTTTCCACAGCAGGACGCGGAGGTGTCTGCTGCTGTTGCCTGCCGGTGACACTGGCGCCGCGTGGACAGGGATGGACTACATCCTGAAATAAGGCTTCCTGAGGAGCACGTTTTCGCGAGGAAAACATTTTTACTATTCTCCCATTCAGCAGCAAGCAGAGCATTAAACAAGTTTCTGCGAACGTCTTTTCTCTGGTCTTTCACAGGAGCTACTTTGCTGATTATGATTTTTGCTGAAGGGAAGCCCTGAGCTATGTAGTTTACACAGCTTGCCAGACTATTACTGGACTCAGTCAGATCTCTGTCTAGCTCATTTACTCCACAGTGAATAAGAGCGGCATCGGCCTTGTGATTCACTTCGGACGCTGTGGAGCTCAGCTGGGTCATGATGTGCTGAATCTGGTAAGTTTTACATGACCAGCCTTCAAACCCATAAGAACCGGCCAAGTCGTTTTGTGTGCACACCCTTCATTACAGAATCGTGAACTGTGACCAAGGAGAAGAAAAGGGTTTCTTGTCTTTGTGTTCTAAGAACTCGAGACTTTAAGTTGTGGAAAATGTTTTTGTATCACGGAGAACAAAGTGAAAAAAGGTATGCTGTAGAATGGTCTTTTCCAAATCCAGCTTGAATTTTCCCCTAATGATTTTTTCTACCCATTTTGACAGTCTCCTGTTGATAATATAGTTTGCCACATAATTTGCCAGCGTCTTCTGTTGATGATATAATTTGCCACATATATTCAAAAGTGAAATACCCCTGTAGTTGTCTGGTTTGTGTATACTGCCTTTTTCATGCAAAGGGTGAATGATTGATCCGGTCCATGCCTCAAGTACTGGCCTGATGCAAATACAGCATAGAAAAGATGGAATAGAAAAGAACAATTTTTTCTTTAGAATACTGGAAGATTTCGGGTAAAATGCAATCTGGGCTTGCTGCTTTACTATGTTTCAGATGACGTATAGAGTCTAGTATTTCTTGTTCAGCTATCTTGCTGTTCAATGAGTTATCATCTGGATCAACATCATGTTCTCCATTTACAGTAACAAGCTCTAAAAGTTCCTCGTTAGCAGTAGTAATTTGATTTTCAACTCCAAAGCCCGCCTTGAAGTGCTGCGGCCATTCTTTCTCTGTAATATCTCCGTTTTTGTTTTTTGCTTTTAGATGAAAAGCGTTTCATATTTTTCCAAAGAACTTGGAATCATGAATATTTTGTTCCGCGCTGCTCTGCATTTCTTTTTGTGTGCATTTTCATTCTCTGTCAATAATCTTATATATATGTCTTTGTTCGACATTCGAATCCGGCATCAAACCAAACCTGACCTCTTATGACATCTTTACTGCTGTGTTTTACAGTCATAGAAGAGGTAGCAGATTTCAGGACTGCAGTGAACACTTAACTGTCTTATCCTTGTCCCGGTTATTCAGTTCCTTTGCTTTCTCTAATGCAGCAGTATTGCTTGGCAAACTAATTTTATCTTATTTTTTAAAATCCTTACCTTTTCTGGCCAAACAAATTTAGAGACTTGTTGCGTCTCGTTTCAGCTCCTTATACAAATATACCTTACAAATAACAGGCGTATACTTTGAATAGATTTCATTATGTACAAACGTCTTGTAAGGTAACGAGTCTAAGGCTGAAGACAAAATAGAACAATCGATAACTCTTTATTTCCTGAAGTGGAAATATGGTAAAACAGCCCTCACAAACTCCGTTCAGTATAGAAATCGCAAAGCTAATGCACAAAGAAAGAAATCAATTTTTCTCCATAACCATTTATAACTTTGTCCTCTGAACAACAGTTGTTATGTTTTTCAGTCTCACTGTTATAGGAAAAGTAGGATTATTCACAAGCAACACAAGGAGCTAACTCTGTGTCTAGTTTGTACAGGGAAAACATTACTGGTCCTTGCATTAAAATCGCCACAAAGTAAGAATAGTGGATCCTGGTGCTGTTCTGTGATATCAAGCAAGCATTGTTCTAAAATAGAAATCCCAGTTGTGTGCCTCAGTAGTGCCATAAAAAGGACTGTTAATCGGATTAATGTACGCACTGACAATGAAACCATTTTGATTAAGTGTAAAGTAAACTCTTCAGCTTGAAGAATAATAATCATGTTGTCATATTTTGTGGGGATTTCTTTGATATATGGCAAAAAATAATCTTTCACTAATACGATCACTCCTCCACTTCTTCTCTCATGGTATGATAGTTTTCTAGCAGGTGAAATAAAACTTTTGTGAGATGGAAATAAAGACGATGAGAAAACATCTACAAAGGTTTCCACTAAACAAATACAGTCAAAAGCTGGTGATGTAAGAAACTAAACTTAAATCACTCAATTTCGATACAATTCCTTCCACATTATAGGTTAACATGGATGACAGTTTTTAGATGTGTTTGCATTATCAATAGGGTCAGGCCCTTGCCGTCAATTTGTACCTGTGTTTTGGCTTACAGCTTTATGTAAATGCAAGTTCTCTTTAGGCTGTGGCCTTTTAACCCAGCTGGGGTAGGGAGAACTGTCGGGTAAGGTAACCCGCGTTTGGTTTGGTGAGCACGTGCATTCCTGCGCCCTTGTCCATTCCTGCAAACTAGTAGGGGAATCCCCTTCCTACCCTGTACAGTGACATCATTTTTATGGGTGTCAAAAGTCAGGCTACTGGGGCTTGCTTGGTGAGCTGTCTCCTAAAGCAGCTGTGGGCATGGGTGCCGTAGCTTGTAGAGAACAGGGAGTGTTATGGGGAAATTATTTCTCTTCAACATGCTTCTCTGATGTCTTTGAATTCTTTTCTCTCTTCTTACCAACATTTTCACCCCACTTTGGCTGCCTTTGTGAAGTTGGTTTCTGAAATGTTGTCTGTTGCATTTGTCTCTGGCCTGGCCTTGACTTTAGGTGATTGCCTCATTCACGTCCTCATTGTCAGGACCAGTTGCTGTTGTTGTCACCCCCATTGTTACCTCCTCCGCTGATAACAGTAGAGCACGGTACACTGATGCCACTAATTGTTGTGCACATGGTGTGCAGTGTCTTCCATCTGTGAAGGCAGACAACCAGGGGCCGGTGGCCTAGAGTGCTGATTGTAAATGCCAAGGTGGTATGCTTTGTCAATGTCAAACAGGTTCCAAGACTCGGAGGATGAGAATTGGTTCAAAATAGGAGTTATTGATTCTGCACTCTTTATGTTACTCCCCAAAGTTTACTTCAGGAATGCCCAGAAACTTGATGTTCTTTTCTTTGGAGTCCCTCTCTAGTGCGTTTATCTCCTGTTCTATTCTGTCCAGTCGTTGGGACATAGTCTTTTTATTCTTGCATTCTGTGCACTAGCTGATTCTGTTTTGTTACCTTGATTTCCAGGTTAGAGAAATCAGCAAAGAGTTGGCTGATAGTTTCTTGAAAAGCTGCCCAATGTGGCGTCTATTTTAACACACAAGCTTGTGGGATGCAGACGAAGTTCGTCTAGAATCAGTGTGAATCTGGTATCAACAAAACTTGCATGTCCTGCACCCTTCCATGTTGCTAGGACCTGGATTTTTCTCAATGTCCATACATACTGTCATAAGGATGATCAACACCAATACAAGATAATCGGTGACAAACAAACAATCCTGTCAGTACCTACTTTTCTGTGTTGACTTTTGAAATGTACCACACGTTTTGCATTATGGGCAATGCATTGCCATCATGAAGGCTGGTGCACGTACATTTGCTGAAAGGCGAGGGAACCCATGGTGTCTGACTTGTGATAATTTATGTGGATAACCATCAAGCATCTGCTTCTCTTGTGCCGAGATGTTCAGGATATTAGGCACAAGCATTTTACTGCAGACTCCCTAAAGATCCTTTTCTGTGATGTTCCACCAGACACCATTTTTAACTTCCTGAGAGAATCAGGCTTTTCCCGTCTGACATGAGTGAAGGTGTCATAGTCACTAAGGACACGGTTGCTTTAATTAAGGAATATGGTTTTGGTTTTATCTCATTTTGTGTGTGGTAGATGTGGGTTTTTTCCCACAACGCGATGCCCATCCTGGGCTGACCCTTATGATTGACCAGGGCATCGATATCAAGGACGACAGTAAAGTTAATTTCATACCCTGTTTTAATCTGTATTTAGTTGCACACTTTTAATCTGTGATTTCAAACCTAAGAGGTGACAGCCCTGATATGGCCTGTATGGTCGGCGGGGCTATAAACATCAAATTGGATTGGATTGGATTGGTTAGGACTTAGGCCTACATTGAAAGCCAAGGGGTATGAGAGGCACTGTTATCACATAGCAATTGAAACCATCAAGAAAAATCATTGACATATGACTGTGATGATTTCAACATATGAGGGATATTTACAACTGCGTTGCAAATCACAAACAACAAAACCAGTGTCCTATAGCAAGTTTACATGCAAACAAGCGTATGGAGTGTGTATGAACATTTTAATATGAGGCTGTATGTAGTGCTTTTTGCCTATCTGCAAATATAATTTTTTATAGCCTATCTTAAATGTTGACTATAATTGTAAAACGTGTATATGGGTATGGTTTAAACATTTTTAATTCTAAAAGTCACATATTCACATATACAAAATAATATGAACAAGCTGAAGTAGAGTGTGCTCAATATAATAGTTCGCTCGTTTTACATAACCACGTTTTTGCTGAAACATTTTTACATCATCATTTTTTACAGTCATAAATTCAAAATCATCTCTTCAAAGTCTCTGCACTTGGTTGCTTTTTTAGAGGGAAATTAATAAGGACAGAATGCAAGTGGAATTTTTGTTTTGTTTTTTGTTTGAAAACGACTTTAAAGATAAGAAAAATAACAGCATTTACAAAAGGGAAAAAAAGAAAGTACAGAGACATGGGAAGAATACATCCCATAATGTTTCATTTTTCAGTACCAATTAGATTTTTAGAAATCATAATATGTCGTTACACTATTCTAACCACATTCAATCGTCATTCACACTATACAAATACTGTTCAGGTTTGGCAAAGAAGGGGAAACCCTATGGTGTGTGACTTGTGATATGCTGGTAACCATCAAGCATCTGCTTCTGGATCGTGGAGATTCCTGCAGACTCCATAAAGATCTTTTTTCGTGATGTTCCACTGGACACCATTTTTAACTTTCTGCGAGAATCTGGCTTTTTCCGTCTGATATGGGTGAAGGTTTCATATTGGTTTCAAAGAGTAAAGCTGGTTTAAGGAATCTGGTTTTGGTTTTATCTCATGTGTGGTTGATGTTTTTTTCCCACAACGCAGTGCCCGTCCAGGGTGACCCTTATGATTGACCCGGGCGTCAATACAAGGAAGGACAGTAGAGTTGGTTTTATACCCCGTTTTAGTCTGTATAAGTTGCAGTTTTATTCTGCGATTTAAAATTGAATGAAATTACAGCCCTGATATGGCCTCTGTGGTCGGCGGGGCTATAAACCACATGATTGGATTGGATTGGATTGCAGTAAAAAGTTAAGTAACAAAACATGATCTAACCACTAAAGCAATGAGGGCAACAACAATAACCATCGTGAGCATGGAACCACTGACACTGGGAAATACATTTCTGCACTTTAGGAAACATTGAGTGCTTAGTCCATTATTCTCGAAATAAAAGAATAGTTAAAAAATAATTTCTCTCTCTCTCTCTCTCTCTCTCTCTCTCTCTCTCTCTCTCTCTCTCTCTCTCTCTCTCTCTCTCTCTCTCTCTCTCTCTCTCTCTACCAGGCACACTGAACGTGGTGGCAACAAGAGCTCATGACACAAGAAGCGGAGCGATCTTCATACGATCATAACAGAAAAAAAACAAAGAAGACAGCTATACTTGGCAGTGACTGTACTATAGCCTGCTGTGACTTAAGGCAAAGTGACCGCGGTTGCCAAGGCAACGAAATCTACCCTGCCAGCAGCAACCACTGTCAACACACAGTGAAATAACACTGATGAAAAACAGGGCATTAGCATCACTGTAGCCAGGGTCTTGTGTTTTAAATGCATCCCTCTTGCTTTGTATACCCGGTGGTTTAAAAAAAGGTGTGTGTTGTGTATGTATATATATATATATATATATATATATATATATATATATATATATAAGTAAAACGCATAGCGAAAGTAAAACAACCAGCAATATGGTTCCCCAATATTTCGGCTTACGCCTTCCTCAGGGGGTGTTTATTGCGATGACGTGATGGTATGACATCAATTTTGAATAACGTCATTGTGAAACTTTGTTTTGATATACTTAAACGTCATACTGAGACATCAGACACACACAGCAAGAGAGAGAGAGAGAGATATTATGGGTATAAGGTGTAACGAGATTTTGAAAATCTGTTCCAGCAAAGATGCACGGAACAATAATTATGTCACTCTTGGGTTTGGGGTTTGTTTTTTTTTTTTCATTTCTTAAAAGTTGAGTAGTAGAACAAAACATTTTTGTTTGTTGATTTTTCTTTCTGAAAATGTTTTCTTTTTTGTGGAAATAGATGAAAAAATCACAAATATAAGTTGTATATTATTTTTCGAATCTCTCTCCTCTCTCTCTCTCTCTCTCTCTCTCTCTCTCTCTCTCTCTCTCTCTCTCTCTCTCTCTCTCTCTCCTCTCTCAAGCCTTTCAATACTTATCCAACCGCAAGACACACTTATTTCAAAGCTAAGACTTTCCTATCCTGTTTCATCTTCTGCCCCTGCTCTCAACAGCCGAAATATCCACCACCCTGCCAAAGTGTTTAACCTGTGTGTGTGTGTGTGTGTGTGTGTGTGTACACAGACTTCGTTAAAAATCTAAATTATTGTTGGCTGCATGCGCAAGAATTGGTTGAATGCAAGCGCTTTGATTTGTTTTTGCAAGATATAGCGCTATATAAATTCCATTTATTTCATTTATTATTATTATTATTATATTTATTATTATTATTATTATTAGCAGCTTAACCCTGTCATCATGGTCCTGGTCATAAATTTCTGCAACTTTGTCTTCTGTTCCACATACATTTGCGATGTGCGTGTGTGTGTGTGTGTACGCGAGTGCGCGCCTGTGTGGTACATGTATGATTCAGATTCAAATAAAATGATATGAGTAAATGTATCATAGCTGGTCACTAAGAACAAGGTTGTTTTAAGGAACCGGGTTTTGGTTTTATCTCATTTTATGTGTGGTTGATGTGGTTTTTCCCACAATGCGGTGCCCGTCCTTGGTTGACCCTTATGGTTGACCAGGGCATTGATGCAGGGAAGGACAGTGGGTTGGTTTTTAATTTCCTGTTTTAATCTGTATAGTTGGACAGTTTTATTCTGTGTTTTTAAAGTTTTACAAAGGACAGCCCCAATACGGCCTCTACGGTCGGCGGGCTATAACCTACATGATTGGATTGGATGGTATTTGCTTGTGGTTGATTTGTTTGTTTATGGTTGATGCATTGTTGGCTCTGATGGTTGGCTGGACTAAGATCTAACAGCAATGAAGCAATGAATAAAACGTGCTACTGATCAACATAATCTGTTTGACTATCTTGTCATAATTATTGACTCTGCAATTTAAACATTAATTACAGTTTTACTATAAGCCCCCCTCCCCCCCCCCCCCAAAAAAAAAAAAGAAAAAAGAAGGAAACTACAAGTTTTCTATGTCTTCTTTTTCTACTTTATTTCAAAATTGAAATTTTCCCATGGTGAGGCAAAACGAACAGGGTGGGGGTGGGGGGTATTTTTCCCCCTTGACATCGAATGGATCCCACTCGTATCATAGTATTGGCTGGCGCATGGAGAGACAGACGTTAGTGGTGACAGTACAGGCCTTGGGATGTCAGAGTGAGAGATGATCGGCTCATGTGGACACCTGGGCTTTTTCCTCTCCCAGCTTTTCTGTATAAAGCAGTGTTACAAGAGCCTGTTGTTTATTCTCTCTTTTAGTTTTTCCCTCTTTGTAAAAGTGTTCCGTTTTTGAAAAAAAAAAAAAAGGAGTGGAGAAAAACTAGTGCAGGAAACCAGCGAGAACCTCTCCGTCATTTTGAGCATCAATTGTCAACAAAAATCAGTGCAGAAAGTTGTTTTTTTCAATGACAGCGTTTTAGGTATTTTCTTTCTTTCTTTTTTTTTTGTTTTTTGTAAGGATGATGAGATATGCCTTTGGCCTGACCTGACCTGACTGGAGTTTTAGCTCCTGGGTGAGTCTCGGTGTTAATTTGACTTCACGTGGTTATAGTTTTGCTTCTCTGTGTCCATTTCTGGGTTCCATTTTTGGCGCTGGATCAGTAAAACGTGAGTCTGTGTCATGGTTTTGTTCTACTTTGTTGTTGTTGTTGTTGTGTCTGTGTGTGCCGTGCCTGTGCCTCTCTGTCTGTGTGTGCCTCTCTGTCTCTGTGTGCTTCTCTCTGTGTGTAGTTGCCTTTGCTTCTGACTCTGGAGTTTTGCCTCTTGTCTCGTGTTGACCTCTGTCTATTGTGTGCTCTCTGTGTCCTTCTGGTTCCTTTCCTGGTCTCGTGTGTGTCCTGTTCTGTTCTACTGTTGTGTGTTCTGTTCTGTGTGTGCCTCTGTGTCGTCTGTGTGTGCCTTCTCTGTCTTTGTGTTGCTTCTCTCTGTCTTGTGTGTGCTCTCTGTCTGTGTGTGCCTCTCATGTCTGTGCGTGTGTCTTGTGTGCCTCTCTATCTTGTGGCTCTGTGTGTACTTTGTGTCTGTCTGCTCTGTGTGTGTACTCTTTGATGCTTCTATGTCTGTGGTGCCTTTCTGTGTCTGTACCTCTTTGTATGTGCTTCTCTATGTCTTGTGTGCCTTTCTGTGTCTGTATGTGCTTTGTGCCTGTGTGTGCTTCCCTTTGCCTCTTTCTGTTTGTAAGCCTTGGGTGGATAGTAATGTGCATGGTAAGTGTGAAATATTGTGGTTGCGCACACGTGTCTGCACGAGCGGTGTTGTGTTGTTGTGTGTGCGCGTTTGTGAATGCGTGTGTGCGCGCGCGCGCGCGCGCGTGTGTGTGTGTTAAAACGGGTGTTGGTTACTAAGCATGCAATGCACACATACCAGCCTGTACACGTGCCAGAGTTTCCTCAATTAACCTGCAGAAGTTGCATTCTTCATCAGGGACTATGCAAGGTATGTTGTAAAACAACCAAAGCATCTGCATCTGGTGTGTCGAGATGTCCAGGATATTAGGCACAAGCATTCTACTGCAGACTCCCTAAAGATCCTTTTTCACGGTTCCGCTTTTCAGAAGAGTAGGCCCTTCTGTGCAGGTGGGAACGGATGACAACATTTACAAAGCTGCATACACACGGAGACTGAAGGTAAAAAATCACATGTGTACTTATTCCATTACGATTTAAAAAGAATAAATAGCTATTCCCTCCACCCTTGAAAAGAAGATTCTCTGTGTCTACTTTTCCCATTAAAGTCGCAGCAGATTTCTTTGCGTCTAATTCAGGCTGCTCTCCACGGGGAGAGCGCTTCGCCACAAGAGCAGTGCCACCATTTTTTTTTCTGTTTCCTACCTGCAACTGTATTTGTTTCCCTACCGGTGGCCTTTTTCTACAGAATTTTGCGAGGGATAACACTCTCATTGCCGTGGGTTCTTTTACATGCGCTAAATAATGATGTGTAAGTAACACACGGGACTTCAGTTTATCATCTCATCCGAAAGATTAGCACCCATACCACCACTCATGGTCTAATGGATTGGGGGGTTTGGGCCCAAATGGGATTCGAACCACTGCACACTCCGACCCAGACTTTTCACTTTCAAGGCTGGCGCGTTACCACTAGACCACCGATCCACTATGTCCTGCTGTTTTCATGCCACTCAGTCTAATCTCACCAAGGAGACAGGTACATCATCATTTTTGTGTGGGCTCCCGGGTATACTGGCATTCCAGGCAGTAAGGCCTTTAACCAACCAACTCTCCAGTTGCGCCAAAAAAAAAAGAAATAATCTCTAAAATCTGCTACACCATACACAGATTTACAATCTCAAATCCAGTGCCATGTGCAGTTTCCCTGGCAGGTGAAATGGAAGATTCAGACCAGTCATAAACTTTTTCTAGATAAGCCCTGTTATTTTTTTAATAACTCTTTGCTTGTTGCGTCATAAACCACATGCAGGCAATACTTGAGGGGATACAGGTTTATTATTGGCATGCTGGTAGCCTACATATGCCATCTTGACAGTTATTACCCCCTCTACTCCCAAGTCAGGGGCGACAACTACTAATACAATCATAACCTTAACTACTATGTATATATAAAAGTATATTAACAAGCCCTAGCCTGAAGGAAGTCTCCCTTTTGTACCCTTCCCCCCAAAATAAAATAAATAAATAAATCAAAATAAAAGAACATAAAGCAAAACAAAACATCATACAAAAAACAGAAGGGGGGGGGGGGGGGGGGGGGGGAACGGTACCGGGCAGGATACACACGTACCATTCTCACATTCATATATGCTCAAATGCAAGCGAACCTCCTGTGTGACTTATGATGATGTGCCAATAACCATTACGCATCTGCCTCTCGATTGTCGAGGTGTTCAGGATAATCAGGTGCAAGCATTTTGCTGCAGACTCCCTGAAGATTGTGTTGAGTGAGGCTTCACCAGAAACAGCTTAGCATCATCATCAGCTTCTTCAGAGTCTGGCATTGTCTGGCTGATGGGAGTTAACGTGTCTAAGCCAGTTACTATCGGCAAGGAAGGTGGCAGGATGGTTAAGATGTTCGCCTGCCAACAAGTAAACTGTTGAGGTTCTGGGTTCGATTCCAACCCTCGCCCTTTCTTGAGGTGACAGCCCCGATATGGCCTGTGTGGTCGGCAGGGCTATAGCCCTACATCATTGGATTGGATTGGATTTGCCCTTTCTTCCCAGTTTGACGAAAAAAATCGAACTGAATGTTAAAGTCATTCGGATGAGACTATAAATCGAAGCCCCGTGTGCGGACGCACGCAGAAAATCTTGCGCACACGTTAAAAACCCGCTCCACCTTTTGGAAGAGCAGGCCATTGTGGGCCGGTAGGAGCGGATGACAACAAAATGAAAAATAGTGTTCACACAGGTGTTGTGTTTAGACACCATTCCCTAGTAGGAAAAATCGGGGAGTTGGAGTCCCCAGGGCGGCTCGGGGCTGTAGTCCACTCCTATATGGCAACTTTCTGGCGGCTCCTGCGACGGCACTGGAACCATTCGTTTACAAACCTGCATACACATGGTTACTAGATGTAAAAGAGCTTATTTCAGTATCCTCGATATAAAAGAATAATTGAAATAAGAAATTGAATCACACACGCGCGCGCGTTTGCTCACACACACACACATACACACGCATACATATACACACATACACACACACATGCGCGCGCACACACACGTAAAGTCTTCTTTAATGCCCCAAAGTATTTATTAGATAAACTTAGAAGCATAGATTGTAAAGCTTTTCGCATTGCCTTGGGAGTACCCTTCCATGCTTCATCCTTGGGAACATATAAGGAAGTAGGAGTTTTGCCTTTGGATGACTATCGAGAGGTAGCAGTCGCAAAATACGTTCTTAGAAGCTCAGCATCTGTAAATAATATAGAAGATGAACTCAGTCTAAGATCTGACAAGCAATTTCCTAAAAGAGCTAAAAATATCCGCTCACTCACCACAATCAGCACCTTCACAAATGGTCTTTTTGAAAAGTCAGGAGTTAATCCCAGAGAAGTGCAACAGCTTATACCTCTATTATCTCCTTGTCCGTCATGGGAGCTTCAAAGGGCTCAATTTGATTTGGAATGCTCCATCTATAAAAAAGATAATGGAAGTAATATTCTTAGCGCGTATGTGAAAGAACATATTATAAACAAGTACTCATCACATCTTCAAATATACACCGATGGGTCTCTACTCAATAATACTGAAGGAGGTGCGGCTTTCATCATTCCTTCATTACATGTTGAAAAACTGTACCATATTGGGAAAAATCACTCAATTTTCACAGCAGAGCTGACAGCCATTCTGATGGCTTTAAATTATTTACTTGATTTTCCCAGGACCATTGTGAAGGTGGTTTTATGTGTTGATTCAAAATCAGTGCTCCAATCCCTTAAAAACTCAGGGTCAAAAGTAAGACAAGAACTTATCACTGAAATATTACATCTTATACATTTTCTAATCCTAAGAGGCACTGATGTCACCTTTTGCTGGGTACCTTCTCATTGCAATATAGTATTCAATGAAAAGGTGGATAGAGCTGCTAAAAATGCGGCAATGCGTTATGATTGTGCTGATACTTTGAATATACCAATGTCTGTTGATGAGAATTATACTTTGATCGAACATGCATGCTGGAAACATGTAAGAAAAAAACAAGAAGAGGCTGGATTTTCTAATCATCATGTTTCCTTTTCTGACCTTAACCATATTCTCTGTGTACGTTTTGGGCTGGATAAATTGCATCTTAGATCGGTCATTTGTCTTATAAATAGACTTAAATTAAATGCCTTCCGAACGAAGTATGCTAAAAATGTGCGTTGCATATGTGATGGGACGATTTCAGTCAGTCATATTCTTTTTAACTGTCCCGTTTTAAAACAGTGTCTTCCCATCACACGTGAGAACTCTTTGGACAGTATTTTAAGTAACTGTGTGATGCTGTGTGAACTTGCCTTATCGCTGAAGAAGAGTCCAATTGACAGTTTACTGTAGTGCATATGAACATGTTAGTAGCTTGTTTAGAGACAGAGACTTTAATCTCGTGCTGTTTCTTAATTTTCTAAAAAGTTCTGATTGATTGTTCAGCGTTTAGTGTTCACTTTTTGTGTTTTTGTTTCTACCATTGGTTAAAAGTTTTTACAAGGTTTTTTTTTTTGTTTGTTTGTTTTCTTTTTTTTTTTTTTTGTTGTTGTTGTCTAATATCACTTATGTGAATAGACATTAAACTGAAGAACAACACACACACACACACACACACACACACACAAACACACACACATACACTTTTCATTCAGAAAAACTGACTGAACAAAGCATATAATTATACTTTCGATACAAACACTTCCTGGATCAAGCAGATTTACAATTAATTTTGCCGAAGTGACAGCGCCGATATGGTCCCTGTGGTCGGCGGGGCTGTAAACAACATGATTGGATTGGACTGAACTTCGAAGAACTCTGAAAATCGTGACCCTTCTTAAATTTCAGATCTAACACGCTATA
>CM060335.1:18782469-18788184 GCA_030674155.1 Stramonita haemastoma | reverse complement strand
ATTACAAGAAGAAAAGTCAGTATATTCATGGAAGATAAAGCGAAATTTGACTTTGAAATAAGCTGAAAAATGAGAATATTGATGAATGATATAGCAAAATTTGAAACTGAAAAGGGCTGGAAAAATAAGTGTTTTTTAATGGAGTCTACAGCCAATATTTTATGATTATTTCTTTTCTTGGCATGTGATTTCCAATGAAAATATATGTTGTTTGATTGAGAGAGAGAGAGAGAGAGAGGAGAGAGAGAGAGAGAGAGAGAGAGAGAGAGAGAGAGAGAGAGAGAGAGAGAGAGAGAGAGAGAGGGTGTGTGTGTGTGTGTGTGTGTGTGTGTGTGTGTGTGTGTGTGTGTGTGTGTGTGTGTTGTACTGTATGTTTTCCAAAACACTTCACACTATACATGTCACAAAAATTGATTAGGTTGCCAAGAAATTAACGGAGACAAAAAAAGTATAATTTTATTATTTTTATGTTACAGCAGATACCCAGCTCACCAATACCACAGAGTTCCAGCTCAATCAGGCAGATGACAACCTCAAGCAGAGTGGATGATGGTGGGGAAGGTGAGGTAACTTACATCAGATTTACCTACAAAGTGTATTCAAGTACTGAACAGATCAGATTATATTTGAGAGACATAGTAATATCAGATGCCCTCTTGTTCACCCTACAAAAAAAAAGAAAAAGAAAACAAAAAAAACACTATCTTGTCTACAACATTTCATGGCAAATGTTGAAAATGTAGGCTAATGATTTTCTTGTGCCATGTGTTCTCAGAGCATTCCTTGCTTGGGTGGCTCCCTCCTTGTCAGGGGAAATCTCGCTGACAAGAGTGAAGAAGCTGTTGGCAACCTTGTGGCTCATCTCCAACAAGGAGTCTTACAGGAGTGTTGCTGACAGGTTGGGCATGAACAAGGGCACCCTGCACCACATCGTGATGAATGTGTGCAGAGTGCTTACTTACATCTCTGCTGAGTAAGTTCAATGAACATTTTGATTTATGATTTCACACAGACATGATATATACAGTAGATTGGTATGGTTGTACCATTTTCTTTCTTTCTTCTTTTCTTTTTTTTTTTTTTTTTGGGTGGGGGGGGGGGGGGGGGGGGGTTCAGGGTTGTTTTTTTTTTTCCCCTTTTTTTATTTTAAGGATGGAAGCTGTCTGTGATCAGTTGTGCAACACAACTGTTAGTGATCAGTTGTGGCAGTCTTTGGTTATTTCGTTGCAGCACTCTTTAGTGTATTATCATTATTATTAGAGTATTATTATTATTATTATTTAGACATACAATGGAGCCCACCTACATTGAAATTATAATTATGTTTATAACAATGTCTATTTCCAATCCTTTTTATGTTTTGTTCAAGGTAGAATATGTCTAATATAGGGTATTTGTCGCCCTCATCATTTGACATGGTACCTCGGTTCTGAAAAAAAATATTCAGGGGTACCTCCTTACACCCCGACGATACCATACAGTGCCTCTGTATGAAGACTCACAATAGAAGCGACGCTTTGCGAGCGTTTACCCCTATTGGAAACGAACCAAATTAGATTATATAGGATATCTATGTCTTCGATGCCATCATTTTTTAATATATTTTTATATGGCTACCTCCAAAGTTGGGGACAAAAATGTTCCTGGACCTTTGTGCTGTAATAGGCTACTCAAGTGTGATGGCCAGCTTCCCCTGTATCTGTGTCAAGGGGTTTCATCGTTGTTGGCCTGTTAGGCTACAGTAGGCCTGCAGCTGAGGTAGGCCAATATGTACGTCTTCTCCCTACCCAAAATTCAACACTGCACTATGTGTTGCTGGTCAGTGTAGTTTGCCATGTTGTTTCTTTTATAAATGGTAAAGTGCCTCATGAACAATGCTGTTCTCTGTGGGAATTATTGAAATGGTCTACAAGGCAAAAGGCAACAATTAACGTTCCCCCCCCCCCCCTCTCTCTTCTTAGCACTTTTTTGTTTTTTGCTCTTTTTTGTTATTATAATTATTATGTTCCTAACCACACTATACATCAAACTACCAGCTCCCTCTAAAAATGAGGCCCACTACACGCTCCATGAGTGCAAAGTGACTCTCCAGTGACACAATACAGCCCACACTAGACTCATGTCAAGTGACTTTCGATTCTCCCCATTCCAGACTACCCCTATGGAGATTTGTGTTTTTTTGAAAGATATGTGGGAAATACCAGCCATCAGGTATCTCCTTCACCTTTACTGAACAGAATAAAAGTGATAAACTTGTTATCTGTACCGACTGTAGTGACACAATACAGCCCACACTAGACTCATGTCGTGACTTTCAATTCTCCCCATTCAAGACTACCCCTATGGAGATTTGTGTTTTTTTGAAAGATACTGTGGGAAATACCAGCCATCAGGTATCTCCTCCACCTTTACTGAACGGAATAAAAATGACAAACTCCAGTTATCCATACCCACTGAGTACACCCTAACTCTTCCAGGTGAACTCTGGCACTCTTTTATTCAGTTATATCAGGGCACCAACAAACTCCTGACAGTTCACATTTACCACTCTCACAGGAAAACTTTTACTACAAGGCAATGTGTGCCAGTCGTGGGTGAAGAAGGAGTTTGAAACTCTGAAAGCCATTGTGAATCATTTGGTTGAACTAAACCCATCCACAGAAGACGCCCCAGATGTGCTGTCCTCCATTGTGTCACCAAGACACCAAGCTCTACAAAAATTAATTAGGTTGCCAAGAAATTAACGGAGACAAAAAAAGTATAAATTTATTATTATTTTTATGTTACAGCAGATACCCAGCTCACCAATACCACAGAGTTCCAGCTCAATCAGGCAGATGACAACCTCAAGCAGAGTGGATGATGGTGGGGAAGGTGAGGTAACTTACATCAGAATTACCTACAAAGTGTATTCAAGTACTGAACAGATCAGATTATATTTGTGAGACATAGTAATATCAGACGCCCTCTTGTTCACCCTACAAAAAAAAAGAAGAAAAAAAAAAACAACACTATCTTGTCTACAACATTTCATGGCAAATGTTGAAAATGTAGGCTAATTATTTTCTTGTGCCATGCGTTCTCAGAGCGTTCCTTGCTTGGGTGGCTCCCTCCTTGTCAGGGGAAATCTCGCTGACAAGAGAGAAGAAGCTGTTGGCAACCTTGTGGCTCATCTCCAACAAGGAGTCTTACAGGAGTGTTGCTGACAGGTTCGGCATGAACAAGGGCACCCTGCACCACATCGTGATGAATGTGTGCAGAGTGCTTACCTACATCTCTGCTGAGTAAGTTCAATGAACATTTTGATTTATGATTTCACACAGACATAATATGTACAGTAGATTGGTATGGTTGTACCATTTTCTTTCTTTCTTCTTTTCTGTTTTTTTTTTTTTGGGTGGTTGTGGGGGGGGGGGGTTCAGGGTTTTTTTTTTCCTCCCCCTTTTTTATTTTAAGGATGGAAGCTGTCTGTGATCAGTTGTGCAACACAACTGTTAGTGATCAGTTGTGGCAGTCTTTGGTTATTTCGTTGCAGCACTCTTTAGTGTATTATCATTATTATTAGAGTATTATTATTATTTAGACATACAATGGAGCCCACCTACATTGAAATTATAATTATGTTTATAACAATGTCTATTTCCAATCCTTTTTATGTTTTGTTCAAGGTAGAATATGTCTAATAGGGTATTTGTCGCCCTCGTCATTTGACATGGTACCTCGGTTCAGAAAAAAATATTCAGGGGTACCTCCTTACACCCCGACAATACCATACAGTACCTCTGTATGAAGACTCACAATAGAAGCGAAGCTTTGCGAGCGTTGACCCCTATTGGAAACGAACCAAAATAGATTATATAGGATATCTAGTCTATGTCTTCGATGCCATCATTTTTTTTTTTTTTTTTTTTTTTTTTTAAATATATGGCTACCTCCAAAGTTGGGGAAAAAAATGTTCCTGGACCTTTGTGCTGTAATAGGCTACTCAAGTGTGACAGCCAGCTTCCCCTGTATCTGTGTCAAGGGGTTTCATCGTTGTTGGCCTGTTAGGCTACAGTAGGCCTGCAGGTGAGGTAGGCTAATGTGTACAGTCTTCTCCCTACCCAAGATTCAACACTGCACTATGTGTTGCTGGTCAGTGTAGTTTGCCATGTTGTTTCTGTTATAAGTGGTAAAGTGTCTCGTGAACAATGCTGTTCTCTGTGCGAATCTGTGCAAATTATTGACATGGTCTACAAGGCAAAAGGCACCAATTAACGTTCCCCCCCCCTCTCTCTTCTTAGCACTTTTTTGTTTTTTGCTCCGTTTTGTTATTATAATTATTATGTTCCTAACCACACTGTACATCAAACTACCAGCTCCCTCTAAAAATGAGGCCCACTACACGCTCCATGAGTGCAAAGTGACTCTCCAGTGACACAATACAGCCCACACTAGACTCATGTCAAGTGACTTTCGATTCTCCCCATTCCAGACTACCCCTATGGAGATTTGTGTTTTTTTGAAAGATACTGTGGGAAATACCAGCCATCAGGTATCTCCTTCACCTTTACTGAACAGAATAAAAGTGATAAACTTGTTATCTGTACCGACTGTAGTGACACAATACAGCCCATACTAGACTCATGTCGTGACTTTCAATTCTCCCCATTCAAGACTACCCCTATGGAGATTTGTGTTTTTTTGAAAGATACTGTGGGAAATACCAGCCATCAGGTATCTCCTCCACCTTTACTGAACAGAATAAAAATGACAAACTTCAGTTATCCATACCCACTGAGTACACCCTAACTCTTCCAGGTGAACTCTGGCACTCTTTTATTCAAGTATATCAGGGCACCAACAAACTCCTGACAGTTCACATTTACCACTCCACAGGAAAACTTTTACTACAAGGCAATGTGTGCCAGTCGTGGGTGAAGAAGGAGTTTGAAACTCTGAAAGCCATTGTGAATCATTTGGCTGAACTTAACCCATCCACAGAAGACGCCCCAGATGTGCTGTCCTCCATTGTGTCACCAAGACACCAAGCTCTACAAAAATTAATTAGGTTGCCAAGAAATTAACGGAGACAAAAAAAGTATAAATTTATTATTATTTTTATGTTACAGCAGATACCCAGCTCACCAACACCACAGAGTTCCAGCTCAATCAGGCAGATGACAACCTCAAGCAGAGTGGATGATGGTGGGGAAGGTGAGGTAACTTACATCAGATTTACCTACAAAGTGTATTCAAGTACTGAACAGATCAGATTATATTTCTGAGACATAGTAATATCAGATGCCCTCTTGTTCACCCTACAAAAAAAACAAACAAAAAAACAACAACACTATCTTGTCTACAACATTTCATGGCAAATGTTGAAAATGTAGGTTAATGATTTTCTTGTGCCATGTGTTCTCAGAGCATTCCTTGCTTGGGTGGCTCCCTCCTTGTCAGGGGAAATCTCGCTGACAAGAGTGAAGAAGCTGTTGGCAACCTTGTGGCTCATCTCCAACAAGGAGTCTTACAGGAGTGTTGCTGACAGGTTGGGCATGAACAAGGGCACCCTGCACCACATTGTGATGAATGTGTGCAGAGTGCTTACTTACATCTCTGCGAGGTAAGTTCAATGTTTTGATTTATGATTTCACACAGACATGATATGTACAGTAGATTGGTATGGTTGTACCATTTTCTTTCTTTCTTCTTTTTTTTTTTTTTTGGGTGGGT
>CM060335.1:18754969-18779969 GCA_030674155.1 Stramonita haemastoma | reverse complement strand
GGATTTTTATTAATTAAACTGTATTTTCTTATTTTACAACTTTTTCCGGAACAAATACGGAAGGTGCACAGGTCTGCACAAGGTTGCACACCACTTTTTGCGAAGCAAAGCGATCACATTTCCAAGGGAGGCAATTACTATTACCTCCCTTTACGAAATAGGTGGCCCGACGCGAGTAGCAGACGACAAGCATTCTATCAGCGATAATACGATCTTCGGACACGCTTCTCGGATTTATTTCTCCAAAGTTTTATTTTGGATATATATTTTTTAAATAAAATCTCACACATGACTTCCATTTTTAGGGCTTTTTAGGGCCTCCAGGGCAATATGTTTCATTTTTAGGGCTTTTTAGGGGCCCTATTTTGGCTTTCCCAAAATTAGGGCTTTTTAGGGCTTTTTAGGGACTTGTGCGAACCCTGTATATAGGATATCTATGTCTTCGATGCCATCATTTTTAAATAAATTTTATATGGCTACCTCCAAAGTTGGGGACAAAAATGTTCCTGGACCTTTGTGCTGTAATAGGCTACTCAAGTGTGATGGCCAGCTTCCCCTGTATCTGTGTCAAGGGGTTTCATCGTTGTTGGCCTGTTAGGCTACAGTAGGCCTGCAGCTGAGGTAGGCCAATATGTACGTCTTCTCCCTACCCAAAATTCAACACTGCACTATGTGTTGCTGGTCAGCGTAGTTTGCCATGTTGTTTCTATTGTAGAGGTAAAGTGCCTCATGAACAATGCTGTTCTCTGTGGGAATTATTGAAATGGTCTACAAGGCAAAAGGCACCAATTAACGTTTCCCCCCCTCTCTCTTCTTAGCACTTTTTTGTTTTTTGCTTTGTTTTGTTATTATAATTATTATGTTCCTAACCACCACACTGTACATCAAACTACCAGCTCCCTCTAAAAATGAGGCCCACTACATGCTCCATGAGTGCAAAGTGGCTCTCCGGTGAAACAATACAGCCCACACTAGACTCATGTCAAGTGACTTTCGATTCTCCCCATTCCAGACTACCCCTATGGAGATTTGTGTTTTTTGAAAGATACTGTGGAAAATACCAGCCATCAGGTATCTCCTTCACCTTTACTGAACAGAATAAAAGTGATAAACTTGTTATCTGTACCGACTGTAGTGACACAATACAGCCCACACTAGACTCATGTCGTGACTTTCAATTCTCCCCATTCAAGACTACCCCTATGGAGATTTGTTTTTTTTTGAAAGATACTGTGGGAAATACCAGCCATCAGGTATCTCCTCCACCTTTACTGAACGGAATAAAAATGACAAACTCCAGTTATCCATACCCACTGAGTACACCCTAACTCTTCCAGGTGAACTCTGGCACTCTTTTATTCAAGTATATCAGGGCACCAACAAACTTCGGACAGTCCACATTTACCACTCCACAGGAAAACTTTTACTACAAGGCAATGTGTGCCAGTCGTGGGTGAAGAAGGAGTTTGAAACTCTGAAAGCCATTGTGAATCATTTGGTTGAACTTAACCCATCCACAGAAGACGCCCCAGATGTGCTGTCCTCCATTGTGCTATCAAGACACCAAGCTCTACCAGCCATCACGGACAGCACACCTCCTGTGCTGTCATCCCTGTGCCCCTGGACAGCAGCTGCTGATGACCAATCTCTCCCACCCGACCAGTCATCATCTCCCCCCTCCAGTTCACCGGACCCTATTCCTCTAAACACCAGAGCCCTACAGTCTGAAGTCCTCTCTCCTGTATCAGTCCCTCTATCACCTTCCAGTTCACCTTACCTCACTTTCCAACTCTCTACATCGCTCCATCTCTCATCCCCTGATGAGAAATCTTCACCCCCTCCTCCTCCACCTACAGATGTGACCATCACCTCCGCCCTTCTCCATGACCCCTCCTCACCTGATCATCAACCCCTCCCTTCACCATCAAGCTCTCCCGACCCTCCCACCACCACCCCTTCCTCTCCTCCGTACCAAAGTCCAAATGACCCCACTCCTACCCCCTCCCCCCAGTCCTGACCCCTCCCCTTGAAAAACAGATGTGCATACATTCAGTACATGCCAAAATATGGTCCGGTGAACACATGGTCTGTTACTTTTCCTTTCGCTTCAAAGCCTGACCACAATGCAATTTGAGAGGAAGTTCATCAGCAAGGTATCGAGCCTCATTTTCGCATTACAACATTCCAATTGGAGCAGCCACTGTTGCAGTACAAATTTTCTAATTTCACAATTTTTTCCTGTCAAAATGTCTGACAGTGGTGATCTGGAACTGTTGCAGATGTCTGTGGGGGGCTCAGACTGCAACTCTGATTCCCCGTTTGAAGAATTCACATTAGAAGAGCGTGACGAATCAGACAATGATCTATCTTGGTGTTGTGGTTTAAAAATTTGACTTGATCACTTTGGTATTGGATATTTCATCAGTGTCATCGATGCACACCAGTGATTTGAATGATTTTTCTGAAAGTGACATTGAATTACCAGCTCCTAGGAAATGATGACGTACTAAAAAAAAAAAAATAAAATAAAAAATCAAGCAAGAGACCAATCCAATGATGTTGCTTAGAGCCCTGCTGACCGCACAGGCCATAACGGGGCTGTCACCTCGTCGCATTTTAAAACATGTATTAAAAGTGTGCAACTATGTACAGTTTAAAACGGGGTATAAAACCAACTTGACTGTCCTTGCTTGTATCGACGCCCTGGTCAACCACGGAGCAGGAGGTTTCTGGGTCCACAGTGCTGTTCACAGATCTGAAACCTACAAGTGAACAATACGTCCACTCCCTCTGGCAGGAGGAATGGAATGCTCAGATAGACAACAAACTTTTTCAGATCCATCCCAACCTGAAAGAGGTTTTCCCAATGTCAAAAACCGAAGGGAAGCAAGAGACAGACAGATCAGGTCACTGTTCAGTGGACTGATAAACTTTGTGAAGTGAAGGTGGAGAAGGGGTTTGATGGCTATGCTGAAGGGGGAACAACGAAAGTTGGCGAGACACACCATCTGCCTGTGGATGCCACACCTTATAACTTACTTCTCTCTGATGATACCACAGACATTTTGGTCTGGCTTAGCAGACCAGACAAATTTGTATGCAGGGCAGAAACAGCAGCTGACAGGTGCAGACAAAGCACTGGACTAAAACGACACCAGAAAAAAAATGAAGATTTTTATTTTTGTGCAGTACATGTTGGGCTGTCAGAAGCCAGCTTCACTGGTCAGCAGATCCTCTCCTTCGTGTAGGTGCTTGTTGCTGATGCGAGTGATCTCCAAAAACAGGTTTGAAAAGCTGATGCAGTACTTCAACCTCCATGACACCTCCAGCCAGAGGGGGACCTGGGTACCACCCACTCTTCAAGGGGGCAACACCCTGTAGTGCCCGCCCCTTCTTCCAGTCCAGAAGACAGAGGATGCACAGCAAAGGGGCTCAGAGTCCAAAACCATGTGCCCTGCATCAACTCACGATGTCGCCGATAACCACTCGCTTCTTCGATGCGAAAATTGGAAGTTTTTCTCCGAAAAAATGTGTATCAATCGCTGGCAGCGACACTAGTTCTGATAATGACTCGTTGCACCAGAAATCAATCGCATCAAAAATAGGCAGCGACTTGGGTGAATTGCAAGCACTTGGTGAAATTTCTGTACACTCTGTGCAATTCAGTTAGAGAATAGTAAATGTACTTTTTCTCGGCTTTGGAGGTAGCCATATAAAAATAAAAAAAGAATAAGAAAGCCAACATACAAAAGTGGTAATATTATCAATGCCAGCATGTAACAGAGGTAATATCATCAATGACAGCATGTAACAGAGGTAATATCCAATGCCAACATGCAACAGAGGTAATATCAATGGCAGTATGCAACATCGCTCTAAATCAGCACAGTCAAAGAAAAGACGTCCACCTACTTGAGTTTGCGGGCGACGTGCCCCAGGTTGTTGAGCAGAGGTTCCCACTTGTCGGGCAAGTGCTGGTGACTGACGTCCTGGATCCTGTTCAACGCCTCCTTGAACAGTCTCTCCGCCTCCACCCAGCTGAAACACAGGGTATAACACAGTCTTTGTTTTATTTTATTTTTATTTTATTCTTTTATGTCGACGATAATGGGATAAGCGCTCTTGTGCTTTTCTACATCCAGTCCCCATGTGTATGCAGTTTCGTAAATGTCATCTGTTTCCACCGGCCTACTCTTACAAAAAGCGAAACATTTATTTATTTATCTAATCTTTTATATCGAGGATAACAGAATAAGCAATCATGTGCTTTTTTTCATCCGGTCCCCGTGTGTATGCAGTTTTTGTAAATATTGTCATCTGTTCCCACCGGCACACGATGGCCTACTCTTACGAAAAGCGGAACAGGATTTAACGTGTGCGCAAGATGTTCCACGTGCGTTCGTACACTGGGCCTCTGTTTATAGTCTCATCCGAAGGACTTTTGGGGAGGGTGGGGTCAGCACTGATTTTAACTCCAGGGGAAAAATCCCTTGAACGGGAATAAAACCCAAGTCATTGCGAGTGCAATGTTCTGACCACTAGGCTATCCCATCCCCACTCAATGACTGTTAAGGCCATTGTAGGGCTGCAGAAAGGGTTGAAGGTCATTCAGCACACGTGAGAAGCAAGAATTTTGATTGGTTTAGAGGGGGATTAAAAAAAATTCAGACCAGTCATGATCGTCTTCCAGAAAAATGGTGTCCAGCATTTGCGCCAGATTTTCTTGACGCATTAATTTCACAGGCTTGAGCCTGCTACTGTAAATTCAGCGCTACCAGAGTTAACCTACCCAACCTTTGCAAGCTGAATCAAGCACAGGCATATCAACCACAGAGTGTCATTGTTTCTCAAATGAAACGTTATAAGTACTTATGTTTTTGTTTCTCAAAATCTAGCTGAAATAAAATGTCATTTCTAAAATTTTTTTTTTTTTTAATTAAAAAAAGATATAGAAGGTTCACCGAGTACTCACTCTTGGTTCTGAAAAGCGATGACCCCCATCTCGTGCAGGACAAAGGGGTCGTCAGGGGCAATGCTCTGGGCCAGCGTGAAGAAGCGGTCGGCCAGTTTGGCGTTGCTGGTCAGTCCATACTCCAGCCCTATGTACAGCACTGGTAGGTGACATCTGTAAACAGTACAGCCCCACAGTCTTCAATCTTTAAAAAATTTATTATCATTATTATTATTAAAAAAAAGAAGAACAAATGAGTGCTTATTCCATTATCCTCCATATAAAATAAATAAATAAATAAAATCTTCACTTGCAGGCAGGTACAACTTCACACAACCCAGTACAGGTCATTCTTGGACAGGTCTAAGTACATAGCAGAAAGACAAGCACAAAGCAAGAAAACTGCACAAAAACATATATACAGAGCAGAACACTACACTTTTTTGTGTGCATATTTTTAGTGAGGCTTTTATTCCCCCCTCCCAATGTCCACTGAGCCTTTTTCTTTCTTTCTTTTTTTCTATTATTACTTTTTGTTTTGTTTTTTAGTCTGCTAAACATCAAAACCTGAACAAAATGGCATCCAGTTTCTACAAAGATTTCTACATCACATGCATGTAGAGACTTATATCACTCATGATGGAGTACGCATAAAACAAAGAGCTGTAAAAATATCATCTACTTGTGGTTTCAAACCGTACATCACTCTTCCCTGTCTCTCTGCCCTCTCTTCAGGGGGAAAGATACCAAACAGTATTGTGCCTGTTATCCCTTTCGAGTCCACGCTGAAGGCTGGAACTCACACAATGGTGTCGTTAGCTGTTGCTGTCCACTGTATTGATTCATGGTTCTAGAACCACTGTTACAGATGCAGTGTTGATTCTAGGATTTCAAAAAAGGGGGCCCAAGGGCCCCCCGAAATGAAAAAAAGGGGGCATTTGCCCCCTCCCCCCTTTTCTCTTCATAAAAAAGGGGACAAGTAGTAAGTAGTATATTTTGCTCATAATACCGTTAGTACTGATTTCTGCTATTTTTCAAGAACGAGGAACAAAATAAACAAGATGGTATGTAGGCAAACAAGAATTAATATGTAGCTTATGTATTGCAGCTGGTCTGTAAAATGAATTTTTTACACAGGAAAGAGAGAGTTGGGGGGGGGGGGGGGGGGGAGAAAGGGTGGGGAAGATTGTGGTACATTCAGATGTGGAGGGATACATACTACATAGATACAGGAGGAGATGCATTGTTTGTATACAAGAGAGAGAGAGAGAGAGAGGAGAGAGAGAGAGAGAGAGAGAGAGAGAGAGAGAGAGAGAGAGAGAGAGAGAGAGAGAGAGAGAAGAGACAGACAGACAGACAGACAGAGACAGAGAGAGAGGAGGAGGAAGGAAAGGAGAAAGAGAGAGAGAGAGAGAGAGAGAGAGAGAGAGAGAGAGGGGGGGGGGGGGAGGGAAGGAAGGAGAGAGAGAGAGTCAAAGTCAAATTTGTATTTCCACATTTTGAGTTGGAGAGCTAAATCTAGATGAAAAAAGAGGCAAAGCCAAAATCAGTCTCCCCCCCCCTTACCATATGAGAGAGAGACAGGGAGAGATATAGAGGTGGGGAAGGGAGGAAGGGATGTCAAAAGTCCATTTTGTATAAATTTCCATTCAGAGTTGGAGGGAGAACTAGATTTAGATCTAGATGAGAAAAAAAGGGGTTAAAGCCAATGTCTAAGTCTTATCTTTTCCTCCCATATGGCAGAGAGAGAGAGAGAGAGAGAGAGAGAGAGAGAGAGAGAGAGAGAGAGAGAGAGAGAGAGAGAGAGAGGTCAAAGTCAATTTTGTATTTCCACTTTCAGAGTTAGAGAGAGATCTAGATCTAGATGAGAGGAGAGGTGAAAGCCAATATCAAAGTCTTGCCCCTCCCCCCTCCCCATGAGGGAGGGAGGGAGGGGAGAGAGAGAGAGAGAGAGAGAGAGAGAGAGAGAGAGAGAGAGAGAGAGAGAGAGGGAGGGAGGGAGCAAGATTTTCTGTTAAAGAGAGATCTAGATCTAGATGAGAAAAGAGGTGAAATCCAATATCAAAGTCTTTTTCCTCCCATGCAGAAAGGGAGAGAGAGAGAGAGAGAGAGAGAGAGAGAGAGAGAGAGAGAGAGAGGGGGGGGGGGGGGGAGTCAAAGTCATTTTTGATATCCAGCCGATAGTCTACCCTATGCCATCATTATTGTTGCCATGCACAGGCTACTTGTCTAGCCAGATCTGAAAAACCGCCTTGAAAACTCTTATGTCTATCAGCTTTGAACCCTGCTGGGACGCTGATACTTCCACTAACACTGCTACTTCCACTAACACCACTAACGATCTCTGTCACAATGACGTCACTTGTTTTTCAGCAGTACACGGCTCCTTTGAAAAATGACGTAATGACGTAAATGAGTAGGGAAATGACGTCAGACCAGCCGCTCTGTGATGGTTGTGACGACTGTAGGCGCTAATCAGTGCATCCTGCTGTCCCGGGAGTATCAACGTAATGACCAACGCATGTAGCGCTACTTTGAAACTATACAAACGGCAGTTGCGGGGGCGCACTGTTTGTTCAAATATGCGCTATCCACAGGGTTTTTTTTTGCGTCCGTTAGGGCGCACTGGTCACATTATTTTGCGGCAAAGTTGAAAAAAATGCGGGAATCCCGCAAGGGCGCACCCTAGAATCAACACTGCAGATGTATGGATCGGTGGTCTAGAGGTAATGCACCTGCCTAGAAAGCGAAAAGTCCAGGTAAGAGTGTGTGGTGGCTCGAATCCTGTTTGGGCCCAAAACTTTTCGCCTCATCCATTAGACCATGAATGGTGGTCTAGGTACTAGTCTTTTGGATGAGATGATAAACTGAGGTCCTGTGTGTTACACACCATTTTTTAGCTCATGTAAAGGAACCCACAACAACAAGAGGGTTGTCCCTGGCAAAATTCTGTAGAAAAAAACCACTCTGATAGGGGAAACAAACAAAAAATGGTTGCAGACAGGAAAAAGAAAAAAAAAAGTAAAGGGTGGTGCTGCACTTGAGGTGACGCACTCTCCCCGGGGAGAACAGCCCGAATTTCACACACAGAAATCTGCTGTGACATACAGTGGTATAAAAAATTATTTTAAAAAACAATGTAATCATTTGTCCTTCTTGAAACACTGCCACTTTTTATCTGTTTAAAAAGTTATTACAGATACATACTTTACCCATTTATCCATTCACAAACACAGTTAAGAGATGTACACTGTACCCCTTTCATTTATACTTAAAAAAAAAAAACACACCCCCAAACACATGTGTATTGTACTCTATCTTTCTGACAGATTATTATAGATATATAATACTATACCCATTTATCCATTCACAAAAACACAGTAACAGACGTACACTGTACCCCTTTATCCTCCTTAAAAAAAAAAAAAAGCCTTCAGACACATCCATACTGTACCCCTTCATGACAAACACAGTTACAGATGTACACTGTACCCCTTTATCCTCCTAAAAAAAAAAAAAAAAGCCTTCAGACATGCATACTGTACCCCTTCATGACCAACACAGTTACAGACGTACACTGTACCCCTTTATCCTCCTTAAAAAAAAACAAAAAAAGCCTTCAGACACATGCATACTGTACCCCTTCATGACAAACACAGTTACAGACGTACACTGTACCCTTTATCCTCCTTAAAAAAAAGCCTTCAGACACATGCATACGGTACCCCTTCATGACAAACACAGTTACAGATGTACGCTGTACCCTTTTCCTCCTAAAAAAAAAAAAAGCCTTCAGACGTGTACTGTACCCCTTCATGACAAACACAGTTACAGACGTACACTGTACACCTTTATCCTCCTTAAAAAAAAAAAAAAAGCCTTCAGACGTGTACTGTACCCCTTCATGACAAACACAGTTACAGACGTACACTGTACCCCTTTATCCACATTTAAAAAAAAAAAGCCTTCAAACACATGCATACTGTACCCCTTCATGACAAACACAGATGTACACTGTACCCCTTTATCCTCCTAAAAAAAAAAAAAAAGCCTTCAAACATGTGTACTGTACCCCTTCATGACAAACACAGTTACAGATGTACACTGTACCCCTTTATCCTCCTTAGAAAAAAAACAAACCTTCAGACATGTGTACTGTCCCTGCCTTCAACATCCACCTGCCAAAGTGCATAACGTTTGTAGGTGTGTGTGTGTGTGTGTGCACGCACGTGCTGCGTGCGTGCGCGTGTGTACATTCAAATTTGTCAAAACTGTAAACTGTTGCTGATTGTGTGTTGTGTAGGTCGAATGCAAGCGCTTTGATTTGTTTTTGCTAGAGATAGCGCTATACAAATTCCATGTATTATTATTATTATTATTACTGTACCCCTTCATGATCTGCGAGGCAGTGAAGTAGGCGGCCATGGCCTGGTCATGCTCGTTGTCAGCAGCAAAGGAGTGTCCGTACGCCAGCCAGGCTGGGCCATAGGTTTTGTCCAGGGTCGTCGCCTTGCTGAGAAAGGAAATGTATACATCACTTTTAGGTCTAGCTTGAAGTACTTTTTCTCTCTCTCTTTTTTGTTAATTGTCAAGTGACAAAACCCAAGCCAGCATTTATAGATTACTCCATTTATAGATTACTCCATTTCCAGTCACTGTGACCTAGATCACTTATCGTCACTTCAATGTCAATTTTAACCATTTTGAAGCCTTCAGAATCATTTTATGAGTCGGGTTTGATGGGTATTTCCAGCAAAAACATTTAAAATCGATATTCTGCCATTTTGGAGTTGAACAAATCCCCAAAATTTATTTTTACATTAAAAAAATTTGATTGTTGCTTGTTGTGTTAAAGAAAATGCTAAATGCGGACGTAGAAGAAACTTTAGCCTTGTTTTGAATCAGAAATGACAGTGTTGCCATTATTAGTATCAGAAACTGTGCTGATGAGCTGTGAAATTTGAACACCCTTTGTTCAGCATCCCAATGCGCATGCAGAGCGCTAACAGCTAACTTTCACATTAATTCAGAAAAGTAAACAGAGAGAGAGAAGCCTTTTTTCTCTTACACAGTCTGCTTCTGCTACAATCTTTACTGCAACCGAGTGGAAAACCAGCTAAGCAGTATAGTTCATGATCTACTTTTATGAGACCACATACATTACTTCTCCACTTATTCATTCAAAACATTAATAAATAAAAATGCAATATGCCTGAAATGCAGATCAATGAAAACAAACCTCATTAACATTTACTGATAGAAAAATGCTATCAAGTTCTGCCTGGGGAGTTAATACTGTGCTATAACAAAACACAATTGCTTCCCCTTCCTTACTGTTGACAACTACAGGGTAAAAAAACAAAAGAAAAAAAAAATCAATTTCACTTCAATGTTTTTGCTCTATGTATGTGTGTGTGCGCGCGCGTAATGGTAATGTGCATGCATGAGAGCAGGTGTGAGTGTGAGAAAGGTGCTCAACGCACTTCTTTTCCCAAAACATCCCACTGTCAAGAGCAAAGACAAGTTGGACAGACAGATCTGGACTGTTTCATTCACAGCAGCAGCTTACCTGAGGTATCTTCTGGCCGGTTCATAGTTCCTGGTCAGCAGGTAGTGACCTACGCCCACGTCCCTACCAGCAAAACCACTGCAACACCTGCATCGCACAGTCACTTTCAGCACATTTCTACATCTCACAACACATACATTACATTGTCTGGCATAACTGTAACGTCTCTCTCATCTCTCCTCGTATATGTGCGTCCAAAGGCACCATAAACCAATTTCAGTGTTCAGTTTTTGTTTTTTTCTCTCTCTCTCTCTCTCAGCTAATAAAAGATAACAGGGTTTCAGGGGTACATTGCATATGAAGCATAAAGAGCACACAAACAGTAGTGAAATCTGTATAAGCATCTCATTACAACACCCCCCCCCCCCCCCCCCCCCCCCCCCCAATACAAACACAAAAAACAAACACCAAGCAAAATCTTTAAAATAAAAACAAGGAGCAGAAAAAAAAGAATGCATGTACTTACAGGTTTGTTGGGATAATAGTCCACCAGTTTGTGACCGAGATAAAATAATTCTGAAACCAAAACACACAACAGAGTAAAGCATAGTCCCAACAAAACAGTGTAAAGATGAAAATGAGAATTTTTCAACAAAAAAAATCATCTCACAACTTAGACAAAGATAAGAATAAGGTACATTATAAGGTAACTTAATCAACCCTTTCAGTATGGTAAAGCCGGTTTTCTGGCTCAGCTTCTGCTACCTTCAGTCCTGTAAGGAGGAAAACGGCGCAATCAATTTTCCTTCAATTCCTGGGTTTCTGAGGTGCAGCAGAGTGCAAAAGGGTACCTCAGTAAATTTTACATACACACAACATGAAGCTTTACAAACATTCTTGTGGGAAAGTGTTTGCGTATCAAAACTATTTTCCAGAGTCTGTTGAAGCCAGTTGCTGCATGAAGATCACTGTAAACAAACCCTCCTCTGGCACTTTATTGCCGGAAAACGGCTGACAGGACTGAAGGGGACAGTGCCGGGAAGAAATTCAGGATAGGGGATGTTATTGTCAGTAGATATTATGTGCTGTAAGGGTAAACAAATTTCAGCTTAAACAGACACACGTTTGATTCTCTGAGCTTTGACATGTGGTTAGCAATTAGTGATGGTCACAGCATGATGGAAATCTACTGTGTGTAAATCCCAGCAAATCCTGGTTCGGGATTCAGGGGGGGGGGGGGGGGGGGCAATCATTCAATCCGGCAAATCCAGGTTCAGGTCTAAGAGGGTTAAATTCACACAGGGAGACCTTCATAAATGTATCCCACAATTTTTTATTCTAAAAAAACACACGATTTGGAGCACTTTTGGACCCGTGTCTACCCTTTAAGAATATCAGGAAAACATGAACCAGAGAATGAACTGACCGTTGGGTTTCTTTAGCTCCACCAGCACAGCTATTGGAGCGGTAAGCACCGGCTGTTTAATGGGTCTCTTCTTGTCAGCACACTGCAAAAACAAACACAAGTCTGCTGAATTCCTTGATTCAAAAGAAAAAAAATATAACAAAATAACAGTAAACATAAGTAAACTAAATCACATGGCAAACTGGAGTGACACCCTTCCTGTCCTTTCTATGATTTAAGATCAAAATCAACATAGTCCACATTCATAACCAAACTGATTAGCCATATTTTTTTTCATCTGTTCTTCTATCTTTGATGTTTGATAAATACATGGACTTGTTTTACAGCAGCAGCAAACACCTTCATAATCATTCAATGAGATAGTAGGGACAGGATAGCCTGCGAGGTTTGAATCCCATTCCAGGGGATATTTTACACTGAAGTTAATAGTGCGATACTGCTCAAAATGCTTCAGTTGAAACTGCACACTTCTTGTGACATGTAAAACCTGTTGCGTTCGTAAGAGTAGGCCTTGTGTGCTGGTTGAACTGTGGCAAAATTGAACAAAAGCACGCACGGGAAAGTGGATGTAAATTTTTAAATATTTTTTTTATATACCAAGAGTCGAGAAGTCAAATGACACAGCGGGTATTTTAATGATATCCTCGAAGGAAAACATAAAGACAATAACTGAAAAAAGTACAGGACTACTTCTTCCTTATCCTCAAAACTAATAAAATAAACAAGTGATAACAAAACAGAAGACAAGAGAGACGTGGCTGTCGTACTCTTTATGATCCTGTTCTCTCTGGAAACGAGTTGTAGTGAGGCGCATCGGCTTGGTCACCAGCTGTCCATGTCTCCTTAGAACGAAGCAGAGCTTTTGGCACAAGAGTACACCAGGCTTGTTGTACTGCATCCAACACTCATACACCCACCATCACCAACAGGACTAAGGTAAATAACTCAGTAAATAAATAAATCAGTGGTTGTTGTACTGCACCAACACCATTAATCATCAATTTCTTTAGCCAACTGATAAGTAATAATTGTCATAAACATTGGCCTGTTACTGCCACAAAGACACCACCTCTCAACAATCTTCACTCATCAATCCCTACAGCCAAAAACATAGAAAAACTTCATAAAACCTTGGGCTTATTGTTGCAACAAATACAAACCAAATCAATCAATCTCTTCAGCCAATAGATTAGTAAATAACTCTGTCATAAACATGGCTTGTTGGGGTTTTCACACAAAATTTTCATTCAACAATGATTTTCAGCCAGCCCTTCAGCAACCCACAAAGTAAATAACTCTGTCATAAACATTGGCTTCTTACTGCAACACAAACCGAATCTTCACAATCTTCTTCAGCCAAAGATTTAGTAAACAACTTGATAAACCATTTGGCTTGTTATACTGCAAACCAAACATCATTATCATCCTCTTCAAGCCAAACATTACTATGCTCTACAAACATTTGCTTTAAATCACAATGTTTAATCAGAAAAAGAAAAATTTTACACACAACATTTGGAGCAGCAAAACATTTGCTATAAAGTTTAGTCTGTCCTGGCTGCATACTATTGCTTTATAACCAACACCTTTATGATGAGCTATAAATTCATGGAAAAAGGCGAAAAATTACTAGAAAAACAATCTCTTCTGAATTTGCATGTGAATATTTAATAATTCCATACATTATCTACAACTTTGTGGACAAGGGTAATCATTTGAACACCAACTTATTTCAACAACAAAATTTTTTTTTAAACACCATTTACACACTACAACTAGGTTCATGAAACTTTCCTTTTTTTAAAAATACCAGTACACAGAGCCGTCAGTTTCCCCCCACTTTCGGCTACTCTCAGCTGCTATCCATTCCATACTAGCCGGTGCTAATCATAGCAGAAACTGACTGCACTTGTTCTTAGTAAACAGAGAGGGTGGGCTAATTCTACTACTGGACCCTTGGCTGAGTTATGCTGGACAAACACGCTGTGAGTAGACATAAAAATCTAGTATGAAAAACCACACTTGAAAAAACAAACAAACCACAAATTAAAAATGCAAGCACAACACACCTTTTTCAAATGATTTTCATACAAGAATTTTAAAAGGTCCACTTCTTCCTGAGGGCACTGGTTTGAAAAAGGCAGGGATTCCAGCAGTTCTTGTTCTGAAATAAAAACATAAAAAAAGCAACTTTAAAAAACATACAGGCGCATAAATATTCATCGAATCTAAACAAATGAAGTGATTTGATGACTCCTTGTGTAAAGAATATGCTACAGGTCAAACTGGTTAATAAGAGGCTAAACTCAGGGCATGCATTTAAAGGCAGTTACTTTCCTGAAAAAAAAAAAAAAAAATTGGTGGAGATAGTTCCTTTGCCCTTGTGATAAATCAAACTATGTCCACATATTCAACTGAAAATATTCAGGATAAACATGCTTAGGTACTGAAATGCATAACCTTTCCAAGGTAAAGCAATGGCAAGGATGCCTGCCCACTTTTTCCTTTGACCAAGAGAACAGGTAACTGACCAAGAATGCTGGAGTTTGACGTGATAGAGCATAGAAGAATAAACCAGGGCAAACTGCAGGCTAGGTCATAACCACAGGTCAATATAGATCTGCCTCTGATAATGCTGGAAGTGTGGTTTAAATCTCCATGAATCATGCTTGCATCCTCCTATGGAATAAGCATGCTGACTCTTGGCAGAAGCACACAATCAAGATGGTGATGTTATTCCATACACACACATATGTGTACAAACACACACACACACACACCATCACCTACACATGGCATACACAACCCCGCTCACCTTCTTGGGCGGACATCATGTGATGGGAGACGAGGAGGTCAAAGGCCTCGAAGCAGTACACGTCCTGCAGCAGTGCCCGGCGAAAGCACTCCACAGCCAGGCCCCTGTTGTCCATCGCCTCGTAGATTCGACCCCGCAACAGGCTGATCGAGCTGTCCACCTGACCAACACCAATACCAACACAACCACAGTGCACAAATCCAGCATCACTCACTAAGGCCTAGTCAAGAGTGTTAAATTTAGCACACTCCTTCCTTTTACCTAATTAGCAGCTGAGAGGAGCTGAAATTGGGGGAAACTGACAGCTGTGCAATGTTATCATCCTTTTGGTCACTGCCTGGCTGCTAGAAACAGACATCATGCTATCTTCACGTCCTGTATAATACTGACAATGATGAAAATGCTAACAAGAGAGGGTTTCTTTATAAAGCCTTAAAGGTGTAGCTGGATTAACAGGGAAGATTTTGGAAAAAAAAATTCAAACAATCTCATCAACAGAAAGAAGAAGTTCTCCATACATGATGAAACAATGTGGGGACCCCATTCAAGATCTGTGTAGATTTTTCGTTTCGTCACCAATGCCCAAATCTGCATTATTCACAAACAATAAATAACACTCACACTTATATATCATCATACTATTACCTACATACAGGTTGTACTATGTAGGTTATTTTTTAAAAAAAGGAAAAAAAAAAAAAGAGAGAAGACAAGCTAATACTGCAGATAGATACTGAAAAGAATATAACTTACACAAAAATACATGCCTCTGAAATTTCTCTTTTTTCCTACTTTACAGGCACACAATCCCACATAACACTGACACACACAACAGAGATAAAGAATGCACACACACACACACGAACACATGTACAAATGTACACACAAACACATGTATACAAATGTACACAAACACACCCACACACCCAACCATCCATCCATCCAACCAACCATCCATCCACCCACCCACCCCCCCTCAGCAGTGGAGACACTGACCGTGTGAACTTTCCTGAACACTCTGCTTTTCTCTTCAGTGCCGTTGGTGCTGGGCTGGAGAAGGGAGGGACGCGTCATGCAGAAGTCCACTGCACCCAGAATGTTCAGCGCCTCCTGATACTCTTTGCATTCGTACTGCACACATTAACACATTTTCCTGATACCCTTTGCATTCGTACTGCACACATTAACGCATTTTCCTGATACTCTTTGCATTCGTACTGCACATACTGACGCATTTTCCTGATACTCTTTGCATTCGTACTGCACACATTAACGCATTTCCCTGATACTCTTTGCATTCGTACTGCACATACTGACGCATTTTCCTGATACTTTTGCATTCGTACTGCACACATTAACGCATTTCCCTGATACTCTTTGCATTCGTACTGCACATACTGACGCATTTTCCTGATACTCTTTGTATTCATACTGCACACATTGAACAACACATTTTCCTGATACTCTTTGCATTCGTACTGCACACATTGACGCATTTTCCTGATACTCTTTGCATTCGTACTGCACACATTGACGCATTTTCCTGATACTCTTTGCATTCGTACTGCACACATTGAACAACCCATTTTCCTGATACTCTTTGCATTCATACTGCACACATCAATGCATTTTCCTGATACACTTTGCATTCTTACTGCACACATCAATGCATTTTCCTGATACTCTTTGCATTCTTATTGCACACATCAATGCATTTTCCCGATAAACTTTGCATTCGTAATGCACACATTGACGCATTTTCCTGATACACTTTGCATTCGTAATGCACACATTGACGCATTTTCCTGATACTCTCTGCATTCGTACTTCACACATTGACGCATTTTCCTGATACTCTTTGCATTCATACTGCACACATTGAACAGACAATGCATTTTCCTGATACTCTTTGCATTCATACTGCCCACATTGCACAAACACATTTTCCTGATAGTCTCTGCACACATCAGACAGACAACACATTTTCCTTTGGGGTATTCATGCGCATTCTCTGTTTAAAAGCAGGAGTCTGGGTTAACTGATGAAAGAGAAAAAAAGAGGGAAGGAAACATAGGTTATGAAGGAGTTGTGTCTGAGTGTGTGTGTGTGTGTGTGTGTGTTTGGTGTGTGTGTGTTTGGTGTGTGTGTGTGTGTGTGTTGTGTGTGGTGTGTTTGGTGTGTGTGTGTGTGTGTGTGTGTGTGTGTGTGTGTGTGTGTGTGTGTGTGTGTGTGTGTGTGTGTGTGTTTAGTTTAACACCTGTGGATAAAATCAAAACTGCTACTGGGCAAATGTAAAGCTGTTCACACAAAAGAAAACTCACCAGGCATTTTGCAGCTAGGTAACGGCAGGGATCATAATGCTGAAAATGAAAAAAAAAACACACAAAAAAAACCATTAGTAGGTAGCGGCAGCAAAAATTTTTTAATGGAATTATGGCCCTTTTTTTGCTTTAGAAGTGAAGATATTATCAAAAGAAACATAACAAAAAAAAAATCAGCCTGATATCTTAAATAGTTTTTGAGATATGGCCTTTTGAATTTTGACGCTACTGTGAAGTGCGCGGAAAACAAATAATTGGCCAACTTTGAATGATCATATTTCTTGCAAATAATAAGGCACACTCTGAAAACATTCAAACAGTTCTTTTATTTACCACAGAGAACATGAAAACCAAAAATGAAAAGAATCTGGTTGGTAGAAAAAAAGTTATGGAGCATCAAAAATGCAAAAAACCCATTTTCGAAATGTGCGAAATTTCACAAAGTACCATGTTTGGAGTCCATCAGTTTCAAGATTTTTCAATCAATTCTCTTGAAATTGTATGTATCTATTTCTATATACATACAGATTTAGCCTAATTTTTTTAGGAGTGGTCAGTTCATCCCTTTAGCAGTTATTTTGCTTCAAAGTTGGAGAAAAGGCCAAAATGACCAGTGCGGACCTCACATTTTTAAAAAATTACAAAAAAAGTCATAACTTCTGAATAAATAAACCAAATTACTTCAAATTTGGACAGAATATTGTTTATGTTGTGCTTTAAAGGTTGACATTATTTGATTTAAAATATTCTCAAGGACAAGAAAAAAAATTGTTAAAAGGTGTTATGTAACCATAATTTATAATGAAAATGATGTGACCCGACATGACCCTGCAACAGTTCTGGACCACATGAAATCAAAGTTGCTTTGTGATAAAAAGGTTTTGTTGGAATTCATTTTCCAGCAAAATGACACTAGTTTTTGGCATTATTTTACATACATATTCATGATATTGTAGGTGCATACATGTGCATATGGGCGCATGCATCCATGCATGCATGCGTGCGTGCGTGCGTGCGTGCGTGCGTGTGTGTGTGTGTGTGTGTGTGTGCTTTGAACTATTGGGGGAAAAAAACAACAAAACAAAAAGCAAAACCAAGGAAAAAAACATTAAAGCAAAACCCCCTCAGAAGAATGGCTGCCTATGCGGCGAGGCACTTAAAAACAGTCATAGACACAAACTTTTCTCATCCAGTGTGTACTTGATTCTCAATCTCACTGTGATTCCCAGATGGGGAACAAGCAACAACAGAAAACAGAAACAAAACAAGAAAGCGAACAAAGAAAATTCTGCATGACCCCCAGGTGAAGAAAAAGCAACAACAAAAATAGCTATTGGGGACAAAAAAACAACAAAACAAAAGGCAAAAGTCTTTAATTTTGTGCTCTGGGACTCCACCACAGAATGTATGCAAAAATGTTTCAGTTTCAGCGCATGTCTTCCCACCCAATTGTTTCAGAAGTTGCATCTGTAACATAAGCTTGTGACTAAAAATTAGTCTGTTTTTTTTTTTTCCCTTGGGCAAAGAATGCTTTTTTTCCAGATCAGTATAGGTATCATCCTCTGAAATGTTAAATTAATATGCATATAATTTATATATAAATGCAGTGTGAGTATGTGAACTGAATAAGAGTTTGTGTGTGTGTGTGTGTGTGTGTGTGTGTGTGTGTGTGTGTGTGTGTGTGTGTGTGTGTGTGTGTGTGTGTGTGTAGACCAGTATCCTGCTGATTACTAAGTCTGTTGCATATCTTTTTATGACTGTTTGGGGGCGGTTTTTTACTATTCAAATTTACTGTTATTTTTATGTGCATTAAAATGCAACTATTTCAAAGCCACCCACATTTTATGAAAAGTTACAAACACAGTGCAATCAATGATGCATTAGTCTGAACAGTGAGCTGTCAGTACTGATTGTCTTAGGCCTATTAGCAATAACACCCAAGTCCAAGTGTTAAATTAAAAAATCTAATTTTATGTCTTAAACACACACACACACACACACACACACACACACACACACACACACATGCATTAGTCTGAAGAGTAGTCAGTACTGTCTTATAAACACTCAAGTCCAAGTGTAAAAAATTAAAATTTTATGTCTTAAACACACACACACACACACACACACACACACACACACACACACACACACCACACACACACACACACCTGCAGTCTGAACAGTGAGCAGTCAGTACTGAGTGCCTTGGACTCAAGTCCAAGTGTTAAAAATTAAAATTGTATGTCTTAAACACACACACACACACACACACACACACACACACACACACACACACACAACACATATACATACACGCGCGCGCGCGCACACCACACACACACACACACACACACACACACACACACACACACACACACACACACACATGCATCAGTCTAAACAGTCAGCTGTCAGTACCGTCTTAACACTGGTCCAAGTGTTAAAAATTAAAATTTTATGCCTTAAATTAAACACACACACACATGCTCGCACACACGCGCGCACACACACACACACACACACACACACACACGCTCGCGCGCGCCTGCGCGCGCGTGCACACACACACACACACACAATTCCGATGGGATCGACCGAGTCTGCAGCAGACGATTTTTCCGAATTACGCTTCGTTTAGTCACTTCCGGTAGTGGATCAGGTACAGAAAAAAATTAATTAAAAATACTAAATGAGATCAGACTTGCTTGAAAAAAATTAGATATATGCTTTAGGTATTATTCTATCGATTGCAGTGCATTTTGAACTGCAGACTTACAAGAAAAAACTTAATTTTGATAAAAGCGATCGGGTCCTCGACACGCTGTTCAATTCGGCCTGCTACCGTGACTCGGCGAAACATTTGCACACTTCGAATCAAAATAAAAACAAAATAATCATAAAATAAGCATCGAACTAATTGGATATGATGTAGAAATGACTTATTAATGAACTGTTAAAGTCTATAATGGGTTACTTAGCGAGTACTGGCCGCAGTTTCGTCAAATTCACCACACTGGTTTCGACATCGCCTGAAACCATGCCCTGTGTAGAATTGGCCAATCAGAGGCGTTTTAAAAGTCTCGCCGCCTTCGGCCGAATGGTTCTTTTGCCTAAAGGTGGTTGTATTCTTGTAGTTGATTGGCTAAGCTTTCGTTTGATACCCTGCACGGCGGGGTGCGAGGTGAGAGAGGATGACGAAATATTTTGTGAAGTTTTAAATTGTATTTTTCGGTGACGTAATTTTTAACACTATAAATTTGCACCCCATAAAAATAAAGCTTGGGCTTTCATCTTTCTATTCGTTATAATTAATAAGGGCTTGGTGCACTTGTTCAAAGGCGGTAGCGATTTTTTTCAACCCGTGCAATTTCGCAGCTCGCGGAAAAGTGATGATTTTCTCCATTTTTCGCCTTTTTCACGATTTTCGGCTTCGCGCTATACTCATACCTCCAATCGTACAATAAAAACAAAACAACGTAATGAAAGAGCAATCAATTCTCTTTATTCTCATATGCATGAAAATCAAAATGATACAGTAGATTTCGAGTTAGAAGCGTTTGAAGACAGTAAGTGAATCGCATTTTCCTAGGGTGCGTAGCAGAAATGCGCGGTGCTGCCGCTACCTACCATTAGCCAGTGCTCCAATACAGCTCCTGTTCACATCAACATAATTACTCAATACACAAAACCATATGCAACATGTACACTTCATTTAACCATTCAGTAAATCGGGGACGGAATAGCTCAGTGCTCAGAGCACTCGCTTCCCTCCAGCCAAGGTTAAGCAGCATCAACTGTAGTCATCAATTGGATGGGTGACCATTTGCAAACCTTGGCTTTAGCACAGTCCCTCACTTCACCCGGCTGTAAATGGGTTCCTGCCTTCTTCAAGGTCAGGGAAGGTAAAGCAGCGAGGGAGAGGAGATGGGCACCGCCCTCAATATGCTGGCCCCTAGAGAAGTTAAGGCCTCTGATACCTCGCTCCCTTATGACCACATAGGTTATGGGACACCTTTACCTTTAAATCCTCATATTCTGATGACATTATTCAGTCTCCTGGCTGATCACTGGGTTAACTACTCAAGCTGTTACTGCTCAAGGCATTATCAAGGTGCAAACATTACAAAATGAAAAGAATAAACAGAAATGTGTCAAACTGCCTCTGATTCTGTGGCCCCCATTGCTCTGTCTCATGGTGACCTCAGATTTGGTTTACCCACACTTCAATGCCTGCAGTGAGTTTGTGTCAAAGCCTTTGGGGTTGGGGGTTCGTGGGGGACGGTCGTTGGAGGGACGTTGTCGTGGTGGTCACCACCTCAGGTGGGTGACTCACTTAGTCTGGCTCCGTTACTGAGCTAATACTGTTGTTAGTAGGGGGATCAGTAGCTGGTGTCCTACGTATGTTAGCTCAGAACAGGCACTACTGAACACCACCAAAGTGTCTCAGCAAAAGTACAGGGCCCTTCTGGCTGGTGGCCCCACGGTGGCCTAATATTGATGGGCTCCCTGTGGACTCCTCCCTCGGGGATGAGACACAACAAATCAGGGTATGGCTGTGGCAGGGGGATTGAAATGAGTGATGTGGGAACAACAGGACGGGGACGTCACAGAAGATGAGGCAACAAAAAACAAAAACAAAAATTGTCAAACAGCTCGATGTCAGTAACAAAGAAAGAGAGAGAATGAGCAAGTTGTGGTGTGTGTGTGTGTGTGTGTGTGACGTTATTTTTGGTGGTATGTGTGTGAAAGAGAAATTAAAATTCATCAAGCAGAAAATATCACTAAAATTTGATATTAATAACTCATCTAAAGCATAACATTTCTATGATTCATACTCTAAGACCTACATAAAAACGTTTTATGTTGGACAACAAAATCTCCTCCTTCAGACAAAAACAAAAAACCTTTGATGGACGTGTACTAAAATCGGTTATCTCCCTTTACTTAGGGCATTCCTGAAGACCTGTGTACTATTTATTATAACTACAGAAATGCAGTCATACAATAACTACAGAAATGCAGTGTTAAATGTTCGAAACACATTCAACCACGACAGGTGTTCCTGGACTATAAGAGCCAGCAGCACTCTTCATCAAGGATGTTCGATTATTTAAAGATGAAGAATCAAATCACTGCCAGAACTGTGGCTTAGAAGCCAAATATGAGAAACTCAGAATGCACAGTGCCACTATAAGGCCTTAACGGAATTTAATCCCCAAAATTAGCATGTATACACAGGTACATGCAGAAAGTGAAAGACAAGTCTGTATAAAATCCTGCATCAAACTGTCTATTCAGGCATCTCAGTGATTTTATCCAACAAGTATCGGATTAATGGTTAATAAACTTTAATATATTTTCCTCTTGTCTTCTGTTTCCCCTTCAAATGAACATGACATCTAAGTATTTAGTACTCCTACATTTCTTGGAAAATTCTCATCTTAACACACACACAAAAATTCCATTGTATTTGAGTAAAACCCTTCCACCCCCCCTTCTGGTTATTGCAAATCCTTGACAGTAGCTGTATCAACCATTGCAAACTACAAAAGAGTAAACAAATCTTGACCATCACAACAAATCATATCAATCACAGATCTATCTAGTCACACTCTATCCTTACAAATAACAGCACAGGCCACACAGATATGATGACATTACAAAACACAAAGAACAGAACAAACATTTCTCATCAGCCACACAGAGACACACTCATCTAAATTCTTTTGCTCTGAAGTGCTCTTTAGTCAGTACATAACAGATGCATCACCAATCAAATATTCTCTTTCCATGATGATATTTTCTTTTACAATGCATATTCTTCTTCTTCTTCCAATGCTCAGACAGCAACCACTGTCATATGGACAAAAATGCGTTATGCTGCCGTTCAGCACCTGACAATTCAGGCCCAGCACATATGACTTAGGCATAGAAGAGAATTGTTATCCGTTAAGTCTTTCTACCAAAAAAAAGACAGGAGAATGGATCAAGAAGGCAGAACATCTATAGAGAAGAGGGAGGTCACATGAAGACAAGGAACAAGGCAGAAACAAAGAGAGGGATAAAACAGAGGAAATTCAAAGCAAAGAATTTTTAGAAGGTGGGGATGCTATTTATCCTCACAGGTGGGTGTGTGTGAGTATGTGTGTGTGGGGTGGGGGGGGGGTGGGGGGGTGAGGAAGGCACAATGCATATAAAAATTTCCATTTTCAAGCACAGATTTTCTAAGATATCATTATTTTACCTGTATAAGTTTTTTGTTGCGTAGCAAGGTAGCAGCTCTGTGGTACTGGCCTGTGTGATACAGTGTTTGTGCGTACCAGTACATATCCTCCACTGCATCTGTAACAGATCAACATTCCTTTATGTTTGAGAGCTTTTCCAAACTGACTCATCAACCAATCAAATCCAATCTTGTTGCTTATAGCCATGCTGACATCGGAGGCAATACTGAGAAAGTTAACACAAAGTCTGTGGCTAAAAATCGTATATAGATGAGCATTGCACACCAGTTACACTGATTTTTTTATGCTTTTTATTTCATATAAATTATCTTAAGTTAGAGCAACTGAAGTCCCAAACATAGTGTCAAATCTGGGTTGGACTATGTCTGTTTATTGAAGCTAGCAACAGCTTCCCATTTGTACACTACTGCTTGCAGGTCAATACTGTGTATCACATGCTTAGCAAAACACTTGTCATGTTTGTTGCAACTTGGGTAATCTAGTCTCTGAGCGTTGTTTCCATCAGTTACAAGACATTTCATCAACAGTTTCAGCCTTTTTTGTCTTTTCAATTCTTGACAGACTTAAATTATGCATTCAACTGGAGCGATTGGTAGATGATTTCTGGTAACTTACTGTGCATGTGCAGTAATTTAATAATTTCCTCACTTGGACACTTTGTTGTCGGCTGCTCCTGGTTTGTTTCATCCATGCATAAGCATGCATTTGAACTATTATCTATATTTCGGGGTCACAGAAATGTATAGATCTGTAGATTGACTTAAGACATGTTCATCATTAAGACATCCAGAATTTTTTTTTTCAACAGACATGCCTTGATTTTTAACTTTAAGGGTTTTCAAGGTTTTTGTCACAGATTGATATTTTGGTCATTATCAATGGGATTCAAGACCTTAAAAAGTAGGTCTCAAAATTCAAGAAGACTTAAGGAGTGTGAAAACCCTGTGCACCAAATCTTGAAAACTTTAATACTAATATTGATAATAATTCTGTTCATAACCGATCTGCCCAAGTACTTCACTACTTGCCTTTTCCTTTCAGTTTTTTTCACAATGTAGGATGTAATCAGACATTAAAAAAAAAAAAAATCATAGAGTTCATACCAAATATTAGTCCAAGGAGTGTTATTATTACTTATAAGAAGATAAGCAGTACTACCACTACTGTACAAGTAGTAAAGTTAGCACAAATTTATATTAAAAAAAATTCTTACAAGGCTAATAATTCAAATCTATGATGAACTAAATATCAATTATCAAAAGCAAAGTGTTTTCCAATGACTACACTTTAGCAGTGTATTTCTGTGACACGCAGAATCATGTAGATTTTGCTTACCTTGGGAATTACTGTAAGCTTCTGACAAAGTCACCAGTTTATCTGCCCAGAAGAGTGCCGTTTCATAATGGTGCTGAAAAAGAAAACACCACCCAAATAAATCCAGGCTCCAGTTCTTACGTGATTAACTGGTTAAATGCTAACTTGGTAAGGCTATCAAAGTGTGTGTGTGTGTGCATGCGCACACACACACGACACATACACACTGACAGTGCCACACACAAACACAGAGAAAAGAAAAGAAGAGAATGCTATTTGTATTTTGAGAATATTGGTTAAGTACTTAATATGATTGTTAATCAATAATTCATTGATAAGTTGTCAAATTTTCTTTTTTTTTTTAATGTAGAACACTGATAAGTAATTTAGAGTCTCCTCATGCAGGTGAATCACTC